>JAOPTO010001165.1:350973-425710 GCA_033822845.1 Tetrapedia diversipes
TTAAACACAAATATATATAAAATTATTAAAATACAAAAATAATAATTGTATTATTAAAATACAAAAATATAGAATTATTAAAACACAAATATATATAAAATTATTAAAATACAAAAATAATAATTGTATTATTAAAATACAAAAATATAAAATTATTAAAATACAAAGTACATTTGGATGCCGCCTATAAGCGGCGCTCGTCGCGAAAGGGTTAAATATTTTCTAGAATAAATTCCCGAAAGCATGCAGCGAAACAATGCATACCTGAAGAACATCAAGCCCCAGCTGTCTGACGCTTTAGCAGCACCGTACGACGGGACAGCTATTAAGTCGAGTTTTGGTAGAACGATGGAGCTGTTGAAGTATTCTTGTAAATAATTCATAATCCTGACCACCTTGTCGGGCACATCCTTCAGGGTGTCCAAGTAGTCCTTCTGACCCCACACCTTGATCTCGAGCTTCCTTCCGTCCATCTCGTTGATTTCCTGGGTCGGCGATACGCTCTCGAGGTCCGACACCATCAGCGCCAATTGATACGTCGACATTTGCGGTGTCTTCGCGAAATGGTCCCAGATCAAATCTGGCATCCCATCCCTAAGCGACGAGAAAAACTTATCTGTTGTATAAAGTTTTCACGTGATGTTAAAATGTACAATGTTGTTCAGAGTTATATGGGTCACTGTTTGGGACTTAGTTGTTACCATAGGTTGGAAAATTGGGCCCTATAAATTGGTGATGAATCACTAGATTGTAAACTTTGATGCAAATTTGATTTTTTATAAGGGTGGTTAAAGAAATTGTACTCAAATGACGATATGTTTGTTTATGATCACTGTTTGGGACCTAGTGGTTATCATAGGTTGGAAAATTGGGCCTTATAAATTGGTGATGAATCATTAGATTGTGGATTTTAAGGAAAATTCAATTTTTTATAAAGGCAGCTAAAGAATTTGTACTCAAATGACGATATGTTTGTTTATGATCACTGTTTGGGACTTAGTGGTTACCATAGGTTGGAAAATTGGGCCCTATAGAGTGGTTATAAATCACTAGATTGTGGACTTTAAGGAAAATTCGAATTTCTTATAAGGGCAGTTAAAGAGGTGGTACTTAAATTGAGGTATTTTTGTTTATGGTCACTGTTTGGGACCTAGTGGTTACCATAGGTTGGAAAATTGGGCCCTATAAATTTGCGATGAATCACTAGATTGTGGATTTTAAGGAAAATTCAATTTTTTATAAGGGCTGCTAAAAAAATGGTACCAAAATGGAGGAATTTTTGTTTATGGCCACTGTTTGGGACCTAGTGATTTCCATGGGTTGGAAAATTAGGCCCTACACATATCAGACCCTATAAATTGGCGATGAATCACTAGATCGTGGATTTTTAAGAAAATTCAATTTTTTATAAGGGCTGCTAAAAAAATGGTGCTTAAATGGAAATATTTTTGTTACATAGAAAAAAAATGGGGACTTGAGTGTGCATTCTTCATTTCGTTGTACACTTCAATTTTTTATAATTGCATAAATTATGCCAGGATCGTTTGCTCGAAGTGCTTCAATTTGAAATTAAAAATTTCGTCGACGTTTGAATAATAGCGTGATCGATGTGAATGAGTAAAGACGAAGTTAAGGGTTGCTCACGCTCCTGTGCTGCTTTCAAGAGGGGTGTTCGACAGTGCTGTCATATTCTTTGGCCGTAGTACGCTCAGCTTGAAGGTCGCTTTGTAAGGAGGCTCATCCATACAGGGGAACACGCTTTGTGCATGGTCCAATCTGAGATAGGTGGCCACGAAAGGACTGAGAAAAGAGAACTACAATGAACAACTCTTTTTCTTCTATCACACGAGTGTACAGTACCGATCAAAAGTATAACAGCGCTCAGCAGAAAAGGCAAAATATTATTTATTCGCAAGTCTATACCAATTAGAAGCTAGACACTGTTAATTATTAAGACCCAGAATTTTTAAACATTTATGAAAAAATGTAGGTGCAGTATGTGTAAAGATTCACAGAATTTTACAAGCAAAGCAAAGCATATTTTTGTATAAACCGTATTAAGTACATTTTTGCATAAAAATACATAGTTTGTTAATAATTGTAATTACTGTTTCTTTCCGTTGACGTCGGAGTACTCGCTTTTGAACAAACCACTGGTGTTGTTGGTGGTGAGGTTCCCCATGAAGCTGATATCCACTTCACAGCTGCTGCCTTTCTTCAACATCTGCTCAAGGTGGATCGTGTACCAGGGTTTCCGTGAATTAGGAAGATTGACCCTCGCTACGTTCACGTCCATCAGTGGTAGACCCTTTAATCTTTCGTGTTCCAATGATCGAGCGTTAATTCGATTTCAATTAGCGACTAATTGTCTTAATACGTTATATTATAAGACAAAGGGAAACGACGGAAAAACTATATTTAAAAATATATATCATCTACTCTACTAAATAATAAAGTAAGAAATTTCCTATGTATTGTATATATAATAATTTAAGGTAATCACGATACGAGATTCGCCCTGTATATTTCAAATATTATTATAATATTATTATTTTAATATTTCAAATATCAATTAATTCTTATTTCGATTAGAAAATTTATCGCACCTCGTTTTGTTCAATTTACTCACCTTTCCTCCAACGAATCCTCCGTGATCCTAACGTTGTACTTCGAGATCGCAAGATGCGGATGGACATTCAGAGTGATCGTGTCGCTGGTGTCCGTCCAAGTGACGTTGATCCTGACCCGTCCTTTGAACTTGTCGTTACCGATAAAGGGTTCAAGCTCCAGGTGATAGCTAACCGGTATCACCTCTGCTGGCAATCTGTGCTGACGCACTTTGAAATGGTACACGTCGTTCAGGTCCACGCTTCTCTTTGGCCTCCATGATATCTGTCGAACAAACCATAACGCATCATTTTTATTTACTCGTGATTTGAAAAATTTCGTAAAAATCAGAATGCTCTAAGAAACGAGCTTTCACTCACATCTTACCATTCTTACCATTTTTACTATTTTTACCATTTTTACCATTTTTACCATTTTTACCATTTTTACCATTTTTACCATTCTTACCATTCTTACCATTCTTACCATTTTTACCATTTTTTAACACTAGATTGCCGAATGTTGGATATACACCTATTTCGCCTTAAACGAGTCAATTTGACTCAAACAGGTTTTTTCAGGTTTTTTTTACTTCTATTCCTTTCACACGACACTTGAACTTGACAAAATCACAAGTGAGTCAAATTGACACTGGCAATCTAGTGTTAAGTAAAATGTTCTTACCTGCATAACCTATGTTCTTAGGTCCTTAGGGTACCAACATGTACCTAACGTAACTATTACCACCAACACTTCTCTTAAGTTACGCTGATTTGTTTCAGATACATAAGAGAAGTATAAGAATATACACATTTTTCACTAAAATTATGGACAATTAAAGTGCACTTATTTGCATAAAAGAAATCAAATACCGAATATATAGAAAGCAAATTTTTATTTATATCTTCTGCAGAAAATCATAATAAATTTTAGCCGCTTTACCACGTTGAATTTATAAGGCTGCTATGAATAATCACTAATTGGTCATTTTGACTGGTTTGGTAGTAGTTCCAGTGTTAATTCTCAGTAATCTATGAGACGAATGATTAGTCACAGAGTAACACTAATTTAAGTTTAATGTCTTCGAATTGTTTGACAGTTCGTGTGAATTCAAGAGTGATCGTTCTGCAAAGTGTAGAATAATACTTGAACACTTACACTAGGAAATGCTTCCGTATCCTGTGGCAGAACCAAGATCAGGAAGAGCCCAGCAGTAGCCGCTATCCACCTCATAGTTCTTCTGCGATGCAATTTCAAACGATTATTCAGTTTCAGTAGGTTAGACCATCAAACAAATTTAACTAAATAACACTGATAGTATCATCACAGCCTAATCAAACGGTACGATGTTACAGTTCGTCTGAAGTACAGTAACTGCAAAAAGTATTCACCATGCATTCTAAGCAGGTTCTGGTTCAGGTTGGTTCATTTTTGCACGAATCTAATGCAATGCAACGTGAAATTTCAACATTCCTTCGAAATGTTAGTGTCGACCCTGTTATGGTCTTTCAGAAGAAAGAAATCTCATTAATTTTGAGTGGCAGACAAATTTAAATTTATTGAATTATTAAATTGCTGTATTCTGTCCTGTATAATATGGATGAAGCGACAATCGTATAGTTACCAGAAAGCTAACATACTAAATTATCATCGAAAAATCTTGTAAAATACCCAATTTTTAAACCAACCCGTTATACTTCAAATTTTTATTTAGTACAATTTGTAATCTAGCCAACTGACTTGATGACTTAAACTTTTTCAATTTATCCTCAGTTAGTTTTAAGGCTGAGGCAATTAGATTGCTAGAGGCTACAAATCTTCAGTTATAAACACTGGCAGTACTTTTACATTCTTATCCCTATCTTAATTATTAATCACAGTTTACATTTTTTACCGCAAATGTAACCTTTTTACGTGACAAATCGGCGCGACAAAATGATGGCAAAGATACGTTGAATTCGAATCTGATCCCAAGAGTAGCCAAGTGAATAAAAAGGATATCGATTTTCCTATATTTACGTTGACATCCCAGCAATAGCCATCTTTTCCCAATCTTTTCGTAAACACCATCTTACAGTACCGATCTTTTCCCTCAAAGTGAAATTTCACTTGCAATTACGTGACCGTCTTCGCTAAGATGTACTTACAGTGGCTCCAAAAAATATTCGTACGCTACGTTTCAAGGAAATTCACTTAATTCTAAAATTCTGATCTCAATAAAAGTTTGCAGTTATATAGAGCATAATGAGTTATACATAGAGCAATTATTTTTCTCGACGGGAATTCATTTTGAGAGGTTAAAAGTTAGCCTCAAATCTTTAGCGATTCGTCATTCATTGAATACAAGTTTCCCTGGTGATAGAAGATAAAAAATTGACCAATCTTTTATCCAAAAAGATTTTGCTTTCTCGCACACCGTTACAAAATTATATTTAAAATACGAGAAAAATCATTGAAACCATTACCAGTTGTTTTCACCCCCTTAAGATGGTGTTTCAATAAAAGAAAAAATTAATCCGTACACCTACTGTTATGTTTCACACGTGTACAAAATTTTTGTTAAAAACTTTCGTTGAAATCTGAACGGTTAAGGTTAAACGAATTTATTCGTAACACAGTGTACGAATATAATACTTTTTGGTGCCACTGTACTTGTTTGAACTTGCTCGAGAAACACTGCGAGTCATAAGGATGTGCTGTCATTTTGTCGCGCACTGTATACCGATCAGCCATCCCGGCTATTATCACCGTCAGCGACTTACTTAGCGATTCTCATCCAACACGTCCGTACCAGCATGCGGCGGACAACGATCTAACAGGAGCGCCGGATTCTGGTACCTCGAAAAACCACCTCGTAGCAGCTAGCGTTGCTTGGCCTTGATACCTACCCGCGAACCACCACCACTGTTCCACGAACGCAAAGGGAGCACCGCGTGCGAGCG
Source organism: Tetrapedia diversipes (assembly GCA_033822845.1). Taxonomy (NCBI): domain Eukaryota; kingdom Metazoa; phylum Arthropoda; class Insecta; order Hymenoptera; family Apidae; genus Tetrapedia; species Tetrapedia diversipes. The sequence goes on from JAOPTO010001165.1 coordinate 356,523, forward strand.
CAGCCGTGCACCAACTGCCCTCCTGCTACCCGCGTCGCTTCGACCGGGAGCGCCTGTTTGCCCGGAGAAAAGCGAAAAAAGGAGGTGAAAAAAGGTGGCGGGTAACGCGCGAGGGAGCAGAGGGAAGCGCGAGGCGACCACGTGACCATGTGACCCCCGGACCCCGGGGCTCACAGCGTCTGAGGCAGGGACTCGAGGCGTTTAGAACCACTTAAGGCCGCGTAATCGGCGGGGATCGCCGTTTATTCAATTCCCGGCAGGTGCACGTCACAAAAGGGCCTAATCGCGACGGCACCCGGGGTCCCCCGCGACGTCAATGGCCAATCTCGATGGCATCAATGGAAATTGAGACGCCACCGGGCGATCCCTGCTGCGTCTGCAATCCGCTGATTCCGCGGCGCGGGGCCATTGTGTGTTCGTTTAATGCTTGAAAGGCCGCGGCAATTCAGAGCCGGCCGCGACGACGTTCGTTTCCGATTCCGGTGTCAATTGGAGGTGATGGCAGGTTTTGTGCGGACGGTTCCCGTTGGAGGGGGCCACAGGCGAAGGTGCAGTCGCGCCATTTGTGGGTTCACGTGTGTTTCTCGGACGAGTTTAACGCTGGAAGCGGTCGAAATGATCAATTTGTGATTGATTCGTTGCAATATTAAAAATTCACTGTGTTAAAGCTTCCAGAATTCACTATGATTTTCTGCAGAAGGTACAAATAAATATTCGGTATTTTTTTGGTGTAATTTTCAATCTTATTTCTTTCACGCAAATAAGTACACTTTAATTGTTGGTAGCTCTAGTGTTAGGGCTACTAGATGCAGACTTAGAAGTGACTTTCTGTTTCACGATTGTGTCTTCGTTGTTTTTATTTGGAAAGACAAGAAAAGACATGTGCGATCGTACGTCGGAAAATCGCTAGTTTGCATTTGGCCTTAAGGCGTGATTCCATCGGGGAACGGTTAGGGCTGTCGCGGACATGCGATCTCTCGCGATCGACATGTCTTTCCTCTTTTTTCTCAAGCTAGAAATCAGGTAAAATATACCTAAATCACACTGCTCCTTTTTTTTTTAACAAAAGAAAAACTAGGAAAAACATGCACGATCATGCCGTAAAAAGTCGCTGGACATGCGGCAGTGACCATTCTATTAATGCAATATTTAGACATGTAGTATACAGTCATGACACAACCTCAATGAGGCAACATGTAGCTATTGTTTCCAAAAACATGATGCATATTGTTGATGTTGCTTCAGTGAATCACTGGACAGAGCATGTTCCTGATATTGGGTAATAATTTTACCAAGGCAACATCAAAACAGTGGCATGCTATAAGTTGCATACCGTTGCCTCGATGGAATCACGCCTTTAGGATGCTCGAACTGGCTGTGCAAGCGAAACGAGGGCTTGGTGTGGGTCTGTTTTGATTAGATCATGCGGCACGATCTGGAGCAGCAATCTCGATGATCATTCTAATTCGCTGCGACTGCGTTGCAGCGTGCGGAGCTTGAGAGAAGATTAGGGGGACGGCGCAAGAGGCAAGACGGGCAGTTCACTTCTATCGTATTATGTTTTCGGCTATTAACACTATAACTACCGACGTTTAGGGTATACTTAGAAGAAATCGAGTCGAATATTGTATTTTTGATCATTAACACTAGAACTACCGATTTTTGGGGTATACTTAGAAGAAATCGAATTGAAAGTTATATTTTTGGCTATTAACATTAGAATTACTTATGTTTAGGGTATACTTAGAAGAAATCGAATTGAAAGTTATATTTTTGGCCATTAACATTAGAATTACCAATGTTTGGTAATTCCCAATAGCTGTAGGTGAACACCGTGAAGATTTTAGTGGGTAAAAATCTCACATAAATTAGCTGTCCCCCCCGCCAGGATGGCAGAGTATCTTTTGAAGGTTTCCTCCTCGCGAAAAAAAAAGAAAAAGAAAAAGGTGCTTCCCCAATAGCTGTAGGTGACCACTGTGAAGATTTTTGTGGGTAAAAATCCCACATAAATTAACTGCCCCCCCCCCTAGGATGGCAGAGTATCTTTTGAAGATTTCCTCCATGTAAAAAAAAAAAAAAAAAGATTTAGGTTGGTCGAGAGAAATGGCCTCGAGTGCAAAGGGCTGATATTTCTCGTACTTGATTTTCTGTTGAACCATTCGATCTTCAATTTTTTCCCGTTCTACCGTGCATGCAGAACGAAGCGGAAGGAAGGAAACTGGAAACAAGAAGAGCGACGAATCGTCGTTACACGGCTTACAAAGAGCGGAGCGATGCAGAGGCGACGATTGAAAAAAGTGGGGGCACAAACTGCACATCCAGTGTGCCAGCCGGTGTTCACGGATTGCATTGTAGGTAGAACGGCTAATTGCGTTGCACCTGTACGAACGCGGTGCACCGTCGTCGACGCAAATTTCATTCGCCCGGGCTTGCAATAGATTCACGTTCACGCGATCGATTCGTTTTCACGTGTCGTGGCAACAGACACTGGTTGTTCCTTGGAACGAAGAAACCGGAAGCCGATCACATGAGCCGTGGATCTATCTCCAGTTGGCAGGACTATGGACGTAGAAGTTGTGAGTGATTAAATATTATTGGATCTGGATAGGGGGGGACAAAAGTTTGAGACCGAAGGGTTAACGAAAATAAATTAATTGATTTATAAAGAACAGCACAATAAACCAATTTTGTATTTTTTAATAATAAGTAAATAATACTGTACACAAAACTAATAATAAATAAATAATACTCTGCACTAAACTAATAATAAATAATAATATTCTATACTAATAATAAATAAATAATACTCTGTACTAAACTAGTAATAAATAATAATACTGTATATTAATAATAAATAAATAATACTCTGCACTAAATTAATAATAAATAAATAATACTCTATACTAAACTAGTAATAAATAATAATACTGTATATTAATAATAAATAAATAATGCTCTATACTAATTTAATAATAAATAAATAATACTCTATACTAAACTAATAATGAATAAATAATATTCTATACTAATAATAAATAAATAATACTTCGCACTAAACTAACAATAAATAATAATACTCTATACTAGTAATAAAAAAATAATACTCTATATTAAACTAGTAATAAATAAATAATGCTCTGTACTAAACTAATAATAAATAATAATACTCTGCCTTAGTAAAGATAAAATTGTATTTGTAAACAATATTTAAGAACGATAGTACTATGCTTAATATTGCATTCTCGTCTTAAACTTATGTCCGCTGCTGTACCTCGGTTCGTTGTCGTCGTTACGTTTTATCGGCGCAGAATTCGGTCTGGAAACGTGACCCGAATGTAAATTTAATTTTAGCTGACGTACAGCGGCCACGGGAAACTATCGAACGTCAGAATTCTTATTGTCACATATACAGTGACGCTAGACATCGCGATACGAGTGATTCACTTGGTTTTGTTAGAGGCTAGCCAGTAATTTTGGCGAAAAACGCGATGGTGGGAAAAAATGATCATTTTTGAGAACGTGATCTTTGATTTTCAAATTTACCGTGATCTCGGTGATAAGAAAAATTTTTAGTCGAACGTGGACTCAGTTTTGTTCGTGACTGTACCATTATATATTGAACGTCATTTAGTTTAGTGATTAAGTGATATATTGAAATTTACATATATGACTGTTTAATATATGAGTCTCACTAATAAACAAATTAACTGCAGTCTGAAAATTTTCGAAACTATCGTAACTAACTTAAAGGGTTAATTCGAAACTAACAAAGCTGTGACTCGAAACTTTTGGCTGGTACTGTAAACGTTACTGTTGTAAAAATCGAACAACATTGAATTGGATTAAAAAAAGTGAGCAGTTTAATCATAAAATTCTCACAAATCGTATACCAAAGGAGGAAAGATTTTTAAAAATTTTGAAATTTTTTTTATTTTCGTTAGAAACGTATTTTTTTTTGTCCGACAAAAATTTATATGTCCCGTATTACGTTTGCACAGCATTTATCGTTGGAATTCCTCTTATTGCCTGTATTCGTTCCGTGGTAGCGATTAAATTCCATTATCAGGTAGTTAAGAATCTAAAGGGGAAGTAGCAATAATTGCGTTCCATCGTTTTAATAATGTTTACGAGAGTTCACGTAATGCAGGCGGAAAAAAAATGAGGTATCTCGGTTGCTGGTGAAGCAACTGTTTAAAATTGGACAGGGAATCGAAATTTTCGTGAATTTCATGGAAGTCGTGAATGCAAATCAGCGGAGACAGATAAAGTGGTATGTTAATGAGAAGATAGCACAGGGATCGAGCAAATTTATTTTTAAATAAATATTCATGATTTGCTGTTGAAAATGAATTATTTATCACTTTCCTGACGTTATTATAATTGTTTATCTTTTTGGCACTGTTGTTATTATTATTGTTAATTAATATTGTTACTGTTATTAGTATAATTACTGATGCTATTAATATTATCGGTATTACAAGTGCCAGGAGTGTTAGTACTTATTTTTATTGCACTTGTTGGTGGAAATTATTAGTATTATTAATATCATTGTATACAGTGATTACAAAAAACAATAATTCACCATAATTGTTATTATTCCACGAATCTACGAATTAATCAGAATTAATATCATCGAATATTAATACAGATAAATTGATCACAGCTTGAAAATGTTGTTCTTAAATGAGATGATGCTATTGCCAAAAAAATTGTAGATTGGTTGAGAAATTGTTAGCAAGAATGCAAATTTTTTCACCTCTGCAAGCTTAAGATGTATTTTTCGATATTTTCAAATATCGAACTAACGAAAATCGTCACGAACATCTCCCCCATAAAGCATCTAATAGAACTACAATAAAGGACAAAAGTTTAAAATCAAAGAAGAGTCAAGGAAAATAAATTAATTCATATGAAATGGTACGATAAACAAAATTAACCAAATAACAATAAAAACTACTATGTACACAATATTTGAAAATCATAAAATTGTCTGTTCAGATTTTCCTCTCGTCTTAAACTTTTTTCCATTACTGTACCGACAACCATTTTTCCTCTGTATTTTTTTAACCAGAAGAATATCGAATCAAGAATGGTGAACAGTCTTGGAGATGCACCGGGAACAGGACACGTTCGATTTGGAAATTCGAAACGACTCATTTTTGCATCCGCGAACGTGCAAGTCGATAGAGGAGGCCGGATCCGTGGCGCGTAACGCGAATCGCGTATAATCCCAAGAGGAAACGCACGATTGCAGTTATTATGCGCGATGGTGACCGCGAGTGATCAACGTTGCACGTGTAACCCAGTATACGCGAACGATACAGTGCACACTGTAGTGGCTTAACATTTGACACGGCTTGTTGCTTCAACGCGGCTGGGAAATTGATTAGCGGCACCGAAATAGCTGAAATTAATCGTTCGATTAACAGTTATCGAAAGCGAGAACGCAGGTTCGATGGAGAACGTTTATAGGCATAGTCTTAGATATAAGCTTATTGTACAGTAGCGGGCAAAAGTTTGAGACGAGAGGACATAGAGGAATGTAGAAAATAATTTTGTGGTCTGCAAATATTATCTAAGTACATTCATTTTTATTGTTATTATGAGAGGACATAGAGGAATGTAGAAAATAATTTTGTGGTCTGCAAATATTATCTAAGTACATTCATTTTTATTGTTATTATGAGAGGACATAGAGGAATGTAGAAAATAATTTTGTGGTCTACAGATATTATCTAAGTACATTCATTTTTATTGTTATTACGAGAGGACATGGAGGAATGTAGAAAATAATTTTGTGGTTTGCAAATATTGTCTACATTCATTTTTATTGCTATTATGAGAAAACATAAAAAAATATAGAACATGGTTTTGTGGTCTGCAAATATTGTATGAACATTCATTTTTATTGTTATTATGAGAGGACATAGAGGAATGTAGAAAATAATTTTGTGGTCTGAAAATATTGTCTGAACATTCATTTTTATTGTTATTATGAGAGGACATAGAGGAATGTGGAAAATAATTTTGTGGCCTGCAAATATTGTCTGAATATTTCTTAAGAAATTATTATTAATTCCTTAAAAATGATTCCTTATAATATATAATAATTCCTTAATTAAGATTCCTTAGAAATTAATTAACTTAATTTCGTTAACTCTTTGGTGTTCAACTTTTGTTTGCTACTATAGATATAAGCTTATATCAACAATTATGTGGATGGTAGGTAATTAGACAATCAGATGAAGAATCGGTTGTTGAATTATAAGCTGTTACTTTGAAGCAAAGCCTGATTCACTGAAACATGTGAAAAATTGAATTTCGATAATCGACTAGAATTTCTTTTTCTCTCTCTTTTTTTTGTCATTTTCAATATTCGCAAACGCATCCACAGAAACATGTTTTCAGTTCAATTACGAACGTTCCCATAACTTTACCATTTGCATAACATCAGCCGTCGTTACAGTTTACTAAACAGCGATGAATGACCAGCGGAACGTGTATCGTGGAGATTTGCAGTTTCGTTTGTTTACACGTCGATCACGTACCGTGTGACATAACATGCAACACCGTCTAACAACCAGCAACTGTATGCCCGATCCGCATACGTAATCCCGTAGTAACCTTCATGCACAACACACTGGTCGCGTGTGCGCTCGATTAATTTTTTTTCTTCCTTTTTTTCTCTTCAACTGAAATAATCTCAAGTTTCGCGAAAGCGTAATAAGAGTGAAATTTAAAAAATTAATTATTGCATAAAATCTACTGCTTTCACTTGCCCACAAAATTAAATGTGTTCCAAGTGCAAACAAAAAATTTTCAAACAAATGTGTAATCCAAAAGGTTAGGTTCAGATTAGGTTCAGGTTAGTACTCGGGGGTAGATAGCTAAGCGATTAAAGCATTCGCCTAGAAAGCAAAACGTCCCGGGTTCGATCCCCCAGTTTAGGGAAAATCCGAATGGCCGATTTTTTTTAGGGGAAAGTACTGGACGTGTTCTTATAAAGTTCCCAGTGCTTCCGCAATCACGGTAGATGGCCACCGTGGAGGTTTCAGTGGGTAAAAATCCCATATAACCTAGCTGCCCCCCTCAGGTTGATTGGGGGTATCTTTGCAAGATTTCCTCCACGTCAAAAAAAAGGTTCAGGTTAGGTTTAGGTTGGTTCAGGTTAGGTTCAGATTAGTGAAGCCAGAAAGTTTTGAAGCTTGATTTACGACGGCTCGTGACGATTTGATTAGGGCTGTTGGTGGAGAGAAGCGCATTATTCGCTGCCTTAGAAAACCGAGATCGCTCAATATAAATACAAATCGGGGAACGAATGAACTTGACGCAAACGCTAAACGCAGGGTATCAAACACTTTAGCCGTATTGTGGCGTAGGTTATATTAATCTACGCCCGTCACATGTCGAATTAATCCTGCGTGACTAATGTGTTGTAGTAAGGTGTTAGGCGTAACGTCGATGGAGTTTGACGTTCATGTAATTCGGGTTCCTCGATGCAAATTTATCGCGTAGGAATAATTATAATCACGTTTTCTAATTGTCATCGTGAAGATGAACGATAAATGTGAAAAAATGTGGCTGCACAAGTATTGTCCTTTAGGGATTCGATTCGATTTGAAAATGAGGGTGGGTTTCGGGTTAGGTTCATGGTATTTTTATGTAAGGCCCATGTTAGGCCCATGTTAGGTTTGTTTAAGGTTCCCCCCTCAGGGTGATTAGGTATCTTTTGAAGATTTCCTTCATGTGAAAAAAAAAGGTTTGTATAAGGTTTATGCGAGGTTTGGGTTATGTTCGAGCTACGTTCGCGTGAGGGTCAGTTAGGTTCATGTTTGGCTTGTGTTAGGTTCGTGTTAAGTCATTTTGGACCCATGTTGGTTTGTGTGAGGTTTGAGTTAGGTTCGATTAATAGGTCTTGATTAATGCACAATGTTCGATTTGTTGTAAAATGATATCAGATCGCGTTTAATGTGAACGAAAGTTCGATTAATGTGACATTCATATTATATATTTCCATGTGTACTGTTTTTTAAATGTTTGGATAGTACGAATTCGAGTAAAGCCATCAGTTTATGGGATTTACTATTTACATTAATCGAAACCTATCTGTATACGTATTTACCTTAAGATGTATACTGTTCATCATTATTTATGCCATTTTTTTATGTTTACCTCTTTCATAAAAATTCTCCAATTTATTAGAATTCGAAGTTTACCAACAAATATCAAAAATATAATTTCTGTTAAAATTTATAGTTGTCATTTTTATTGCCACTTATTTAGTATCGACTTATATAAATAACTGGTGTAAGTTGAGTGTTGGACCTAATTTATGCAGCGACCTAATATTTATTAAACTGTTCTTTCTGTTTTTAGGTCGTTTTAAACGCTGCATATATCTTACACCTGGTACCGACGAGCGCCATTCACCGCATGTTACATGAATGTTACCATGGATAGTAATATCGTTCATATCATTCAAGATCACGTACACTCCCGCTCAAAAATCTTAAGCTACACGTTTTTTACGTTACGAGCACAGAACAATTCGTGTTTTCAGTTAAATCGTTAATAGCAGATATTATTACATGAAATATTTTTTATTTCTCATCCAATTAAAGTAAATATAGTAAACGTCTTAAGATTTTTGAGAGGGAGTGTACACTTTCATTCATAAGTCATTGGACATTTTTGTAAAATATTGGAGAACATGCTCTCGGTTCGGCGGAATCTCGAAAAGGCAATTGTACAGTACCAGTCAAAAGTTTGGAATCACTATGAAATTTTAAGAAACACAAACATTTAAAGGAAAACGACTTTATTATTAATTTTATTAATTTTAAGCTGATAAAAAATTATCCAAAGACTCGACATGACTGCAACTCTGCAAGTGATTCGAAACTTTTGGTTGCTACTGTAATTTAATACTTTCCACGAAATAAATATCAGGTGTACGCAAAAATTTAAGTTTTTTTCAACCTCTTTTTTAATTATACATAATATAAATATTGTAAATTAATCTTTGAAATATATTCGTGTCAACCTGATAAGAAAAAAGGCAGAAAATTATTTGAATTCAAAAATAATTATATCAGAACGTCGAAAGAAGATATCAAAAACTTTGAATACACTCAATAATTGGCAAGTGGTAAATAGCTTTACTTTGTCACGTTGCAACGTATCTTTGTTTCACGTTCCTGGAATGCCCGGCGAATAATTATGGAGGGGATTGTACATTGATTTGTAGTGAATTATACGGCGGCACGTGCATCGTTCGCGGCATTATGACAGCTACTCACATTCTTGAGTACCTGAGCGTCACGATATCCCTGTACGATTGATCGAGTCGCGTGTCAATGGACCTGACTTGCGGGCTTGATTAATATTTCCGATAATAATGCATCGAATACCGATTACCATCAATCAGCGGCAAACGGGAAAGATGCGACGGAATATTTTACCGGCAGCCTTGAAGCTGTTCCGTGATTGTGTAACAACCAATCATTGATAAAACGATGAGTTTCATTTGCAAAATAGATACCCGGTGACTCACAAATTTGTTCACAAGTTCACATGTTCACGTCTTCTCTTTTTGGGTATACTCAAATTTTTTTGGAAACTCAAAAGTGGGGTATAAGTGGCATAAATTAGCCAAGGTTATTGGTTAACGAATGCTTTCATGTTTCACGAAAAAATGGCACTTTACACGGTGACTCACAGATTTGTTCACATGTTCACGTCTTCTCTTTTTAGTTATTGTCAGAATTTTTTGGAAACTCAAAAGTAGGGTATAAGTGGCATAAATTAGCCAAGGTTATTGGTTAACGAACGCTTTCATGTTTCACGAAAAAATGGCACTTCATTGTTAAGAAAACATGGTGTGTGATAAATGTGAACAGTTACATGAGTTAGATAGCATAAAATTTACCTCTAATTTCATTTGAATATTTATCTACAATTTGGCTAGAGTTAGAATTAAGTACCATAACATACCTGGTGATTAAAAATTTCAGAATATAAAATATGACAAAACAATTCTTAGAATTTGAATATACGTTAGCAAGTATGTGAGTCACTGTGTATATAGATATAGTATTGTGTAAATTAACATGAACGCAGATGATTATTCGAGATGTCATACTGTCCTGAAAAAATTGAATCCTGTCGAAGGACACATTCTTTATTAAGAACTCAGCATGACAAATGGTACTTCAACTTAAAATTAATTTTACAATCAATAAATTATCTTTCTGGTGGAACTAAATAAAACAAGAATTACGTGTTGTTTGCTGAATCTGAGAATATTCGTAGTGTATTGTATTCTTATTTACGTATGAACATCACATTTTGCATATCATTAAAATATGAATATTAACGTTAATATTATTCGGCATCAATGGCTTCCTTCTGTTATTGTTCATAGTGCACATCGAATGTATAGTTAATTTTCTAATAACTTCTTATGTTCAGTACTCGAATACATTTTTATTACTATTCCTCTTTTCGTTTTATTTATATTTAAAAAATGGCCACAAACGTGGACATATTACATTATATTATATTATCAATTAAAAAATAATTATTTCTAATAGACCTTTTCAAAAACCCTAAATTTTCACAAATCAAGAACCATACAATTCTTTGATTGCTATCCCATCAAGTACTCAAGTACCATTATAGTTAAAAATGGCCAAAAATAAAGATGTAATCTCCCTGTGTGCAGCAAAATTCCACGAGCAACCCTTAATTAATTCTTTTTCGTCGAAGGAACGTTGTCTCGCTAGGTTAGATGTAATTTTCTAAAAAAAAAAACACGTTCCACTGAAAAAAGGCAGGTTCGTGACTTGGAGGAAAATCCTCTTGCACGGCAGAGTCGTTAACGTGCAGATACGGAAAACTATAGCGAGGCGAGCGTTGTCGGCCCGGTAAATGATTATGCAAATGGCGAGGTTAATAGCTGGTCGGTAACGTGTACAAAGAGGACCTTGAGAAGCGGTTTCCCGAACGTATTTACGAGTGTACAGACATCAGCCTACCAGGAACTTGTGCTCACAACCGCGAGAAATCAATTTCAGCTGCGCTGCCATTCAATGGCCATTCAACAAGCTTGAAACGAATGAAGAGTTTGTGTTGCGGTGACGAAATGAAGCTGACTATTGCTAAACACTTGCCAATTATTTATTCCACGAGGAATTAACTTTACAATGTTATTTCAGTTGATATATAAATATAATAAGTAAATGTAATGCAGTAGGGACTCCCGTATTTTAATACCAGAATAAATATCATCCACATAGCTGTTTAAGCTGAAGAACTTATGCAACTTAGTGGCCAAGAGGATATAGAATCTTTGAATATTAGATACTTATATTAATACATGTTTCAGTATTTCCTGATGGTTTGAATTTCCTTTTTTAAACAATTCCTGTTCCCACAGCTCAAACTATGCCACAGTTCAGTGGCGGTCCCGTGCAATTTATGACCAGCGATGACATGGAGTATAAACGAGGTGATGGCTGGTTTCTCTCGTACACGAAGATAGCAGGGATCGTGGTAGTTTTTGTTATTGGCGTTGTCGCCGCGGGATTTCTCGGATGGTACATCAATTCTCTGCCAAAGAAGAAAGTGAGTAACAACACCAAAGAAAGAAACTATCAAAACACACCTGAATCTGTAAGGAGAAAAATCACCCTTGGCCACGTATTTCAAAATTCCAAATAAGTAAGAATAAATCCCCATTTCTCATTTCCTGTTTCTTATATCCCTTATTTCCCATTTCACGTTCTCAACTTTCTGTTCCTCAGTTTACATTTCTCATTCTCTATTTTTTATCTTTCATTCACACAATTTTTTATTTTCCTTTTCTATTTTTCATTTTCCACTTCTCATTTACACATTCTCAACTTTTTATTTTATTTCTCATTTCCTTATTTTCCATTCACAGTTTTCTTTTGTTTCCCCTCTTTCCTATTTTCCATTACCCAGATCTCATTTCCTATTTTCAATTTTTCTTATACTTGTCATTTTTTTCTCATTCTTCATTTTCCGCATTTCTTATTTGATGTTTCCTATTTTCTACTACATATTGTAAAGAGAAAAATGGAATCGGGGGATTTTTCTTACTAGACCGAGGGGAGAGGAATCGAACCCGGGATCTTCCGCGTTCTAGGCGACCGCTATAACCGTTACGCTATTTAGACCTAACAAATAGTTGCTCTTCTCCTTGTCTATATAATCTAAACATAAATGCTGATCGCCTACAAATCTTTACGTTCACCAGCAATACGAGACTCTAGACCTGTTGTACGACGAGATCGAGAATAACGACAACGAAGCTTTGGTCTCACCCTTCGTTCATCCCTTGAAGTATCACCTCGAGTTGACGCCGATCGTTAACATCGATGGTTCGTCTTGCATGACGGGTCGCGTTGTTATCAATTTTCACGTGAACGACACCGCAGGCCTGAGCACGCTCAGCTTGAACGCGAGGAACATCACGGTGGTGAACTGCAAGCTGTCGTTGCTGGATTCTCCGGGCAGGGAAGGAAGCAGATCGAGGAAGAGACGGAGAAGGAGAACCAACGATGAAACGAGCTATAACGAGCAACTTGAGGCAACGTTTGGTAACCATGACAATCTTTATTAGCGAGAATTTTATTCGTGATAATAGCTAAAGTCTGAAAATTTTATTTAGAGATTAAAGATATTTTTCGTGATCAATGAATAATTTTTTTTGTCGAATATGAATCGTCATTGAGCAGTCATTTATTGATAAAGTTGTTCGAATAATTTTATAGCTATATACGATTATACAAACACTGTTGTATAACAAATAGTTCTTTCTAACTTTATTATATAACATCTTTTCTCATATATTTATTGATATAAGCAATAAATTAAAGAAATACATTATATGACAAAGTTGAAAATTGTTATATATTATTCTTTTGGATTAATTAACAAATTAATTATGATTATAAATAGCCTGTTACACATATAACGTAGAGCAGTTTTATTCGAACAAATTGTACATTTTTTTCGAATAGCTTCGTTTAGTTCGTTTTATTCACAGATTTTACGAAAAAAAATTTATTTTTTTTCAACTTTATTCAGATTTGTGGTTTATAATTTTTCTTTTATAATTTTACAGAGAACGACGTCTTTTTAATTGTGCCAGAAAATGAAACGACGTTGAACGAGAAGAATGTCGAACGTTTATCGAATAACATGTCCACTGATGGAGAGTTACAGAGTCTCGATAAAGCTACAAATCAAAACGTGGACGTGAAACGGTTTGATTTGGAGTCCGATGGAAACGATCCACTGAAAATAGAGATCACTGAATATAACGTGGACGAGGCTGCCGAGGTGCACACGATTCATCTAGGAACTCGGATTCAGCAGGGAGTGTACTCGCTGGAAATCGAGTATCTGGCGATAATCGACGAGAACGCGTATTTTATCGCGAACTATAGCACCTCTGGTGTAGAAGAAAGGTAAGTGCCAAGTACAGTCGCTCGCATCCCCCGTTGTCCTTGGTGTGTGTAGAATTCTTCTACCTTGTTTACCTGTGAATTGCTATAAAGGAAGAGGAGAAGGAAGAAGGGAAAACGTTAGGGTTACTTAAATTTACTTAAAACTACTTAGAACTACTTATAGCCATTTAATACTACTTAAAACTGGAACACTCGTATCCCTCGTTGCCCTTGGTGTGTGTAGAATTCTTCTATCTTGTTTACCTGTGAATCGATTAAAGGAAGAAGAGAAGGAAAAAGGGAAAATGTTAGGGTTACTTAAATTTAGTTAAAACTACTTAGAACTACTTATAGCTAATTAATACTACTTAAAACTAGAACGCTTGCATCCCTCGTTGTCCTTGGTTTATGTGGAATTCTTCTATTTTGTTTACCTGTGAATTGGTGTAAAAAAAGAGGAGAAGGAAGAAGGGAAAACGTTAGGGTTACCTTTATTCAGTTAATACTACTTAGAGCTACTTATAGGTATTTAATACTACTTAAAACTAGAACACTTGCATCCCTCGTTGTCCTTGGTGTGTGTAGAATTCTTCTATCTTGTTTACCTGTGAATTGATGTAAAGAAAGAGGAGAAGGAAGAAGGGAAAACATTAGGGTTACTTAAATTTAGTTAATACTACTTAATACTACTTAAAACTAGAATGATGCTCGCATCCCCCGTTGCCCTTGGTTTATGTGGAATTCTTCTATCTTGTTTACCTGTGAATTGATGTGAAAGAAGAGGAAAAGGAAGAAGGGAAAATGTTAGGGTTACTTAAATTTAGTTAATACTACTCAGAACTACTTATAGCTATTTAATACTACTTAAAACTAGAACACTTGCATCCCTCGTTGTCCTTGGTGTGTCCGCCACTGTACTGAGAGACCAATTAAGTGTTAAAATATTTTTTGCAATTTTTATAAAAAGTTTTCCAATAATCTTCAATGTGTTTATATCAGGTGGCTGATGGGAACGAAATTGAGGCATGCAGGGGCAAGACACCTTTTCCCGGTTTTCGACGACACTGTACAGAAGTCGGTTTTCTCTGTAACCGTGGCACGTCCCAAAGAAATGAGAGTCCTCTCGAATATGCCCCTTAGGAGCTTAAGGGACGCGTAAGTAATTCAAGCCGTGTCTTCTCGTAAGATGTGCTTTTAAATGAAACCGATCATGTCCGAGGATATACAGTGGAAGCTCCCTTATCCGAACACCCATTACCTTAATGCTGCGCCCAGATATTTTATTATTCGAACAGAGTGTCGTCTGGTGAAAAGAGAAGATATTATGAAATTTAATAGCGAAAAAAATATGGGATACTGAAATATTTAAATAAACTTTTTTTTTCAATTTTTTTAATTTAAGCAGATTGTAATTTCTTTTGAGATTATTTTACTACATAATTTTTATGTAGTGTACAACATGTGTACTCATATTACTTACAAGTACAATGTGCAAAACTGTTAAATTTTTTAATAATTAATTATAATAAGTAAATGAATTTTGAGAAAAAATTAATTATTTTAATATTTGAAAATTCTTTTTAATATTTCACTTCTGACTTCCTATTAATTTACATAACATGGGATTTCTCTATTGTACTAATACTAGATTTTCACATGAATTGAATCTTTAAAATTTATCAACTTGGCATTTGTTTCCGGTCCTACTTTAATTTCCAGCTACCGTTTAAAAAATAACAGTGACGTTAAAACGAAAAAATTCTGTAACATAATTTGAATATTGTAGATCATTTTTTAATGATAACAAATTAAAAAATAAGTGCTGTTACAGCTTAAAGATATTAATACTTAAATTAATTTAATCTTTAATTAACTTTTGAGTTATTTTCATCTGGAATGACAGTCAAGGGTTAAGAACGATGTTGAAGAAATTTTTATTCAAAAGTAAACAAATTAATTGTTTCTTCATTATTTCTGTTTCAAGGTCAAACCATTCGACGATGATCGACACTTTCGACGATTCTCCGCCGCTTGCACCCTCCAGCTTCGCTGTTCTGATGGGCCACATCGAAGCCATAAACGCGACCCTCATCGAAAAGACAGAAGCAATGGCGACGTTCTGGTGTGATTCGAACAGACAAGTGGAGGAGATCTACCTCCTGGACAAATTGAACCCGGTTGTCACCAATCTGATCGATGTGTTCTCCATGCCCTACCCTTGGCCCAAGCTGGATTTTGTTGGCCTGCCTCCAGCGATTGACGAGAACATGGGGAGCCCAGGATTAATCATGATGAAGTGAGAGTTATCATTGGACTGTGATAAAAATGGAACGTGGAATTTAGAAATTTTAGCATCTATGGGAAATTTAAATCTTCAGAAAAGCAGAGAATGTGGATAACATTCAAAAGTATATGTAAATTATAACAGTTAAAGTAGTCATTGTATTTATGGGGTGAAACAAATTTATGTTGTTTAGGTGTATCTATAATTATGTAAATTTGAATTTTATTTTAGTGGGTGTTGTCGCAAAAATTACAATAGCAGGTGAATCAAAGCGAAAAACAGAAATAATCTAAATTGAAAACAAACAAAAAAATGTAAAGAAAAAATTAGTCTAACTTTTTTAAAGTGGTTATGGTGTTGCACAGACAGTATTTGATTGAAATCATTTAAATGTTTTGTAATTATGATTGTTGTCATTTAATTATTGTTCAATTCTAAAGGCAATCGATGTTTCACACCACCAATAAGTCGCCATCGGTCACGAAGAGTAATGCTTTAAGGGCTCTGGTCAGTTTAATGGGACAGCAATGGTTCGATGGATTCACAAATGTGAACAGAACGGATACGTGGATTCTCGAAGGCTCACTAATTTACTTTCAATATGGAATCGTGCAAAAGGCAAGGAAATAAAATATCTTAACGGATAAAGTAGCAAAAATTGGCATTGTTAAATTATTTTTCCAAATTAATGAATTTATAGAGGGCGAAAAACAGTTGAAAGTAAAAAAAGCTGAAGGAAAATTTGCACAATATCATCAGTCAAAAGTTTGAAAAAAACCTTAGAATTTTAAAAAATATACAAAGAAATTTGTTATATAACAAAGTTGGAAAATGTTATATAACAAAGTTAGAAAATGTTATACAACAAAGTTGGAAAATGTTATATAACAATTTTTTGTTATACAACATACACACAGATTAAAGTAGAGAAAACTGCTATTAACATTGCCAACATTAACTTTAATTTGATAACAAATTATCAGGAGGTTTGATATGGTTGCAACTAAATTTTTGGCTGATACTGTACCTCGTACTTTCTCTCCAACCATACAAGAAAATTTATGCGATTCAATTATCACTGCTGTAACGTTTTTAGTAAGGGAGAGAAGAAAAGGCTGTAAATTCTTGTGATAAAATTCCATTTTTAGATAGATCCATCAACGGACCCGAGCGATTCTTTCATCACCGATGTTCAGCTGCAAATGATGGACGTCGATGGCTACAGCATCTCAAAGCCACTCCATGAAAACGTCAATTATCGTCTGCAGTCTCTTAACGACGAGTACGCGAAAGGTAAACCAGTAATTCGTGGCTCACTGTTAGCGTTAAGCTGCGTCTGTATACTCAAACAGTGTTATATAACAATTTGTTTCCAACTGTGTTATATAACATGCTTCTTTAACTTATTACTAAATTCTGTACTGCAAGCAACAAATTATCATGTACATACATCTATTTTTTATTATGAATAAATTAAAGAAATATGTTATATAACAAATTTGTTTCTAATTCTGTTATATAACATATTTATCTTATTATTTATTGTACATAGGCATTAGTAAAAATAATTTAGTAAGTAATTGCTGTCTACAGATATTTTTGAAGTCAAAGAAATATGTTATATAACAACGTAATGTTATACAGCTTGGACGCAGCTTTAGGCTTTCAGCATATCAAGGTGTAAAGATGTTTTCTGCATTTTTGAATTGCTTCTTGTAGGTGCATGTCTGATACGTATGTTGCATGGCGCGATAGGCGATACCGCCTTTAGGAACGGCTACAAGAAAATGGTAACCAGGTGGTGGGTATTAGCGTGAAATCTCCAACATTTTGTACCCACGACTGATTTAATTAGCCGTGGTTCGATAAGAGTTGACGGCCAGGTAACTTAGAGAACGACTTAGGGCAAAAAACGAGTCGCTTCGTAGCTAATTGTGATTAATCGTCTACCCCGAGATTATTAATAGCATCTTTTTCTTTATAATTATTTATGGTATTCACCTTCTCTTCCTTCTTGCATTCCTGCAGATAATTTATTACCTCTTTGTTATTCATGGACGCCGAAAATACACAAACGCACGTGTATCATAATATAGTGTGAAACATCAACTTTTTATCGAGTCTTTAATAATTTTATTGTGAGCAATAGGGCTTATTTTAGCAGTACAGAAGCTTGAAGTTGCTTTTAGAATTGCAACCACATGAAATTTTTCATTAATCTTTTATTTTTCCTTATTTCGGTGGAATTTTTATTGAACAGTTCTCTAAAGCTGCGTTTACGCTATGTAACAGAAAATTGTTATATAATAATTCCAACTCTGTTATATAACACATTTCTTTAATTTGTTACTCGATCCAGAAATATGCGCACGTGGTAATTTATTAATTATGGCAAAGACAAGTTAAAAAAATATGTTATATAACAAAGTTAGTAACAAATATGTTATATTACAACGTTTTGTTACAGAATGTTGATGCAGCTTAAGATATTATCATTGTAAATTTATTTTTTGATTAAAATCATAAAATTTTATGATGATTCCGAATTTTGCATGATAGTGTAAGTTTCAGTATAACGAGAGAGATTCTATTATGTGCTTAGGAAGTATAACGATACGGATGTTGCCGATTTCATGAATATCTTAGAGGAAGAGGCGACTGAGCTTCCGTCTGGGTTCTCGTTGGAAGAAACGATGAATTCTTGGACCTTGCAGGGTGGATATCCCCTTGTCACTGTTATGAGAAATTACGAAGAGGGCTCTGCCATCATTTATCAGGTACCGTGTAGCAAATAACATTGCCACTACAGTCTTAGACAAAAGTTGTTCTGAATAATCAAATACAATAAGATTCACTCGATCGATTAACTGTTTTAGGAACAATTCGCACTTGACAGACCATTGGAAAGTATTTCCAAATTCTGGCGTATTCCGTTGAACTACATTAACGAAAATGGCAACTGGTCGTCCCCCATAAACGTATGGTTCCCATCCGAGCCTAAGATCGTTTTGCACGATATCGGTTCCAATGACTCTTGGGTACTTTTCAATGTAAATAAGACTGGTGAGTGTTAATCGAAATGGCTGGTATAAATTTTATAATTAGGCAAGATTCTGCAACTTAATTTCGGGTTAGGTTTGGGTTAGGTGCTCAATATACCGTAAAATAATTAGTTTCTGTCGCTGATATTCAAGGTTACTATCGTGTACATTACGACGAAAGAAATTGGGAGCTATTAGAAACGGCGCTCAAGGAAAATCACGAGCTGTTTCCGCCGGAAACGAGGGCGTCACTGGTAGACGACGTTTTCAACCTGGCAGCATTGGGCTTGATGAAATACGAGACCGTTTTTGAGTTTATTAAATATATGCAAATGAAAGAAAGACATTATCTACCCTGGGCCGCGCTTATGCGACACATGTTCAAGTTGAACAGGCTTCTGTATGAAACCTCGGTCTTCAACGATTTTCAAGTAAGGGAATACAGTATTTTATACAAGGACTACTTTTAAAACTAAAGTTATCAAAGCAATTAAAATGATTCAGAGAAGTAATTTTTCAGAGAAGTTTTGTAAATTTATTGTGCTGCTTTTCTGGAAATTCTTTTATAATTTTCTGTAACAAGTACAAAAAAATATTTGTCTCTCTTGTATACAGTATTATTTATTGGTGTTAATGTTATAAATATTATTAATGTTAATACTATAATAACATATATCCACTTAGTTCTCTTTCAATTTAAAAAATCATGAAATGGTACTCATTAAATTTATTTGTTTTGAATAATTATTTTGAGTTCAAATAAAGCACTATTATGCAGGCAATTGCATATTTAACTACTTGTGATATTATTGTGATTATTTTTAGGAGTTTGTAGTGAAATTTGTGTCTCCATTGTACAGTGAAGTGGGAGCCAGGCTGCAGGAAGGCTCGCAACTGACAGTGATTGCTATTAAACTAGCATGCGTGTTCGAGCACTCAGAGTGCTTGGATTGGTCGAAAAACGTTTTCGAAAACGCGAAGACTGATAATGAAATTCAAGAAATGTAAGTCCAATTAAAACCATAAGTCCCAATTAATTTTTAGTGTAATTTTAATTTGTGAAATTTTAAGCAAGAGGACAAGCACACAGTGACATCAATTTGCACAGGGAATTTTTCAAATGTCTATTAACACTGAATTGTTGCAGCATCCCTTCGTACATTCGCGAAACATTTTACTGCACGATCGCGCGCTATGGCACCCGGAAGGAATGGAATTATTTCACGGAAAGAGTAGCGTTGGTTCAAGATGAGGAGGAAAAGAAACGTCTGTTGTCTTCGTTTGCTTGTTTCCAAGCTCCTTGGATTTTGCAATCGTAAGTGAAATGGTTTTGAAACATCATATGATTTTATAACAAAAATGGCAACCAAGATTCAATCAATGTGCCAATATTTATTCAACTTAAAGTTAAATAAAAAGTTATGGATACGTGAAATCCTTTAAGGTGCCATTCTCTTCGTTACATAGTTTACCTTTTTAATTGATAACAGCATCCTGAACGAAATACTTCAAGAGGAACGATTCCAGGAAGATGAAATATCAGTAATTTTATCGACGTTCCCACGAAATCCAGCCGCGGCACAAGTGGCGTCCCGCTTCGTTCGAGCAAATTGGCAGGAAATTGCGCAGAGGTACCTTAAGCACTTTTGTAAGAAATTCATCGTGGTAGAGGAAACATGGTGATAGAATTACTTCTTGGATTTAGGTTCTCGGGATCTTACCCAGTACTGCAATCCTTCGTGCTGTCAATGGTTAATGGCTTAACTACCGAACAAGATTTAGAAGATGTAAGTAATGATCGGTATTATAATATGAATTTATTTATATATTTTCCATTTCCCATTTCTCATGTTTCATTATCTATTTTCAATCAGAATTTTTTAATTCCCTTTTTTCTCCTTATTTTCCCCATTTTCCGTTTCTCATATTCCATTTTCCGATATCAACTTTCTATTTCCCATTTTCCATTCAGAATTTTTGTATTTTCCCCCTTTCCCATTTTTTATTTTCTATCATTCATTTCTCATTTTCCATTTTTTCAACTTTTCATTTTTTATTCTCCAGTTTCCATTATCCATTTTCCATTTAATATCTTCTATTTTCTTCTATATATTTTATAAGAAGAAAAACAATCGATCGATCGGATTGCCGAGAGACCGGGAATCGAACCCGAGACCTTTCGTTTACCAGGCAACTGTTATGACCACTAAGCTATTTCATCTCAATTAATAATTGTTCTTCTACTTGTCTATATAACCTAAACACAGGCAAAAGCCAATCGCCTACAATATTAATTATGTGTTATAGCTTCAAATGTTCAGGGAGAATAATTACGACAGTATGAAGGGAACAAGATACACTGCAGCGCTTGTCGAAGCAAATGGAAACTTCGTAGCTTTATGGCAAAAACACTCTTTACCCCAAATTGAAAATATTCTTAAAGAGGAAGTGGAAAAGTCCTAGTTTAATGAACTCAGAAGAAGTATGTGCAAGAACAAACATTTTTACAACTTGCACTCTACGAAGTTCAACAAATAATCCTTCAGAGACTTACAGTCACAATTTATGGTTCTTTGTGATGTACTTAAGATCCTATAGATACCTTGTCTACAAAACACAAACTATAAACAGGTATCGAGAACACGATAAAAGCTATGAAAAATTTTAGTCGACTTCACATTTTGCATAATATTATACATATGTATATAACTCAGTTTAAAAAATGCTTATTGAGGATTTCATTCCAAATCAATATTAAGAGGAGTGTTTCTAGATACATCCATGTATAACTTATTAATGTAACACGTACATCATTATAATAAATTAGAGTTCGTTTAAAGTATCTTAGTATACGTAGAAATAATTATTGTTTCTTGTTAATTATTAAACGTAATGTTAAATACAATACTCGACCATTTTTCTAAATAAATACTTTAAATCAGTAAAACAAATAAGTGCTTCAATCAAAACTGAGCCTCCAATTAACTTCTAATCTCTACAAAATAAAATGAAACCCGTGTAGAGAATAAAAAAAAGAATGATCAAAATTTTGAAAACTCAAAAACAAAAAATTAAAATTTTCTTCGATACTTCAACGAATATCAGGAAACGGATATCACTGATAGGATACTGAACCGGAGAGAGTTTCTACGACAACAAGTTTTATTCTTCGAATGCTTTTATCAAGCATGATTACAAAACCAAGCAACAAGAATCTCGTCCTTATATCGTGTAGTCTTAGAACGACGGTCGTCAATAATTCATAGGTACATATTTAACAAACGATATACATAGTAGTTGTACCTAACGTTAGTAATCAATACTCGATAATTGTTCTCCATCGCCGTTCTCTGCACGTTATTTGTTTCTCGTTTTTTTAAATAGCGCTATTGCTATACAGTACAATTCGTTCACTATAAATTACCGTTTACAATAATTGTAATCATAATCTTACTCGTTCTTAGCCTACGTGTAACTAATGTTTTTCTCACTTATCGGGAATGTTTTAAGCTACCCTCACAATTACGTTGAAACGTGTCAGGTGGTCAACGATCGGGACGCGGGTGTCGATTCAAATGAGCTCGAACAATTAACAGAGAAAGAGAGAGATACGCATAAATTAATGAGACTACTCTGAAGGCGACAAATTTTGTTCAATTTTTATCTTTTTCTTTTTCCTTGCGATTTTGCTGAAACAAAATTTTCACCTTTCAGCACGTGACAACAATTTTTTTTTATGATTTTGTTATTTATCGTACGACGAAACAAGTTTCATTTCTTCGTCGCTTTCAGAGTCACAAAAATGATTTTATAATCTCTTGTAGAGAGCGAATGGTACAATTGAAAAGAGCAGATTTTTATAATGACTGTACGTTCGGTTGTTCTTCAATGCTTATTGTCATTATGCGATTTAGGCTTGTCGCGCGTTTTCACTTGGCACAGTATAGTATGAAACAGGGGATGCGAACGACGAAAGTTAACGGTACAGTACCGTGCAAAAGTTTTGTGTCAGTAACCTGAACCTAACCTGTTTTTATTGGTTTACAAGTGAGTTTGAAAGATGACTATGTTTCAATTTTTAAAAGGTGTTTAACTTCATAGAAATACCTTTAAGCGTTGTCACAAGGCGAGTAACGTACATACAGTAGCGGTCAAAAGTTTAAGACCAAAGAGTTAAAGAAATTAAATTAATTAATTTATAAGGATTAACATGATAAACAAAATTTACATTCTGTGATAATTTATAAATAATGTTCCACCATAATAACAATAAAAATGAATGTACAGGCAATATTTGTAAATCATGAAACTGTCTGTTCACATTATCCTCTCGTCTTAAACTTTTGTCCGTTACTGTAGCTCGTAACTTTTGAACGATACTGTACTTAAATGTTTCATGGGATCACAAGGAGATGTACGTGTACGACGTGTTTTAAATTCGATTTACACTGCATTTTTTTGCATAAGTTTACAAACATTTTTCTGTTTATACTTAATGTTATTACAATATGTACCGTTAATGAGCTTCGATTGGTCTACATAATTCCTCAGCATTCCGCGCAATACGGTTTTCAATTGGAACCTTTCAAGCCCTCGAGAAGAACGCCCTTGAAACTTTCTACAAAATCCACCCTTTTTTTTATCATCTCTGCTGTTTCATTTGTTATCAAGGAAAAACGGTTATTGCAAAACTAAAATTTGAAAATTTAGCAGAAATAATTAACAGAATGTTAGGGCAGTTCAAATAAACATGCACCTGCTAATTATTACATTTTGTTTAAAGTAGATGAAACAATAATCATATGAAATTATTGCAACTGAAATACAAAAAATATGTGAAAAGCGAAAGAAAAGTACATTCACTGAAAATAAAATATTTCATATTGTAATATATTTTGTTTCATGTTTTCTAGCCATCCTTAATCCATTTATCAAATAAAAATTGTAATTTAAATACCCCCTTAGATATACTACTTTAAGTACACTCCCAGTCAAAAGTTTGGGATCACTTTCAGACTTGTAGTCACATCATAATATTTTGTCAGTTTTTTAATTAATATTGTTAATATTAATATAATGTCCTTCTACTTTAGTAGATTTCTCTTGTGATATCATTATTGTAAATTTATTATTTTAAATTTTCCTTAAAATTCATGGATTCCTTGAAATATTATAGTGACGCCAAACTTTTGGCTGGGACTGTACATGCAGAAGGATCACAAAGAGCCTCGATACTAAAATCCTTTCGCGTTTGAAATATACACATAACACCCGCATAACGATCATCTTCGAGGTGTGTACACAGGCAACAAGCAAGCACGCCCATGTTTCGTCTTTTTCTTCATCTCTTTAAACGTTTCCCTTGTAATGCTGTATAAATTGTGCTTCGAGGAACATTTTCGAACCTGCATCGCTCTCGTTTCGTTCATCTTCACTTTTGCCGCGAAAAGAAAAAAGGAAACGTTAAATACAGCTTCGTGCGAAGGCCACGATAACAAATTACTTCGTTCAGCAAGTTACCGTTCGCAGCGCTGCGGTTTTATTCTAGTATTACGTACATAGTTAGACGAGACCCGTTAATTTTTACATATTCAGGGTGTTTCCGAAATTATTGTAAACGAAGACGATTCATCGTGAAAAAGTAAATTAAAAATGTAGAATGTAATTTTTTCGTACGATTTTCCCTTTCATCGAAAATTAAATTTGAACATTTAACGGGTGACACTATTTAAAATGCATCCTCACCCAACGAATACTCAAATTTGATTTTCTTAAAAACGAAGCATTACGCACAAAAATTTCACTCTACATTTTTGATTTAATTTTCGTACGGATTCAGAAACTTCGCTTATTTTGAAGACACCCGGTATGTTTCTTACACGAATGAAAATATTATAACCGTAAATTATTACGCAATTGTCATCTTATCATACAACGACGAAAATGGATTCTTGTTTAAAATCGAAAGTATCACATATAAAAGCTGTAACACTCGGTTAAATGTTAATTTCAAACGGAACTTCTTATCTTAATTTCAAACACAGAAACATCAAACGTCAAGATCGCAACAATCATACATGAGAACCGGTGACCGTAACAGAAACGGTTAGAAACTTATGGTACATCAACGCTTATCTTAAGAAACAATGAACGCAACGAAACGAAATCATCTCGACCTGTTCGTTGTCATTGATAAACGAAACGACGTTGGTAGCTCGTAAATTTCAACTACCGACCACCGCCGTCGCGACGTTGCGGCCGTTTCTTGAAACAACGTCGTGGGATTCGCCCGTGCGCGGCGCACGTGATCCCAGTTTCTTGCAATAGTAAAAAATGTCCAATCGCTTTATAGCCTCTGACTTATGGTTACGTATTTACACGTTATTTACACCTTAAGAGTACAAGTACCACTTCTCTATTTCGCTAACCCCTAACCAAACACCGCACGCATTTGTTCTAACCTCTAATAGAACGTTTAGCTTTCCCCTCCGTCTCTGGACAATTACACCTCGATTGCCTCGCTTCATTGGCGACAACGATTACACTACTACAGGTTAACAACTGTTAAAATGTCAGAGTAACAATAGCTGATTATCGGTGGAATAATCTACTATTGTCAAAGTGAGACTTTAAGGTTCCTCGGTTGGTATTCCGAGCTGACGATCCGACACAGCTGCTTGATATGTTACCGGCAGAGCGTATGGTCCAGTCGACGTCTGCATCGTCTAATTCAGTGTTTTTCAACCTTTTTGGGACCATGCCCCACTTCAACATCTCAAAGATTTGGATTTTTCCTTATCGTGCATAAGTATAATAGGCAATCAAGTTTTGAAAAATTATAATACGAATAAGTGTACCAAATTAAAGAAACAAATTTAAGCAAAATCGTCTTTAACTTGACTATAAATTTTGTACCATGTTTGCATATTATAAAAAATTATTTACTACATAATGTACCCTTGGTTAAGTTAATGGAATTTTCCAATTTTCCTCCAAATAAAAATTGTCCACTTATGGGACGTGTTCTCTACGTTGAGAACCACTGGTTTAACCAATGCAAACATCGACCGGGATGTTTCAGGCAATGTTTAATGTGTAACAATTTAAAAATATTATTTCACATTTTGCCTGGGTAATGTATACATGCTCATCGATAGATAGGGTATAAAACACTTCTCGTTTCACGGTTTGCTGAACGAACTCTAGCGGCGTGCGCGCTGACTAGGTTATGTTCACACCGGCTGAGACGTTTCAGGCAACGTTTCACGTGCAACGATTTAAAAATATTTTTTTTCACTTTACCTAAGTAATGCTCGTCGATTGGCAATGTATACACTACGCGGGCAAAGTATAAAGCACACCTTATCTCATAGTTCGGTTATTTGTACACTTGGCCGGTAACAAACACACTAATGCGTAACTATGGTTTCATTAACACGTAATTAAGTAACTGACCCTATCATAGAAAATGTGTGCGTTCTTCCCTATCGTTCTAGTGCAAATTAAACTTCTTAAGTCTCTCGTTCGTTCCGCTAAGCGAGAATCTCATGGCTGTTGGAACATCAGGCGAAACCCAGCATCGATAACGCTAGTAGTTCCCTTTAGTTCTAATGTACATACGTTCGGCGTTCACTGGACGATTTTTCAGTCAGGTAGCAAATACGTTTACTTGTCATTTTTTTTTTTTGACACTACGTACTCCGAGGTCGATTCTCGATCAATTGGCAACCATTATTTTTTTTTTGTCAACATACAATCATCGTTTGATCAATTTATCTTTTAGTGTCTATGTTGACTTAAAAATTGTATTTCCAGCGATTTCGTGTGTACAGGGTGACCAACTTAAAATAAATCATTTAACTGTTTCCTACGTTATACACCCACGAGAAAATTGGAGAACTTGAAATAAACGTATTTTGCAGTTCTTTCTTTTTTTTTTGATACCATTACATATGAAATATTTTTTGCATCGCGCACAGTTCAAAAAAATTATTTTAGGTTAGTTACTCCGCACACTAATTACCAATTGATAAAGAATCGTGGAGTTCATTGGTATGTCGATTCAAAAACGTCTCTCACACTAACAACGCTTTCTAATGGCAGTATTTACGGAACCAACACATTTTTTTTTTGTTTATCCACCCTACAAATGTATTTACAAATCCAACATGGCGTAAGGCATCGTACCTTGGATGCGTTAGAACTATTATTATTCTCAGCTATGGATAGTACACGCCTAAGCAACGTCGAAGAACTAGAGATTCATCGAGTTCTGATAAGCTTCTCTTCTTCTTTGTTCGTTCCAAAAAAGTGGTTGCGAGTAAATGAAACGTCGTCGTTGAGCATTGTGATTCGGTAACGCGTGGGTCACGTGACTTTCGCCGAGGAATCGCAGATTCTCCGACGTTAAGTTGTTACAATTCTGACGAATATCGGTTCGCTGGCGCGAGCCGCAATTAACGATTATTTTAACCGCGCATGTACACTATCGGTCAAAAGTTTGGAAGCATAGAAAAAATTAAAAAAAAAAAAAAAAATTTGAAACGCCGTTAGGTAAGAAATTTCGTTTCTCAAAAATCTACGAAAATAGTGAATATTATTATTAATACATAAAACGTTGATTTTTAGCTAAGATACGGTCTGACGAGGGTACGAACCGAAAGTTACTCCCAAACTTTTGAACGATAGTGTACAGTACTCGCAGAGACATACAGGGCTTCTCATTCTCGACTGATTTTACTGTCACGCTGTACTTTTTTGCGGATACTGTACACCGTTTATACATGACGCGTGATTAAACGTTGAAAAAACGAAGGAACCGAAAACAGGAAAGAAGAAAAGTGAAAGAAAACAGAATGAGACAACTCACAGTGACATCAACCACGTACTACGGCATTGAACAACCACGTGAAAGGTCGTTCAATCAGCTACATCTATCAGCTTTAGAATTCGTATGCTTTACTTGTTCTTACAGAACTATTGGTTATTATTATCGTAATGTCTCGCGTGTCTCGACTTTTGTTATAAAATACAATATTTTTACAGAGGCAAAGGTATGTAACACTTGTGCAACGAAATGTCCCTCGAGATCATGCGCGATACCTGATAATGATAAATACAAATGAATTTTTCAATGATAATGCATGCATTAAATATATCAAGCAGGTCAAGTCTGACAATTAAGGAGTTTTATACAAGAGAATACACTTTTAATCGTACGTTTATCGGATAAAAGGTTATAAAAATTTGTTTCTCGTAACGCGTTTCACAATACACACTACCACTGAAAATACTTTTCCCTAACGGACACATTCACGTAAACGGTTTCATGTTCGGAAAATGGTCGATTCTCTCAGAGAATCGGGACGAGAGATCTCGAGTGACATTTTGATGTACACACACATTCAAATCATTGCTGAACCCTCCTTCGTTCCCCTTATAGATACACTCGTACAAACCGGTACGTCTCTAAATATTTAAAGCTAAATCGATTATACATTAAGTTACACGCTAAATTCGTGTCACACAACGAGCTACCTACGATCGTGATGCCTAGAATAATTTTCTCTTAACGTGTCGGGTAAACGGGGTATATAAAACACGCGATCGGTACGACACTTCTCTTATTCGTGTGAAATGTTTTTCTAACCTCTAAACGCCCGGGACTGATCAACAACGTTTCTCTGAAGCAGGGGTTCTCAAACTTTTAAACGTCCACTGTCGAGAACGATAACTTTTCACGACCCACTCGTTTTGGAGGAAGGGAGGGGTCAAAATTATTTAATAAAAATTAATCGAACAGAAATAATAACTTTCACGCAACTTTTAACCGAATCAATTTAACTATGCTTGTTCGATGATCTTTAATGAGTAAATCTCTCCAAACGAACGTGCAAACTATCGTCACACTTTAACATTTAACGTGACCCAACCTAAAATGAGCTCGCCGTCCACAGTGTTGAGAACCACTGCTCTAAAGTTTCTGTTCTTCGATTTTCCTCTTCGCCGAGCATCCCGGCAGTTCGATTAAAGCCATCAAAGGGCTTGGCTAGATTATTAATAATTACAGTACTGTTAATTAGCTTGTTGCTTTAAGATAACCCGATTTTAAGTAGTGGCAGCTTCGTATTACGATTTATTTGAGCAGACTATGTGTAGGTATAAGAACTCTTCAAAATTCGTGTCGACACGCTGATCCCCTCTTCTCGTCCGCGACACGATACTCGTACTGGGGCGTTGGGGGGAGGGGGGTGGGAGTAGGGTAAGGGAGGGGGGCTAGGAATACGAAGGTCGAGGAGGTTTTCTCATCAGCACAATAGTCCCCGTTCGCTTCAGTCGATGACGAACGAACCAAAAGGAACATGCATACAAGACAATTTTTTAACGATCTCAATTCCGATGGTCGTGGAACCGGACACGTTAAATGCGACATTTTAATACTGTTTCCCTCGACGAGACACCATAACCTCCCGCGGTGTCCAAAGCTTTTTATCGACCTCCGTGTCACGCTCCAGGAACAGCGTCTGGCCTCGTCGTCGGGTTAAGAGAAAACGAAAAGACAACTTTCTTTCACGATGTTTCCGTCCAGGCTTGTTATCCTTGTTTTTCGTGTGCCTCTCCCTTCGAATATCGTCGTATACTCGCCGCGAATGAATCGCTTCTTGGAAATGGAGCCCTTTTTACCGTGATTTCGTCACTGAACAATGGTGGAAGCTGGAAGTTCCTAAGACTAGGGTTTCGGGGTTCGGTAGCAAATTACTTCCGGGCTTGTTGGTCCTTAGTCTTTCTCTACGGTGCAGGGCTCAGGCATGGACTATTGCGGCGGGCAGTTCACCACCGTCGTGGTCGCGAACTCGCTGAACTTTTTGTCGATCGGCACCCGATCGTCGTACAGTGTGGGCGCCTGCAGGATGATCCCTGCTGTACCGACCAGCACCGCCAAAGTGAAGATCCAGAGGAACAGTCTGTCCAGCACCATCGCCACGTACTTCCAGTCCTCTTTCACCTGTTCACAGATTAATGTTATGCGAACGTTTAATTTAACATTAAACAATGCATTGCAATTTATTATTTTTTATTCAGTCCTCGCAGAATTAAATTTATTTGGCAATTGTGTGTTATAGATCTAAATTGTGTTAAATTCACTCTTTTCAAAAATTATGTTTCGTATGTTTGCTGTATCAAATTCTTGGCTTTTGGTAAAATGGTAAAATGGCAAGTTGTATTTTGTTTCAAATCAAACAGTGTATAAGGCTCTTATTATTCTTGAGGTTGACTGTACTTATTTCAGATACATTTATTTTCCATAGCTCTGTCTGCTTCTTATTGATTCTTCCACTTTTCTTCTTGTTTGATAAAATGGTAAAATGGTAAAATGGTAAAATGGTAAAACGGTAAAACGGTAAGTTACCAATTTTTAAAATAACAACGTACTGTTTCAAGTTAAACAGTGCAAAGGGCTTACGATTTTCTCTTCCCCAAAATGGCACTAAGCTCCGGATATTAAAGTACAGGGTGTTTGAAAAGCTTAATCGTATGCAAATTGCTGAACAAATCGTGAGACGAGGAAGAAATGCGTTACCTTGGTCGAGTCTTCGAGCATTTTAGTGTGCTCCGCGATGAAACGCACACAGATGCAGGACCTGTGAATTTCTGGAGGGCAGCGGGAGTGCGAGAAAGCCGGTGGACTTCGTAGTACTGGACTCTTAACCTCTTCGATCCCTGCCTCCCCGGAAACAGAGAGGTCTTCGCACTCTGTGTGAAGTGGTAGCGGCGGCAATGTCGGCCCATGGATTAAACAACTTCCACCGAACCTTGCGCCGTCAGCCAGACTAAATCATGAACAAGGAGAATGCAATTTTAATTAAAGTACACCTTGTATATCAGTCAGAATTTTACAATAAACGAACGACGCATGATTAATGTGAAAAACATTTAACGTAGCACATATTTTATTTTGATTGAATTTTAGTAACTTAAAGTTGCAACTAAGTTGTTATATAACAAATTTGTTATAAGTTTTGTTATATAACTTTTTTTTGGAAACATTTTTTTCTTTCTGCAAGTATTTATCGTTTGTTATAAGTAACAGATTGCTGTGCACTCTTTGTGTTCCTTAAAGAGGTATGTTATATAACAATGTTTTGTTATATATACAGCGCAGAAACAACTTCAACTTCCCGCCATACTACGTTCCGTTATGTTGTCAATGCGTGTAATAAACGTGATTAATTCTGCTGTAAATCCATTTAATACCTCATACAAGTTAAATGAGTTTGTTTATGGCATTGTAACTCTGTCCGAACTGGACTCCGAAGTAAAGTTGTGTAATCCTGTTAGCTAAGTCTGGTAATACCGTATTATTTCCGTATAATACATCACCGTGTCAATTACTCTGCTAATTACTTCTTCAAACAATTCACGATACATCACCGTGTCAACTATTTTGTTTGTTACTTTTAAAATGGTACCCAGTAAAGTTTTCACGTAAGTAAGGAAAATTTTTAATCCTGTCTTACATGTTCAGCACACCTTTGTTTACCTTTTTCATTTATTTTACTAATGTCTATTAATTTTTCTACAGTTTCACTGTTTTTTTTTATAGTTGAGGAAACAAAAGGGTAAAGGAAATTGATAAATATAAAATGTTAGAAATTAATCAAATGATTTAACATTAAAATTTAAATAAATACCAAAAAAATGAAGTTAATTTCTTTGATACGTGAACTTGTCCAATAATAAGAATTTTATGAAAGTGAGTTAGGTATTGTGGTGATACCTGGAAGGTGAAAGGTCTTCCTTCGACGCGGCACGACTGTGAAATCGTTTAGGCGTTAGGTGTTCCTCGCTATCCTCCTGAGTAGATGGATGATAAGGATAATAACAGCTCTTCTTCTTTCCTCTGACCGTTTTCATTAATACTCTTCCAGAACTATACCTGAGGGTGCAAGTAAATTCGTAGGTTGAGCGATACGATAAAAGGAAGATTTATCTGCTAACAGGTACCATTTTCCTTATCTAGCATGTATGCATAAAGTTCTCTATTCGAGAACACATATCTTTAGCGAAAAAATGGTACCTCAAAGTAGATAAAAAATTTAATATTACAGATGGACAGTGATAATCATTTTTAGAAATTAATATAAACAAAAACATATATTGCTTTAATTTAAATTTTTGATATAAATATTTTTACTGTGAAAATGGTACCTCAGACTGGATAGGAAATTTAATATTACAAATGGATGAATGATAATCATTTTCATAAACCAATATTAAAATGGGTAAATATTACTTTAATTTAAGTTTCTGATAAAAATATTTTTACTGCAAAAATGGTACCTCAAGTAAGATAAGAAATTTAATATTACATGTAAGTAAACAAAAATCATTTTGATACATTGATATTAAAAAAAATCTTTGAAATTAAATAAATTTCAAGATATTGTATTTCAAGCTTCTAAAATAATGAGTATATGAAAATGGATGTTTACCTATTTGTCTCGAATTTATATTGAGGCCTTCGCATAACCAACAAGCGGGGAAGAATATGAATGAATACCCTCTTCACCCAAGGCGCCATTTTATGAGTTTGCGGCGACCGGAAGTGGACGTTCAGCACAACCACCGTCACGCATATACTGCAACATCAAAGTAAGGATAGCACATTACCGATTTGGTAAAACAAACTGTTTAAACATGTTCATATCAATACTACAAAGGTAAACTAATTTTCGCGTCGCAATTTGGACGCAGTTTTGGAATGTTTGGATAATGACCAGAGTAGTTGTTGCCTGTTTCATTATCCTTATTTCATTTGAAGCGGCCTGATTACAGAAACGCGTGCGTTAACAAGCGCCCCGGGCGTTTCATTAAAATTTTAATAAGCGAGCCAGCCAAGTAATTGCAGTTTTTGACCGACGACTCTGTTTTCCCTGCACTTTATGAGTTTTCAACCTATTTGCAAATAACGAAACGACCTTCAAGAGAGTTTTTAAGCATCTCTTCAGCATAATATCGATAGCTGTCTCTTTGATTTAAAATCTCGCATTAATATAATGATACGCTAATTTACCCATATTATAGAAGTACCTATAAATTGTATATCATGGTGGAATGACAAAATAATTAAAAAACACTTGTTTAACAAAAAAGAAAAATAATAATTAAGAAAATAAAAATAAAATAAGAATAAAACTATTGGACAGAAGTATCTAAAGTACTTCCTGAATTCAGAACATTGTACTGTACTGTATTTTATCATCGTAGATTAAATCTCTACAATTTATTCTGTGACTGTTGTGGAGAGAGAGAGAAGGAAAAGGAATGGGAAGGAGTGTTTCGTTCGAGGCCTGCTAGAGGACTCATCAGTAAGGCTACCTAGCAGGCCCATGCCTTAGATACAGGGATAGGAGGGACAGGTCAGAACTTGTATACAGTATTCGGACGAAGCTAGGAGAAAATTGAAGGGGTGATTCTATGCAACATTCTAAGACGAAAATCAAGAGTAACAATATTGCGTTTGACGCTTTGTTTATTAGTTATAAGGAATTAAAGAACGGACTGTTTTACGCCTGAGAGCAGGCAACCGCTTGAGAGCGTCACTGTGCAGACATTGACGTTACCTACCGCGTTGCCCCGTTTGCCTGCTCTCAGGCGTAAAACAGCCCAATTTTTAGTTACTTATAACTAATAAACAAAGCGTCAAACGCAATATTGTCACTCTTGATTTTTGTCTTAGAATGTTGCATAGAGTCACCCCTTCAATTTTATCCTAGCTTCGTCCGAACACCCTGTATATAGGAACTGAGGCGGACTCGAGTACTTGCGAGAAATTCCTACAGTACGACCAATGCGAGGAACACTTTGATCATGTCTTTAGATAAGAAGGGTGACGCAGAATCGATCACAAACTGTGCAAACGGACATCACACTGCTGAACTCGATTTACTAGCCTACGTTCCTCTATATTAAACTAGAAAATACAAAAATATGTAGAAGAGAAAGCCATTCTATTAGATACGCCACCAAAATTCAGGAAAAAACAGAAATGCAACCAGCAACGTACACGCGTACCGTAAACGCTGCATTGCAGTGGTTCTCAACCCGTTAAATCCTCGAAACTCGTGAACAACACAATTGAACGTAATACGGCGAAACATTCGTGGTTTTAATAATTTTAACGGCTCTGCTTTGCGTCTGGCGACTCGGAGAACAACAGGGATGGGGTTGGTATGGACTGCCAACTCCTGAAACTCCTAATGCCGCGTTCACACCGGAGAATAGCGTCGTGCAGCGAAATTTCGCATTTGAGGCGAAGGGGTTAACGGCGTTTTGTCGGAAAAAGGAATATAACGTTGCGGTTTAATGCACGAGGGAGCCGGCCATCCCCTTGAAATCCGCCAGAGAAAAGGGGTCGGCTCCTTGGTTGGCCTCCGCCTTGGGTAGAGGCTAGCCTGGGTCGATGCCGCTGCTGATTAATGTGTCACACCTACCGCGTCTTTTCTTCGCTGTATTGAAAGGGTTAGCGCACCCTCTATCGCGGATACACTCATCGTTTCCATCGGCGTTGCGCTTCGTTTCATCCGTCCTACCCCCCCTTCACCCCGCCCTTTGTGGTTCTCACGGTTCTAGTCATTACTTAGGGCTGAGATGATTGCGATGTTCCATTTCTGATCCCACTGTCTCGAGACGTCCGGTCACGCCGACACGCGTAACCCCTTAACCGGTTAGCTGTGATTGACGAGTATACTCGTCGTGGAGAAGTGGCAGGATTTTGTGTCACGACGAGTATACTCTGTAATCAGCGAGAAAGAATCGAACGCGTGAAAGTGTAAAATGTAAAATTTGTAAAAGCTGCACGAATATTTTTGTAACCAACTGTACCTATTCTCAGTCTATTTTCTATAACTTTGTTTGATTCCTATTGGTTCTCTTCGCTTATTTACTCATTTGATTCATACTTTGAGCCTTCAATTAATGGGCAGTGAGGAGAAATTTATGTTAAAGGTGTATTTTCAATTTTATGATAAAACAGAACACTTGTAACATCAATAAAATTGGTCGAAGAGCAATCTCAAGATTGTTCAAATATTTTTGACATCGACTGTACCTATTTCAAGTATACATCTATTTTCTACATCTTGGATTGTTTCTCATTGGTTCCTCAATTTATCCTTTCATCTCATTCATGCTTTGAGTTTTCAATCAGTGGATAGTGAACAAAAATATATATTAAAGCTATATTTTCAAGTTTGTGGTAAAACAGAATATTTTTAACAAATATAAAATTGGTCTAAGAGCAATCTCCAGCTTGTTGAAATATTTTTGACATCGACTGTACCTATTTCAAGTATACATCTATTTTCTACACCTTAGATTGTTTCTCATTGGTTCCTCAACTCATCCTTTCATCTCAT
Organism: Tetrapedia diversipes; assembly: GCA_033822845.1. Lineage (NCBI taxonomy): Eukaryota > Metazoa > Arthropoda > Insecta > Hymenoptera > Apidae > Tetrapedia > Tetrapedia diversipes. The sequence continues at coordinate 391,741 of JAOPTO010001165.1, forward strand.
TCATGCTTTGAGTTTTCAATCAGTGGATAGTGAACAAAAATATATATTAAAGCTATATTTTCAAGTTTGTGGTAAAACAGAATATTTTTAACAAATATAAAATTGGTCTAAGAGCAATCTCAAGATAGTTGAAATATTTTTGACATCGACTGTACCTATTTCAAGTACGTCTATTTCACACAGTTCTACTAGCTTCTCACTGGTTTCTTCACCCTTCTTTTCCCTTCCCCCTCGCCCCTCTCGTGTTTAGTGTTCTTATATTTTTTGCAAAGCTCTGCAGCAACAGCGGCGTTCTTTTCTTGGTGACTGATGGGCGACGATGATGAAGCGACTTGGAAATTTGTAGGACAACGTGACGTAGAAAATTCCCTGGGGGGGGGGAGAAGGGAGGGTAAAAAGCGGCGTGGATAGAAAACGCTGAGCCAAGAGCCTCTCTAGACTGTAGTTGCGTCAGGGACTTGGTTTATGCATAAACGGTGGATCCCCAATTCAGCATTTATGTGTTCCCTCGATTGCTATACCGTGTATACAAAGTATAACAATAAAGGTTATGAATAAAAGAACAGTGACGTTTGAAATATCCAGCATAAATCATTCGTAAATTTTTGAAAGAAATGGTAATCGTAATAATGTATTGGTAAAGTTGCAGCTACACTATATAAGAGAATGTTGTTATATAACAATTTCCAACTTTGTTACATAACACACGTCTTGCATTTGTTACTTGTAGTAAAAAATATGTGTAAATACAGGTGTTCTCAAAGATTACTGGAACCTAATACGAACCTAACCTAATTCAAACCTTTTACCATTTTTCTTTTTTATAAAGAATTTGTTGCACCCTAAATTTCTTATCATTTTTTGAGTATATCAAATTTAACATTAATATTTTTATACTTGTAATTCCTTAACATAACAGTCTAATGTAACCTAATATGAACATAACCTAATTCAAAGCCTTTTCCATCTTTTATTCTATAAGTAATTCGTAGTATTTGATAATTATTATCATTTTTGTGCACATTAAATTTAACATTAATATTTCTGTACTTGCAATTATCCAATCTGACATTCTAACCTAACTTAATACGAACATAACCTAATTCAAACCCTCCATTTTCTTTTTCAATAAGGAACTTGTAGCATTCTATAATACATACTTATCATTTGTAGTGTCTATCAAATTTAACATTAATATTTATGTACTTGTAATTATCCAATTTGACATTCTAACCTAACTTAATACGAACATAACCTAATTCAAACCCTCCTCCATTTTTTTTTCCATAAGAAACTTGTAGCACCCTACTATATTTATTATTTCCCATGAATATCAACCTCAATGTCAATATTTATCTGTTTGTAATTATCCAACCTAACATTTTAACAAAATCTAATACGAACATAACCTAATTCAAACCCTTCTCCATTTTCTTTTTCCACAAGAAACTTGTAGTATCCTACTATATTTATTATTTCTCACGAATATCAAGCTTAATATTAATATTTATGTGCTTGTAATTTCGCAACTGTCACTTTTCTTCGTTACAAGCAGCAACAACGCTCATAGTTAGCTTCGCGTAAATGGCCAGTCCCAGAACGGTGATTTCTTTTTGAAGAACGAAATCAGGCACGAGGTAGAACCGTATATCATGGCACATTCGAAGCTTAATGGCTCTTTTCTTTGAATAATGCGTTGAAACGTTCTGCGATCTCGCGATTCATTCCACGTTCCACTGTTCCTTGAAACAGAGGAAAGCTTTTTGCGCCTCGAGAACCCTCACATTTGAAACATTCTCGCCCAGACGAAACCTGCTATTACAGCTTATGAAAACTAACACCGGAAATCTTTTATTCCCGCGACAAACGAATTCATCGTAGGCAATCTCATTCGTTTGCTCACTTTTTAATTCTTTTTATTCCTTTTTTTTTTGTTAAATAACACGATTTTTGCAACAGGGATGTCGATTCTCCTTAAGAAAATTAATTTTTCGAGAAATATTGACGAGGTTAGAAATATTCGATTAATTAGGTTAGACTTAGATTTTTAAGCATTTGTAGAAAATTTAAATTTGCAAACAAATATAAATAATATACAAAATATCTTAGTTGTGGTACATGTTATGTTATTTTTAGATTTTTTTAGCCATTTTTATCGTTATTACCATTTCTTTAGGTTCCCTTTACAAGAATTCGGATTTCCATAAAAATTTGCAGTTCAGCTATAATTAATACAATATTATTTAACGCTTTGATCGCCATGTTATCTATATTCGAATGATGAAAAACTTTCTATAACGATCTTTCTATAGATCAGTAAGAGTTTTGTCTACTTTCGATAATTATAAGCTGAATGTAGAAATATTTAAACAAGAACTATTAAAAATTAATAAATAAAAAAATAATATGTAATAATATGTAATAATATGTAATAAAAATAAAATAAAATTAAAATAAATTTAACTAAAATAAAATACAATGAAAATAAATTTAACTAAAATAAAATACAATGAAAATAAATTTAACTAAAATAAAATACAATGAAAATAAATTTAACTAAAATAAAATAAAAATAAAATAAAAGAATAATATAGGTAGTGCAATGATCATTGTACTGGTTTATAATTGTCCATTGTTGTATCGCAGCCGGTACACTTTTCTCGTCTAGGGAATTTCTCTCTGTTCTGGTATTTTTCCATTTTTTTTTTTTGCGTTACCCGTGAGATATTTGATTACATCAGAACGAACAACGCGGAAGGAAATTGTACGTCACGATCTTTTGCAGGGTAGTTTCATGGAAAAGTTCGAAAAAAAAGGAAACAATGAAAAGAGGAAACACCGAATCGACGAGGGAAGGTTTCAACGAAAAAAAAGAGGAAAAAGGGAAAAAGATTACAAAACTTCGTAACACCTTCGTCCCGCCATTTAATACAGGGAATGACGTCTGAACAGGTGCCGTGGCTAACGTTCGAGTTTCGAACTTATTTAAAGTTCGGACGCGGTCCTATCAATTGCACGAAAACTTTCTTCTCAGCCTTTCTCCGTCTTCCCTCTGACCCCTGATGCACTCCACGGTTCTTGCCCCCTTTTTCCCCTAGAATGGTACCTAGTGATTTTTTACACAACGGATAAGGATCAACGAGACTTCTTGCAAGAAAACTTATGAAATTTACACAGTACACCAAAATGTTACAAAAATCGGTTAAAAAATATTAATCTTATTAACCCCTTATTGCACAGTTTTTTTTTTAAACCGGCCAAAAGAAATCAATTTTTTTTATTGCAAAAAAAACAATTTAGAACATTGTCTTGGCAAGAAAATTAAAATTAAAATTTTTATTGTATTGTAAATTTTATTGTCGCTCGAATTATCTCGAGTATGCACAGTTTTTTTGAAAAAAGAAATCAATTTTTTTTAATGTAAAAGAGAAAAAAATTTAGAACGTTGTTTTGGCAAGAAAATTAAAAAAATACAAAAATAATCAAAATTTTTATTGTATTGTAAATTTTATTGTCGCTCGAATTATCTCGAGTGTGCACAGTTTGGCCAGTTAAGGGGTTAAATTGACTATACAAAAGTTCAATTGTTTTGCATCAGTTCGGATAATCGAGGTTCTACGATACTCAGGGGTCCTGTGACTGTGCTGCTCGATCAATCGATAACGAATTATTAACAAACTTTTTATTTGCACGGTTATCTATCAACTGACCCACAATTCTCGTCCGCCCCCTCCCCTCGCCGCCAACCTATAAACCCCCGAGTGTCATTAAAAATTGATCGATACCGTTCCGATGAGTTAATAAAGATTCAAAGTGCAGGAGGGAGGTTGGGGAAAAAAAAAAGAATCGCAGGCAGGTTCAGCTGATCGAGCTCTGATCCGGTCACCGGCCCGATTAAGATTCAATCGGAGGGTGGCGCGGAGTAATCAACGAGCTTGCCCCCCTCCAACCCCCCCTTCGACCCCTCCTCTCACGCCCAGCACAGAGAACCGAAACGAACGATTTGCAAGTTGAACACGATTTAACTTTCAAATGGTAGCTGCGAGATCGCCCTGGCTTTACCCACCCCCCCTTTCAACCCCCAGTGTTCACCCTTCGCCACTCTTTTAGCCGTCTCACCAAGGAAACTAATCTTCCTTTCGGCTTCATTCAAGAACACGAACGCTAAATTTATCACTGTTCAACCTTGGAGCTAGGAAGGGGTGGATGTTCGTTAAATCTACGAGCGGGAAAAGTATTGACCACAGTCGGTTAGAATTGAAAATATTTTTCCAGGTTAAAAGTGTAATACGATGGTTTCGGTAGGGGTTGAAACGACATCGTTGCATTTTCTGTGGCTACGCTATACAGGGTGTTTCATTATTAGTGGTATAAGGGGAGGGTAATAGCTCAGGAAAAAATAAGTCGAAATTTTTTTATACGAAGCTTCGTTTTTGAGAAAATCATGCTTGAAAATTTATGGATAAATATCGAATAGTTAGGCATCTGTTTCTGCACAGGTTTGTATTTGTAAACAGGGTCATGCTATTATCTGCTCTCCCGTCAATGCTATCGCCGCTGTTACCGTTGATTTGTACTACTAGTCAGTGCGAGAACACGTTTGACAACTGGAAACCTGCATTCAGTAAATGTGTGTTCGATAAATCATCAAATTCTGTTCCCTCGAAAACGAAACTTCGTTTGAAAAAGTTCTATTCCTTATTTTCGACTAATATTTTCATGAAGTATGACTTTCTGTCGATTGTACCACTAGTAACGGGACAATCTGTATAACAAAAACTTGTTATACAACAGTTTCCAACTCTGTTATATAACTTTTTTGATCCATCACTACATATATACATTTTTTTACCTCGATTACAGAAACATGTTGTATAAAAAAGTTGGAAACAAATATGTTACATAACAAAGTTGTAAAACAATATTTTGTTGCACAATGCAGCTGCACCTTTAATTATTCGTTTCTTTAACTGAATTCGCCACGTCAATCTGATTCTTCGTCGTCGATATTATTTGCTTTATCACTGTAAAAAGGAAGTTCCGATACACAACTGTCAACCTGTAAACTTTTTAATTGTCCCATAATCACAGCTGACGTATGCTATAGAGCTTCTTTATCGCTCCTTTATTCGCGGCTGCATTTACGAGCCGCGGTCCTTTTGAATGCAAATGCCACTCATTGTCCTCCCTTCCCCCTCCCAACCACCGCCCTCCGGGGATCCACGTTTCCGCGGAAGTGAGCGCGCCTTTGTGCCGACTTCCCAGCGACTCGACGCCGGTCGTCGCCGCGTTTTGACATCGGGACGCTATCGCGGGCGCCACCGTCTCCGCTTAAACCGTGACACAGGGCGGGCCAGGAGGAAGAGTGGTGCTCAAGGCGATGAAATTTACTTAGCGGGAGAGTAGCGACGTCACTGTCCACTCGAACAGAGCGGGGGGGGGGAAGGGCGAGAAAGGGAAACGAAGGTGGAGAGGCTTAGGCTGCTCGGTGGAACGACACGAACTAAAAGGGATGCTACCTGCTTTTTGATCGGATTTGGTTTATGGTTGGCGTTTTGGGAAGTGGCAGCAGAGTTTACACTAGTTTGGAGCTGCTGTGAAATGCACTTTAACCGTTATCAATAATGTGGAACGTATCGGAAATTGAGAGATAAAGGAGAAAGCTTAGGTAATGGGCAGTTGCAGTAGTAAGGTCAATAATATCGGGGACAAGTTAAATTATTGTTAGCAAATAAATGTAGGATTCATTGCTTTGGAGTGACTATGGAATATACCTCGATTGTTATCAATAGCCTATTATAAGTTGAAAGACAAAAATTAAAGCTTAGGTGATGGGACCTTACAGTAGCAAGGTCAATGATATAGGGGCCATGTTAGATTATTGTTATAAAACTGAAGTGGAATTTATTGGTTTAGAGTGACTATGGAATACATTTCACTTGTTATCAATAGCCTAAGACATATTATAAGTAAAACAAAAGAAAAAGCTTAGGTGATGACCCGTCACAGTAGTAAGTGTCAATGCTATTCACATCAAATTTGATTTAGCTTATTGTAACGAAGCAAAAGTAGAATTTATTGCTCTGCACTCACTATGAGATACATGTCATTTAATATCAATAGCCTAGGATACATGATAAATTGAAAATTTTAAGGGAAGGTTAGGTGATGGGATTTCACAGTAGTAAAATCAACGATTTTCGGACCAAGTTGGATTTAGCTTATTATTAATCAGTAAAATTAGGTCTTATTAATTCAGAGTTGCTAAAAATTCATTTCGTTCATGTTTAATAACACTATGCTCGACCAAAAATTGAAACCACGATTGAAACGTAACTTTATTTCCCGGTAAAACACATTTTTGGGAACGCAAAAGATTTGAACGCGTTCGTTTCCCGGTTTCACTTGTGATTCGTTTAACATAAGAAACCAGATTTCATCTCGCCGGCTGTGTACATAATTTTCGTTTTCCGATCGCCCCACGAAACGAAGCGAGAAAGCGTACACACGCGTTTCGGAGCACGTGGAAACGTTATTCGTCGAGAATTCATCTCGCCTCTCTTTCAGCTCACCGAGGCGAAATAAGAGGAGCGTTTTCACATCAAAGGAAATTTAAACGGATTTCTTTTCCGTGGGAACTTCAATTATTTAGAACGAACAGTATAATAAGGATTCTCTCTCCCTCTCTCCCTCTCTGTTTGTGTCTCTTCTTTTCTCTCTCTCTCTGTGTCTCTCCTTCCCTCTCTTTCTCTCTCTCCCTCTCCCTCTCTGTGTCTCTCCCTCCCCCCTCTCTCAGTGTCTCTCCATCCCACTCTCTTTCTCTCTCCCTCTCCCCTCTCTGTGTCTCTCCTTCCCTCTCCCTTTCTCTCATTGTGTCTCTCTCTCTCCTTCCATCTCTCTCTTTCTCTCTTTGTGCCTCTCCTTCCCCCCTCTCTTTCTTTTTTTGTGTCTCTCCTTCCCACTTTCTCTCTCTCTCTCCTTCCATCTCCCTCTTTCTCTCTTTGTGCCTCTCCTTCCCCCCTCTCTTTCTTTCTTTGAGTCTCTCCTTCCCACTTTTTCTCTCTCTCTACGTCTTTTCCTCCCTCTCTCTCTGTGTGTCTTTCCCTCCCTCTCTCTCTTTCTCTGTGTCACTCCTTCTCTTTCTCTTTCTCTCTCTCTCAGACTCTCTGTGTCTCTCCTCTCTCTTTGTGCTACGTGTTCAACAAGTTAAAAAGCGATGCGCCAATTTTAAATATTGACTCTCCTTCGACAGACAGAGAAATTGTTTTTCAATTGATCACTTGGTTTGCTCACCGGTGGAGTGTTTGAGCAGAGAAGTATCTGTCGGAAGGAAGTGATTATGCATAGATTCCGCTTTCGAAAGGTTTCCTTTTAATTGAAGTTCCATTGCAAATACCAGATCGCTCGAGTTCACAGACCGGTTAAGCAACGTGAACGTTATGCAAATTCGTGCTTTTTATAAACGACGAATAAAGTGAAACGAAAGTTGAATATCAACATACTAAATACTATAGTCTTGCACGGTTTCACGTGTTTCTCTCGCGCAGGTATACGTTAACAGTTATAACAAACAAAAATTGTAATAACAAAATTTACAATATCGCGAAAAATCTGCAAAAACTCGTAAACTTCTTTTTTTACCAGAAAAACGAATCGTACGATTTCGACGGTGTCTCAAGGTCATCGTAGTTGAGCGTACTTTATGCTCGACCAGCGGACAATTTTATCGCACGCCTCTCGCCACTTACGGGCTGACGCAAAATGGACGCTGTTGGTTAAATTGCGTCTGGCGAATTGCGAGCCTTCGAGGGTGACAAAATTTACTTAGCTCGACTAACGACATCATTGCCCACTTGAATGTTGCAGGGAATGACAGAGACATCGACCTTTGAAGGGGAAGGGGGAGGGGTAAGGGTGCGAGAAGGGGAGGGGATGTGGAAGGGCACGAGGGAAGGGTAAAGTGTGGTGAAGGGGTGAGCGGAAAGGGGTAGGGGGTGAAAGGGCGAAAGGAAGGGAAGGGGAAAGGGCTGGAAGAAGGGTTGGAAAGGGGAAGGGGAAGGAGAAGGGAAGGGGGAAGGTAAGGGGGAGTGACAAGGGGTAGGGGGTGAAAGGGTGAGAAGAAGGGAAGGGATAATAGAAGGGGGAAGGGGGAAGGGCAGGTGGAAGGGATGGGGAAGGGATAATAGAAGGGGAAGGGGGAAGGGCAGGTGGAAGGGATGGGGGAAGGGATAATAGAAGGGGAAGGGGAAGGGGAGGGGAAGGGATAGGAGAATGGAAGGGGTGAGTGGTAAGAGGAAGGGGGAGTGAAAAGGGGAAGGGGGTGACAGGAAGGGAAGGGATAATAGAAGGGGAAGGTGGAAGGGTAGGGGAACGGGAAAGGAGGGGGGGAATTTCACGACGCCAAGTCGCGTGCCAAGACATTATTTAACATGGCAAACTAACCATTTTGGAACGTCTCTCCGCTTCGTTTCACAGTGGAAACAGATTTTGCATTAGCGGTTCATTCCTTCGACTTGGCTGCGCTTTGCCAAATTCTGTTTGTACCACGCTTTGACGAGATAGAGACATCATGCAAATTTCTGTTTTTTTTTTTTTTTTAAATTAAAAATTGGATCCTCGATTTTTCTTCGGAAAATATTGCGAACGAGGTTATTTTCGATTTCAAAATAAATGTAAAAAGATGACAGTTTAAATTGTACTGTTTATATTTTAATGAAACATTCGAATCTTGGGAATTTTTGTGATGGGAAATTGTAGATTTAATTAATTGTCTTGGATAAAATTTTCTTTTTGTTGATAACGTCATTATTTAATATTGAATGATTTTTTTTATGTTAAATTAGGGTGAGGTAATTGTGCTTTCTACTGTAATTTGAAGAATTTGCGCTTTTTAAGCAACCTTTCATTAATATAGAATTTTAGAGTTAGAGTTTACTTGATTTCAAAGTAAATTCGAAGGCTGCCAGTTTAAATTGGATTCTCCAGGCTTCAATCAAATATTAATCATGCTTTTAGGAGTGAAATGCAACTGTCAGAACTTACTCGCTGTTTTCCATTTTTCTTCTATAAAAAAACGGTATGCGCTTAACCGTTTTAAAGTTCGAGAAAGATGACCGTTTCAAATATTTATGAGACACGGTTTCGCCCGTTAATGAAATATTTTTTAAAGTACCGTTTCTCCTCTCTTTTAAAGTATTTACACGTTTCTGGCCCATTTCCGGCTCAAAGAGGCTATCGCATCTGAGGAGTTCGAGAGCCCTGAGTACTGTCTTAGTTCTCCTCTTCAGATAAAAAATTCCTCGTCCCTTTTTCCGTTCCACAAGTTCCTCATTATTAAATATTCATTGAATTTTATTATAATACCCGCAGAATCTTATTTTTACCTTTCGTTCAATAGTGACTCCAATAATTTAATATATAAAATATTAGCTATCTGAAAATTTAATATGAAATTTTTAATAAAATTTGACTTCACAATTTTTATTTTATTTTATTCGTTATGTGATTGGTATTAATTTTGAAAATTTGGTATTAATAATGGAGTTTTACAGAAATACAATTTAAAATACAGTTTTATTCAATAATGGTTAATCAATTTTTTTGTTGCACAATTATCGAGATCTCACTGTTATTAGTTAAGTATCACTTAAATGTGCACATGGACACTATAAATGTCCGCAATTTTTTTTTTTTGAGCTGAAATGCAACGACCTTGAACGTTTTACTAGATTACTTTGTTGCAAGAAATTCCCTCCCTTTAACGTTTATCCAGCGATCTTTTTAACGCTGGCGCGACGATATAAAGCGATTAAGGGCCATGATTTCCTGACCCCCGCTCAGAGAGAAACTGCGGTGATAAACTCGCCGGGATAAGAGCACCGTAAAGAACGACACAGCGCTGTCTCAAGTTGGAAAAAGATCCATTCATAGCGGTCTTATCGTAACGCACGGGCAACGGCGATTCGACATAAAGCTTTGATAATGTTTATACGTTGGCGAAAAATGAGACAGGCAGACAGGAAAAGAGAGTGGGGAGAGAGAGTGAGAGAAAGGGAAAGCAAAAATCAAAGGAAAAAAGGTGAGAAAGAGAGAGAATGAGAGAAAAGGAAGAGGTAGAGGGAGAAAGAGAAAGGAAATGCAGAAATCAAAAGAGAGAGAGAAAGAAAAAATCAGGAGAGAGAAAGAGAGAGAAAGGGGGGTGAGAGGGACAGAGAATGAGAGCAAAGGGAGAGGTAGAGGGAGAAAGAGAGCTAAAATCAAGAGAGAGTGAGGGGTGTGTTTGTGAGAGAGAGAAAGAGAGAGGTAGAGTGAGTGAGGGGAGATTAGAAGAGAATAGGGAGAGCATTTGAGAGAGAATGAGAGAAAAGGGAGAGGTAGAGAGAAAAAGAGAGCAAAAATCGACAGAGAGTGAGGGGGGTGTGTGTAAGAGAGAGAAAGGGAGAGGTAGAGTGAGTAAGGGGAGATTAAAAGAGAGTAAGGAGAGAGTTTGAGGGAGAATGAGAGAAAAGGGAGAGGTAGAGAGAAAAAAAGAAAGGAAAAGCAAAAATCAAAAGAGAGAGAGAAAGCAAAAATCAGGAGAGAGAAAGAGAGTAAAAATCGAAAGAGAGTGAGGGGGATGAGAAAGTGAGAGAGGGGTTGAGTGAGAGAAAGAGAGAGAGAGAGAAATCAAGAGAAAGGGAGATAGAAAGAAAGAGAAAGAGAAGGAAAGAGAGTAGAGAGAGAGAGAGCTACAAACAGCGAGAGAAAGGCAGGATGGATGAGAAGAAAGAAGTGTGAGTAAAGGGGGATGGAAAAAGAGAGGGTTGGAAAGACAAAGGGTGAGAAAGGGGTTAGAGAAGGTAAGAGAAAGAGAGGCGAAGGGAGAGATATGAGTATGGCGTGTTGCGAAGCTTTCCTCGAAGCCTTGGAAAGATTTCTTGTCATGGCGTGGTTCTATGTTCCTGTAAAAAAGATCCGCTTAAACCTAATCCCAGAGTTATGGGAAAAGTTACGTCGCGTCGTGAATCGCCGAACGAAACGCTTTATTTACGGGACAACATGCTCTGCATGGAACACTGACGGGCTTTTAAAGGTATCCAGGGAAAATTAGAAATTTTATTATAGGGGGAACAGAGGGGGAGAGGGGGTGGGAACAACAAATTATCCGACGCTGCGCGAGCTATAAAAAAAAGTGTATTAAAGGGGATGTGCTGAAAACGATGTTATACCGAAGATCTTTTTAGTTCATTTCGAGTGACGAACATGTTTTTGTCTGTTAATCGGATTAGTAACATTTTATGTGAAGAATTTAGAGTGTATACTATAAAAATGTAGAATGTGGAATGTGTAGGATATATTGGATATAAGGTAAAGAATATAAGCTATGAAGTATAGAGTGTTGGATATGGGTCATGGAATATAGGCTATAGATTATGAGATATAAAATATAGATTATAGCATATGGGTTATAAAATGTAGATCATAAAATGTTAGCTATAAAATATAGTTAGAATATATAGGGGCTATAGAATATAGGACAGAATATAGGCTATAGAATATAAGCTATATAACAGAAGATATAGAGTATAGGATATAGAATATAGGCTATAAAATATAAGCTATAGAATTAAAAATATAGAATATAGGATATAGTATTTAAGAGTGTATAGATTATGAAATATAAGCTATATAATTAAGGATATAGAATATATGCTACACAATGTAAGACAGAAGATAAACTATAAAATATAAGCTATATAGTTAGGGATATAGAGTATAGGCTATAAGATATAAAATATAGAATGGATAATATTTTAAGTATTTCATTCCAAAACACTTTCTAAGCTAGTTTCTGCTTTATTGAAATCACAATGTGTCGATGTTAAAAGTTATCTCTCACTTTTTCGCGTGAAAGCATGAGATTTTTCCACCCTTTCGAACACCATTATCATTATCGAGAAATTGTCAAGAAAGTCCACTGCAATCGTACGGACAAATTCCCCCTATTATCCGAACGTACCGATCGAATCGAAGTAGTATCGTCTTGAGAGCACTTTTGTTCCTTTAATCTTATTCTACATCCTGTTTGAGAAACCTTACAAAGAACGTGACTGTTTTTACACTCTCTTAAACGATTTCCACCTTTAACCTGTTAAAAGGTGTTAATTTTTGAATTTCTTCTGTTTTTTTTATAAAACTTTATATTCCTCGAGCTTCATATAACACGAAACACACTGGCCGTGTTATGCAAAGGTTTATTACTTCACTATATTAACCTACTTAAGTAAAATCTGATCTTTATTTATTTAATATATTATTTAATATTAATTATATTTATATTTTATTATAACTATCTATAAGCGATATATGAATTATATATTATATATGATATAATATAGCCAAATACTTTCAAAACTTTTGAAGGTAAGTCTACTATAATTTGCTCTTCTTCTTTGAATTATAGTAGTGCAAGATATACGTTTTGTAATTTCGGAGGTATTTGATAATTAAGAGTTTTGCTCGAGAGGACATTGAATTATTTAATTATTTAATGATTAGGCAAGGAGACATAAGTGACGAGCGTAGGAAGGGAGGAAATTTCTCGGTTTAATTTCACGAGAGAATGAAAGTGCACGAGGGCTAATTATTACGGTCTTTATGCGAAGGAAAGTTATTTTCCGCCGACCAGTTTCCACTTCCTGCCAATCATCCCTCCTCCCCTGTCTCTCTCACCCTTGTGCGTTCCGTGGAAATTAAATTCGATTATTATCCTTTGACCTCTCCCTTCCTCCGCCCAGCTTTATGGAAATTCGACCGCGTATCGTTTCCTTATTCATTCTTTCGTTCGCCTCGTTTCAGATACTTGGAAATTTTCTTAAACTGGGACACGTAATTTTCTCGAATTAATCCGCGAACTGTCGTCGTTCATGATTGACGATCGCCAGTTTCATTTTCTGCTGGGCAGTTTCAGGACAGGAATGGGTACTTTTCTAGCTAGCTACCTGGGTTAAAATAAAAATAAAACTCTTTTGATAGATTACATATTACGTATAACAATAAACTATCTCAAATATAGAATATAGCAAATATAGTGGAAAATATAAAATATATCATGTATAGCATAAAGTATAAGATACAGCGAATATAGGACAAAATATAAAATATATCGAATATAACATAAAATATAAAATATAACAAGTATAGCATAAAATATAAAATATAGCAAATATAGTCTAAAATATAAAATATACCAAGTAAAGTATATAATTTAAAATATATCAAATATAGTATAAAATATAGCAAATATAGTATAAAATATGTTAAATGTAGCATAAATATAAAATATAGCAAATATCGTACACGATATATTAAATATAGGACAGAATATAGCAAATATAGTATAAACATAAATATAACAATTATAGCATAATATATATAATTGTAGCATAAGTTATATTTCATATACACTTAAATTCTTCGCAATTATGATTTCAAATGCTAAAACGTAACAGGTGTACGCAGACTCTCGTGGCCGACTGTATCCGTTTCCTATAATTATTTTCGTTCGACGATGCTCGAAACTTTGAAGTGTTTCAATTAAAAGAAGGCACGGTCTCCGGTGATATTCTATTAAATAAAATACAAAAGCTGTCTGACAGGAACAATAAACGAGCACAATGGCGGGCTGCGAGGCTTGGGGCTCGTTGTATGTTGACATAACGAAAATCGCGCGATTTTTGCCACCAGAGACAAAACTCTTCCCAGACACATTGTCCCGGGCCTCGGTTCCCGATCGTAGCAGAACATAATAGGGGTAGAAGTTGAAAGGGTGGTTTGTTGTACCCTTTACGACCCTTATTCTACAACTATTATTCACGTTTCGTGTGTTCTCAATGACAAACCTGATTCGTCTCGATGTTCTATTTTAAAGAGCAACGAAATGGTTGGGTTTAATTAAAAATGCGTCAGAAATAAGTCTTCTTTAAATTATAATTTAAACTGTAATCAATTAATTTCAGTCATGTTGGAAATACATTTGACTTGGAAATACATTTTTAGATAGTTATATTAAAGGACGTCAACTCGTTGAATAAATAAATAAATAAATAAATAATACAGGATAGGTCCTATAATTTGTTCATGTGAAGACAAGCAGGCAATTGTAGAATATACAAATAGAAATTGGTTCCAGAAACTAGAAACTATAACTGACTATAACTAGAAACCAATAAACCTAAGTAGAATATAAAAATATAAATGTAGAAAAATATTTTTTTTCTATACTTATAGCATACAATATTATATATTTCCTATTAAATATATTATAGAATATGAATGTATCATACCTAAAAGTATAAAAATTTATAAAATACAAAGAATAAAATTACCAATAATATTTTGAGATACTTTCATTTTGCATTAACAATTTCGTAAATAAATTAAAAAAAAAACAGCGAAAAATGATTAGGAAAATGTAGCATAAAATATAAAATATAGCAAATATAGTGTAAAATATAAAATATATTAAATATAATATAAAATATAATAAATGTAGCATAAAATATAAAATATAGCAAATATAATATAAAATATAATAAATGTAGCATAAAATATAAAATATAGCAAATATCGTTCAAGATATATTAAATATAGGATAAATATAACAAATGTAGTATACAATACAAATATAACAATCATAGCATAAGTTATATTTCCTATACACGTAAATCTTTAGGAAAATATCTGTCTCGAAACACTTTGTGGCCCGCAGAATTTCAATGAAAGAGACAAGTGTTTCCCCGGAGGGGAGGGGCGTCGATAGTTTTTCAGGTCCACCGGCAAAAACCTGCCTCGTGACCGTGAACGATTACACGGCCCTCCATCAAAGAAGACCGCGGGAAACCCGACGAATTCTAAATTGCACACGGACCGTTACCGCGAACTCTAGCGTGCTTAATGATGATGACTTTGTGATCGCTGAGAAGACAGAAAGACGTACGATCGTCTGTTGAAACCCAAGTGGAGGGAAATTTCTGCTCGTCGAGAAATACGACTAAGGAGGAGGGAGTAGGGAGGGGGGGGGGGGTCTGTGCTGCAGGAATTTCAACCCTTCGCGAGTGTTCAGTGTCAGTTTCTTTATTCGACTTTAGTTATGGTTTCTTTAACCATGTGGGGGAAGGTTTGTATAAAAAATTTTGAAGTGACTTCCGGCTTGGAAACAGGAAGGAGCATCATTTTAATCGGCTGCCTTGGAATTTATGGATTTCTGTTAAAATTGGTGATGGGGAAGTGAATTTTAACACTTTTAATAATGTTAGTTTTTTCTGTTTAATATTAAGATACATGATTTTATAGGTGTGTAGATAATGAGTTATGTGTGATAGTAGAAATATAGGAAATATAGTATAAAGTGTAAAATATAGCTAGCACGGCATAATGTATAGAATATTCCATGATTCTTCCTTTCACGAAGTCGTAATACAATTAAAATCTGAACAGTGTCTCATCAATGGTACAGTAGCGGACAAAAGTTTGAGACGAGAGGGTAATGTGGAACATAGTCTTATGGCATGCAAATATTGTCTGTACATTCATTTGTATTGTTATTATATTAGAACACTATTCATTGATCAACACAGAATGCAAATTTCATTTATCATGCTATTCTTTATAAATTAATTAGTTTAATTTCGTTGACCCTTGGGTCTTAAACTTTTGTCCCCTACTGTAGCTTTGTGGCATGCAAATATTGTCTGTACATTCATTTGTATTGTTATTATATTAGAACACTATTCATTGATCAACACAGAATGCAAATTTCATTTATCATGCTATTCTTTATAAATTAATTAGTTTAATTTCGTTGACCCTTGGGTCTTAAACTTTTGTTCCCTACTGTAGTTTTATAGCCTGCAAATATTGCCTGTACATTTATTTTTATTGTTATTATATTAGAATACTATTCATTGATCAGCACAGAATGCAAATTTCATTTATCATGCTATTCTTTATAAGTTAGTTAATTTAATTTCGTTGGTCTTAAACTTTTGTCCGTTACTGTACGTACGAATACTTTCTACACCGACTGTAAACGAAACAAACACGTATTCAATTCTGACTCAGTTTCTATCGAGAATCGCGCGCTACAAGTTGAGAACCACTGGCCCGAGCGAAACATTGTTCCCCTCGTAATGTACTGGCGGAACTTTTGCGCGGGAGTGTACGGTTCCGGGCTCAGGAGTAGCAGGCGAATGCGGCAGTTAGGCCGAGTCGGTATCACGACCTGGGAATCGTGCCATGCTTAAATTGGATTCTATTCTCGAAGGAGTAGCCGAGGTAACGGGCTCGGCGGTTGGCAAACGGAAGTCTCCTGGCACTTCCTTCGTCTTCCTCCGGGCCGCCTGGAATTTCCAATCCTGTCTACCCCGACGGAAGGAACCGACCATATTTAGGACGACCCCCGTATTAAATTCGGAGTGCATAGCTCAGGACATGGGTCGCGGATAGAACCCATAGAAAATCTTGAACGAGCTGCTGTGAACTGTGGGGACAGCAATTTGGTTTGTTTTTTTTTTGGAAATTTTGGAATTCAGGGGATTCCTCTTTTGATCATTGTGACCAGAGGCTGCTGTGAACTGTGTGGACAGCAATTTATTTTTTTTTTTTGGAAATTTTAGAATTTATTGGGGTCCTCTTTTGATCATTGTGACTAGAGGCTGCTGTGAACTGTGGGGACAGCAATTTGGTTTGTTTTTTTTTTGGAAATTTTGGAATTCAGGGGATTCCTCTTTTGATCATTGTGACCAGAGGCTGCTGTGAACTGTGTGGACAGCAATTTATTTTTTTTTTTTGGAAATTTTAGAATTTATTGGGGTCCTCTTTTGATCATTGTGACTAGAGGCTGCTGTGAACTGTGGGGACAGCAATTTGATTTGTTTCTTTGGAAATTTTGGAATTTATTGGGGTCCTTTTTTGATCTTTAGGAGCAAAGGGTTCCTGTAAAATTGACGACAGAGTGAATGAGAGTTATAGAATTAGAATTGGAATTAAAATTGTGGTGGATGCAAATTCTTTATTGTCAAATCGTATGGAATTAATAAAAATTGAGAGATTGGTCAATTTTTTGAAAGCAATAATTGGAGATGGTAATTTACACACTATACACAAGGTCGTGAAAATTATTTGTTGAACGATTTAAAATAGCGAAATTTATTAAAACTACTATTATTATTTGTAGTACAAAAATATTTCTTAAATTATATATATTTAAATTATTTAAATTTTAAATATCTTTTTGAAAATCGATGAGGTATTTGGGAAGTATCAAAGAATTATAATATGTAGAAGAAATTTTATATATTCTAAGATTTTTAATAATTCTAATACCTATTAGGAGACATTAGTATTTAACTATAATTGGTGACGATAATTAACATCTAAGAATAACAATAATTTCTGATCACGTCTATTTTACGTTGAAAAGCAACGAAAGACAACGATCAAGATATAAAAGTGCACGAGACATCCTGCAAGTGGAAGTGAACTAATTTTAACAGACACAGGAAGGGGCAACAACGAAGTCCACGTATTTCACAATTTTCTTCCATCAAAACTTCCCTTTTTACGATCACGAAACGAGTCCCAGACGGCTGGTTTCTTGTTATTTTTTTTTCCAGTCGACAGCAATCTCAGTGGGCAGAGAACAAGAACGTGTTCCTTTATTATATTTTCTGTGAATTGCGCTGGCCGGCTCGCTTTTATCGTTGACCTGTTTCACTTGTAATTTTCTCATCCGAACGTGCTTCCAACGTCGATGCAGCCTCGTAAAACTTATAATGCACGGTTTTAATGGAGGGGGGGGGGGCAACGTTTAATTGTTCCAGACACAACGTGACGGCAACCGGAGAAATCATGCGCTTTGATCCGCGTTTGTATTATTTTAGGAGCACTTTCAGGGTTATAGGATTATGTTCCTCGAGAGCCCTCGATAAAAGGGGGGCTGCTCACCTTTGAGGCTCCTAAAATTCTCTTTGATGCCTAAATAAAACAGCTGTTGCATATTTAAGCGGGAATTCTTCCGCTCGGAAATGAACAAAACACGAGCGGTTCCTGTGATGCATATCAATATTCGTCGAGACATTATTTTCTCTTTACGAGTAAATTGTGAAGGTGGACGTCAATTTTTTTATTTTATAAATCATAAAGATGCGTGTGTTCCCTACTTTTTATGTACAGGTAGGTCTCCGATAAGTGAGAGTACTGAATTTCAGGGAATGATCGCATTATTTGGATTTGTACTACTGGAATATGCTTTGATCCGCGTTTGTATTATTTTAGGAGCACTTTCAGGGTTATAGGATTATGTTCCTCGAGAGTCCTCGATAAAAGGGGGGTTGCTCACCTTTGAGGCTTCTAAAATTCTCTTTGATGCCTAAATAAAACAGCTGTTGTATATTTAACCGGGAATTTTTGTGCTCGGAAATGAACAAAACTCGAGCGGTTCCAGTGATGCATATCAATATTCGTCGAGACATTATCTTCTCTTTACGAGTAAATTGTGAACGTTGACGTCAACTTTTTTATTTTATAAATCATAAAGATGCGTGTGTTCCCTATTTTTTATGTACAGGTAGGTTCCGATAAGTGAGAATACTGAATTTCAGAGGATGGTCGCATTATTTGGCGAGCGGTTCAGTGATGCATATCAATATTCGTCGAGACATTATCTCCTGTTTACGAGTAAATTGTGAAGGTGGACGTCAATTTTTTTATTTTATAAATCATAAAGATGCGTGTGTTCCCTATTTTTTATGTACAGGTTGGTCTTCGATAAGTGAGAATACTGAATTTCAGGGAATGGTCGCATTATTTGGATTTGTACTACTGGAATATTTCAAACGCAGGGATATAGTGCAATAAAAATTTTAATGTGTTCATTAAATTGTTGAATATTAGTGAAGCATTCTCTTAATTTCCTGCTATTTTCATATTTAATACCTAACATTTAATTACAAGGTCGCGTTAACTGCGATCGAAAATTGCCTTCCCTCCGGCGCGCCCTGTTTCATCGTCCACGTCGATTTAATTTCATAATTTTCACTTAAACACCGTGCCATTAGGGTCGCCACGGGCGCGCGATGAAACGCATCGTTGCGCTTGCTTGTTTACGCAGCTCGTGTGTGCACAATGCAACGGCGCCCGGAGAAATTAAATGGCGAAAACTCGTTAGGAGGAGCACGTTATCATTTACGTTCCGGGAATTTTAGGATACGTTTCGCGTCCCCCGTGTGTACCACCGGCGCGTTGAAACGTGTACCGGGTGTACCGATCAGAACAGATCCCTACCCTCTCCGATGAACCGTTGAATTCTTAATTTAAAAAAGTGAAAAAAAGTGTACTCAACTTTGAATACCTCAGTATTTCTTGAAAATTGAAGAGAAAAGGGTACTCGAAAGGGGCTACCTTTTATTTGTATTAAAAAAAATTGGAAATAAATAGTACAAAAATTTACTATTTTGTTTAACTTAATTTTGTATATTAAACTTAAATAGTGTTTAATTTACTTTTATAGTATATTAAATTTACATAGTGAAAGGTGTACGCAACTTTGAATACTTCAGTATTTCTTGAAAATTAAAAAGAAAAGGATATTCGAAAGGGGCCACTTTTTATTTTTATTTTAAAAAATTTGAAGTAAATAGTATAAAAATTTACTATTTTGTTTAATTTAATTTTATATATTAAACTTACATAGTTTTTAATTTAATTTCATATATTAAATTTACATAGTTTTTAATTTAATTTTATACATTAAACTTACATAGTGTTTAATCTAATTTTATAAATAAAATTTATATAGTGTTTAATTTAATTTTGTATATTAAACTTATATAATGTTTAATTTAATTTAGTTGAATTATGCTGAAACCTTTAAGTGTGACAAGTCGAATTTGGAAATTTTCTGAAACTGATCAACTACTGAAATTTCCTTTTCGAGCGCAAAGGGTTGAAATATCCTATATTAGATTTTTTCAATTTTCAAGAAATACTAAAGTTTTCGAAATTTCACACACATTTCGTTTCTCAAGCGAAATCAAAAAGTTCCAACGGTTTCGTACAGATTTAAGAATAATCTGATTCATTTTTCTCCTGCTAATTTGAAGTAATTGAAATTTAATTTTTTGGACCCCTAGGTACCCACCCTTCAGACAATAGATAGAATCGAAAACTGCATTGTTTATTTCCAGTAAATCACTGTTTCGAGGGATACGTTCCAGTTGGGACACCCTGTATAATGATGAGTTCGTTCCTGCAACCCCAGTTGGCCTTCGGAGCTCGTTGAACAATGTGCAGTAATCAGAGCGATCTCCCAGGGACGAGGGCGGAGTATTTAACGGTAATATGGACGTGTGCGCGTTAAATGAAAGACCCGCGGACGCCATTATCAAAGATTCTTCTGTGGGGCTCGAACAACGTTTATATCGTATCAGATACGGTTGAAAAGCGTATCACCATTATGACTCGTTAAAACGACGGCGATATTCTGTTTCATATGCTCCTCTTTTTTTCACCGCACTTCATTCGGTTGAAGATCTTCGTTATTCGCTTTAACACATAACGTGTGCTGTACTTTTTGTACGTTTCTTTTTTTGAAAAGAAAAGTCAGTTGAGAATAAAATTAATGTTTGAAAAACTAAAGCAACGGAGTGGTTCAGGAAATTGATCTAATTTTTCTTCAATCATACGTATTATTGTTTAATTCTTCCTCTCATGAATATTCTGTAGTCTTTAATTACAGATGGGTCTCGATTAATGCGCGTTCAAGTAGTATAAAATTGATCTGATGACGAATTTACTTGAATTTTTCTTCAACCATAAATATTAGCGTTTAATCATTCCTTTCTCGAATATTTTGTATTCTTTCGTTACAGGTGGGTTTCGATTAATGTGCGTTTAAGTAGTACGAAATTGATATAACGACGAGTGTTTCCTTGTCTGTTTTCTTGAAACATAGTTCTTAGTGTTTAATCATTCCTTTTTTTGAATGTTTTGTATTTTTTAATTATAGGTGGGTCTCGATTAATGTGCGTTCAAGTAGTATTATATAAAAAGATTTAGCAACGAATTTACTTTAATTTTTCTTCAACCACAAATATTACTGTTTAATTATTCTTTTTTCGAAAATTCTCTATTTTTTAATTACAGGTGGGTCTCGATTAATGTGCGTTTAGGTAATACAAAATTGTTACAACAAATAACTTCGTATTATTTCTCTCCAATCTCTTCATCCTAGCCTATAATAATTCTATCATTCCTTTCTTGAATATTTAGTATCTTTTAATCACAGCTGGGTCTCGATTAATGTGCGTTCAAGTAGTATAAAAAAGATTTAACGACGAATTCACTTTTAATTTTCTTCAACCATAAATATAACTGTTTAATTATTCTTTTTTCGAAAATTCTCTATTTTTTAATCATAGGTGGGTCTCGATTAATGTGCGTTTATGTAATACAAAATTTTTACAACAAGAACTTCGAAATTTTTTTTCTTCAATCTCTTCATCTTAGCCTATAATAATCCCTCACATAATATTTCGTACCTTTCAATTACAGCTGTAACAAATATACGAACAACGATTGATTATTCACTGGTTACACTTATCGAAACAACGTTTTATTCAAACAAATGCCCAACGCTGATTCCAACACAGAAGTTTCTCCCGTATTATCGGTGCTGCTCTTTCTCTCTTATCCAAATTGTCCGGCCTCTCAAAACGTTCGGATAAACGAGGCTCGGCTGTATTTACAGCCGCGCTCGATATACGGGTCAGCCGGTCGTCGACATTCCGGGACATTAATTTCAGAAGTGTTTCTATTCACACCCCTGCGCGGGTTCATTGGCCCGTGAGGGCTCTTTTGAAAGGGCGCTGCTGTTGGCCAGAGCCTCGCGCGAGCAGGCGGGGATCTCTTTGAAACCGGCCCTCGTTTTAATATTAATAGCAGCATTTGCGGCCCCGTATGAACGACATTTAACTAACGAGACGCCTCCACTCGGTCACCATACACTTGCTTTTTCCTTTTTTTTTTTACGCTTTTTTCCACCGTCTCGTTCTTCCTGCCTCTCTTTCCTCTTTTCCTGGTGAAATTTGCAACGTGCACAAGACGGGGTTCACCGTTCGAGTGCACTCCTCCCAAGTAAATGGAGACAAGAAAGAGATTAAGCGTTGATGGTGTCGAGTTAATTGACACTGGAATTGTTAAAGAAAGGAGAATCTAGTATCTTTTTTTAAAATTTTTTAAACTTCCAGGTGAGAAGCGTTAAAATTGAATAGTATTAAAATTTAAAGTAAGCTTTACAAAAAATTGAATTTAAACGGTGATAAAGGGGTTAAGCGTTGATGGTGTCGAGTTAATTGACACTGGAATTGTTAAAGAAAGGAGAATCTAGTATCTTTTTTTAAAATTTTTTAAACTTCCAGGTGAGAAGCGTTAAAATTGAATAGTATTAAAATTTAAAGTAAGCTTTACAAAAAATTGAATTTAAACGGTGATAAAGGGGTTAAGCGTTGATGGTGTCGAGTTAATTGACACTGGAATTGTTAAAGAAAGGAAAATTCATGATTTAAAAAATTTTTAAGTGCAAAAATTGAGTAGTATTAAAATTTAACGTAGGCTTTACAGAAAATTGAATTTAAATGGTAACAAAGGGGTTAATTGTCCATAGTGTTACATTAATTGACACTGGAATTGTTAAAAAAAGGAGAATTCACGATTTAAAAAATTTTTAAGTGTAAAAATTGAGAGGTATTAGAATTTAACGTAGGCTTTACAGAAAATTGAATTTAAACGGTGATAAATGGGTTAAGCATCTATGGTGTCGAGTTAATTGACACTGGAATTGTTAAAAAAAGGAAAATCTACTATCTTTTTTTAAAATTTTTTAAACTTCCAGGTGAGAAGCGTTAAAATTGAATAGTATTAGAATTTAACGTAGGTTTTACAGAAAATTGAATTTAAATGGTAACAAAGGGGTTAATTGTCCATAGTATTACATTAATTGACACTGGAATTGTTAAAAAGAAGGAGAATTCATGATTTAAAAAATTTTTAAGTGCAAAAATTGAGTAGTATTAGAATTTAACGTAGGCTTTACAAAAAATTGAATTTAAACGGTGATAAAGAGGTTAAGCATCTATGGTGTCGAGTTAATTGACACTAGAATTGTTAAAAAAAGGAAAATTCATGATTTAAAAAATTTTTAAGTGTAAAAATTGAGAGGTATTAGAATTTAACGTAGGCTTTACAGAAAATTGAATTTAAATGGTAACAAAGGGGTTAAGCATCTATGGTGTCGAGTTAATTGACACTGGAATTATTAAAAAAAGGAGAATCCACGATTTTTTTTTTTAACTATTTAAAGTTTCAGGTGTGAAACGTTAAAACTGAGTAGTATTAAAATTTAAAGTAGGCTTTACAAAAAATTGAATTTAAATAGTAACAAAGGGGTTAATCGTCCATAGTATCACATTGATTGACACTGAAATCATTAAAAGAAGGAGAAGCTATGAATTTTTAAATTCTTTAAATTTCCAACTGCAAAGTGTTAAAATTGAGAAAATATTTTAGCACTTTCTACAAAATTTGAAAACAAAAATCAGAATTTTTGAATCTTTTTCACTGTGAAAAACAAGAACCTTGGATCCTTCATTTATCAATTTATAAAATCCATCAAACACGTCAGAAGTACTGTCATCTTCGAATCGCAAAGGGTTACAAACACAAACCATCCTATCTATCCAAATCGTGTCATCCACTATCGTTAAACAAGGGTTAAATTTAGGCGATTCGCCTAAAAAGTTCACGTGACGATCATACTTTAATTATTCAATTTTTCCACTTGTTCCTCTCAAACGTCTCAAAGACCTCGCTCTCATTATTCCCGCGCGTTCCAATTAGAACAAAGTAAACCGGCATAGAAGAATTAATATCGTCGAACAATAAAACCTTTTCTCCGGTTTTCGCGCGCGTTTCTTTCAGAGCCCAGTGACGAATGAACGCTCGACGTGCTCCGATAAATGGAACCGGGCATTATTATACCATAGCTGGGGAATTTATCACTGTTGTTTGCGTTAACCCTTTCAGTCCTGCAGGGATATATTTATCCCAAGTATTGTTCGAAAAAATGTACAAAAATTTGAGGGAAAAAATGTGTGACGTGCCATTACGTTCTGATTGTTTCACATCTTATATAAGTATAATATTTTATACAAGTATTACGTGTTTATGTAATATTGGAATTATATATTCCGCGAAATAATATTAATTTTTTTAAAAGGTTTCAGAAACAAAATTTTTTTTTTTTATAATTTATATCTAGTTTTATTACACCTAGTTTTTTTTTCCTGAAATAAAAATTTAAAAAATCACAAGCGAAAGGGTTAATAGAGCTGCAATATAACGGGGGAGCACAGGGTGTCGCGCAAAAATAAAAGTTATCTTCATTATTAGCTGGAGAAACGCGAAACTGAGAGCTTTTTGAGAACGAAGGAACTATTAAAGTCAATTTAGTATTTTGCTGGCAAAAATCAAAAGTTTTACGAACATGGAATTATTGTCATTGTCCAAAAGATGGCAAAAGATCATCGAAAAAAATGGACAATACCTAATTGAATAAAGTTACATTTTCAATTAAAATTTGAAAAATTTTGAATTTCCCTTCTTGTTTAAAATTCACAATCACCTAATTGCCAACGCAATGCATATAACACGATAGTTCTACATCGACATTGCCCAAAAGATGGCAAAAGATCATCGAAAAAAATGGACAATACCTAATTCAATAAAGTTACATTTTTAATTAAAATTTGAAAAATTTTGAATTTCCCTTCTTGTTTAAAATCCACAACCACTTAATTGCCAACCCAATGCATATAACACGATAGTTCTACATCGACATTGCCCAAAAGATGGCAAAAGATCATCGAAAAAAATGGACAATACCTAATTCAATAAAGTTACATTTTTAATTAAAATTTGAAAAATTTTGAATTTCCCTTCTTGTTTAAAATCCACAACCACTTAATTGCCAACCCAATGCATATAACACGATAGTTCTACATCGACATTGCCCAAAAGATGGCAAAAGATCATCGAAAAAAATGAACAATGCCTAATTCAATAAAGTTACATTTTTAATTAAAATTTGAAAAATTTTGAATTTCCCTTCTTGTTTAAAATCCACAATCACTTAATTGCCAACCCAATGCATATAACACGATAGTTCTACATCGACATTGCCCAAAAGATGGCAAAAGATCATCGAAAAAAATGGACAATACCTAATTGAATAAAGTTACATTTTCGATTAAAATTTGAAAAATTTTGAATTTCCTGTCTTGTTTAAAATCTGCAATCACTTAATTGCCAACTCTATGTCACTGGACCATTATAGATATTATACAATTATTTATTTCTAAGTTTAATACAATTATTTTCTTTCTTGAAATCATGTTATACGGGGGCTGACCAGGTGCGACCATCGAATAAAATGCTGACCCAGGAAGGAAGAAGAAGAAACCTATCAAAACCAGTTGAAAGAACACTGTTTGCTCCCATTGAAATCGGGAATCATCGGCGAACAGTGTCAAATTAAATCCACCCTCTCCTCCCCCCCGCTCACCCCTCTCCTTTCATTGATCTATGCTACCCTCTCCCTCCCCCCGCCCTCCTGGTTCGCGTTCATTCGCTTTATTCGTTGGATCAGACAATGCTCATAAATTTTTTCCTGCCACGGAACGCGAGCGAGCGCGCGCGCGCGCGCGCACACACACGGTTTCCGGTTTCATTTGCCATTGTCTCAGAGGGAACGTACAATATCGATCGGGCCGGGACCATTGTTTCGCGCTGGTGTCGGTATCAATCGCCGGGACGTTCATTATAATGGCATTAAAAGGCTTTTTCGAGTCGGGGAAAACGATTTGCAGAAAGTAGGAAATTGCAGGGATAGCAGTCGAGCAGGAGGGAGGGTGAGGGTAGGGGGAGGGATAAGGGGGAGAGGAGTGCTGCTGGCGATAGCGTGCTGGAAGGGGAAGGGGAAGGGTGGGACGAAGGGTTGAACTGGGCGGCGGGGGGAGGAGGTGGAAGGTGGTGTGTGTGTGTGTGTGTGTACAGGGTGATAAAAAAGGGGTTGGAAGAGTTTAGGGGTTCATGAATGCAGTTTGAAAGTTTAACGCGCGTACGACTGCCGGTGATAAATAATTTAACGAAATTGCTGAGAGCTGTAGGGGTTAGGGGGGGAGAGATTTGAAAATGTATGCGCTTTGAATGGGTTTTGGGGAGGGGGAAACAAATTTCTGGTGTTTTGTTTCGTTAATTGATGTTGACAATATTGCAATAATTATTGTTTAATATTATCACTTAATATTATAATTATATATTTAATAATATTATTATAATTATATATTTAATATAATAATAATTATTATTATTTAATATTATTATAATAATTATTCTTTATTAGTTAATATTAGTGACAATTGTCTTCATTTTTAAGTTGGTTTAATTTTAAATAGAAGCTATAGATAATTACTGCGACACCTTATTTAAATAACACAGTAATATTTAAATAATTAAGGTTAACAATTTTTCAAGAAATCCAAAAGTTAATTATTCAAAACAAAAGTATAATATTTTTTTCACCCACACATGTTATTGAAACATTTTTCCACCCCTCCCAACAAGCTAAATATTAGCTCTTTCGACATCCTGTAGCCAAAGAAAAAGGGTGGACTCCAGAAAAAAGTGCATAAAATAAGCAAAACGAAGACGTTTCGTTTCTTCGACGTGTACATGCTCATGTCAATGCCGAGGAGAAGACCTCGAACAGGGAAAATCGTAAAACAAGACATTAGCTTTATGTACTGGAACACGGAGAAGAAAATGGTTAGGGGTAGGGGCAGGGGAGGGAGGGTGAGACACAGAGGAGTGGCCAGGGTGCTGGACTTTCTCCAAACCCAAAGAAACTGCCGGTTGTTCCTCGTGGTTCATACAGAATCAAGATTTTAAAGTCGACAACAGCCCTGTGACTGTAAACTGGAACGCAACGATTTCCCTCGGTCTTCGTGTTCAGTCGTCCGTTATTAACGTTCCAGGACTTTTTCAGGGCATTCGGTCCTTTATGCTGTTCCTTCTTCCCCCCGTCCACTCCCCCTGTCCCTTTATCCGGTACCTTTATCGTTGCCCCTTTGTCTCCAGTGGCGGATGTGCACTCTTTATTGCACGTAAAAGTCCTGCGACGTTGCTGGGGCGCATGCACACAGGAACCGTGCAAATTATCGTGTACACAGCGATCACTTGAGATCTCGCGTCGCCATATTGGAACAGGGACGTAAAACACTGTGCTTTCGCTCTGAAACGAACTCTTTCTTTTTATCGATAAAGTGACTTAAATGCGGCAAGGTGAAACGTGTTGTACTATCTTGTAATGGGTCGCCATATTGTCATGCAAAAGTCAAAGGACGCGTTAATTGTTAAAGAATCAGATGAATGATCAACTGTTAAAGAATCTTACTTAATCGGTTGTTTTGTAATCAGGTGTTATATTTTAGAGTTGAGTTTCAATGTATTACAGTTTCAGTTTGAGGTTGAGAACCACTGACTGTAGGCTACGTACGGTATTTCAATATTCGGTTCCTGTCACAGTATTAAAATAGCAGAAAGCTATCGCAAACGCGTGTATGGTAATCACTAAAATAGCAATAAAGTCAGGTTGAGAACCACTGGCAATAGACTACGCGAGGTATTTCAATATTGTGCGTTTGTGACGGTATTAAAATAATAGGAAGCCATTGCAGATGTGTGTAATCTCTAAAATAATACTAAAGATAGGTTGAGAACCACTGGCCATAAACTACGTACGGTATTTCAATATCTTGCACTTGTCACAGTATTAAAGTAGTGGAAAGCTATTGCAAACGTATGTAATCGTTAAAACAGTAGTAAAGCAAGGTTTTAATAAAGACAATGATTATTTAACAGTTTTGAAAAATATGGTGTCATATTTAAAAAAATTATGTTCGATTTCTGTTTAAAACCAATTTTGTGAACGATCAAGTACACTTTCATTAAAATCGAATTAATTTTGTACACGTCCAAGGAGATAATAATGTTTTTTTAATAAACTGTATAAATCTATTTAATTTGACGAACCAGTGAACGGTGCCTTAGTTTCAAGAGGTATCGCAATTGTGGTTCATATTCAAATTACACTCTGAATTAGAGCCCGTAATGGCCTTCAGGCGGAACAAGCATGAAACTAATCCTGAAACTTGTTTCCAGCTAGATCAGACGTGTTTACTCAGTCTGATGCAAGGGTCGAACACGTTTATCGACATCTGGCTTACATGTTTCGAAAGTTATTCATAATTGAAAATAATTTTAGGAAATTATGTGTTTTCTGAAATTAAAATTAAAAAAATCTTCGAATTATCGTACGTGAAATAGAAGTAACTAATTTTTTAATTACACAAAAAAGTGTAATTATATCGTTCACTTCTGTGTAACAAAAGGACCCCCAATTTGTTGATGAATAAATAAATAAATAAATATATTTCTCTTCAAACGTGAACCATAGGAATTTTTTCTTTAAATCGTTGTAAATTCGATGGCTGAATTAATATCGACGGTATAAATTATAAACGATCTGTTCGAACCAGCATGCTCACGTGTTCAGGAATAAGGTGGCCTGCACGGTCCATTTGTGTGATAACCTAGATCCGAAAACAAAAACCCTTTGTTTGGCCGTTGAATATCGCGATGACGCACTTTGATAATCAGAAAGACTTTCGAGAACTCGCATTCCGATAAGGAAATGAAACCGGTGGCATCGAATGAAATCGGGCCACTGTTCTCATCAATTTTTCTACTCGAATACTTATATAGGTATTGTAAGATCAGAGCTGTGCAGCAGTCACCATAATTCAAGTACTATTTTTCCATAACATTTTTATTCGCAATATCGGAAAAATTTCTTGAAACATTAAATGCAATTCCTTCTAATAAGACTTCAAAAAATTTTAAATACCTAAGTTGCAACTATATTATAACAAAAAATTGTTATATAACAAATTTATTTTGAACTCTGTTATATAACACATTTATTTACTTTGTTATTATACATTTCTTAGCATGAGTAATAAATTCAAAAAATATATATTACAAAGTTGGAAATATTATATAACAATATTTTGTTATGTAACGTAGACACAGCTATGGATAACAATTTCTTCAACTGATTTGACTATACTAATCTAGTACTTTACTGGGGATATTCTCCTGGAAAATCCTAACTTCCTAGATTTTCACAAAAATATTTCCAAGCAACAAAAAAATTAAAAAGCTAAATTTCAAATTTCATTGTTTATTATTTTCTTTTCCGTTGTATTTATTCGAAACGACGGAATTGGAGTGCCGTATGCAAAACGCGGCACGTTTCCGTGGTTACGTCGAATCTTGTTAAATATTATATAGGCCAATCGGAGCCGAGCTGTTTCGCGTTATCACCAACGGCGGCGGACGCATAGAAAGTAGTAAGATCAGGATAAAATCAGGCGCACCTGCTGCGCGCGGCTGTTCCCTGTAAAGTTTCGTGGTTTGATCGTCAAACAGGGGTGTACGACGACGTTAAATCGGAATTGGGAGGAGGATACGTGTATCCTGCGCGGGACGGGGCGAATTTTTGATAATAAGATTGCAGGGGAAACGATGCAGAACACGGAATGACGAATAGCGGGAAATCGAAGGGGAACAACTCAACCATAAATGCTCCATTTGAAAGCAAACGACTACAGGTGTAATAAAACGTAACTTTTGCGTGTGTGGAGCGTTTCCTTTCCTTTTTTTCTTGTCACATTGTACTGATTCAAGCCGGACACGAGCAATTTTTATGGTTAACGTTTACAGTTCACATTGCTTCACGTTGAAAATGCAAATTTATTCTGTTATCGTACACGTACCTGCGTTCTGTTGTATTTGTGAAATACGAATTATTTTTCTACGGGTTATTTTCAGACACACTGTTGCAGCAATCGGTGAATTTTGATAATAAAAAAATAAATAGCGTTGGATAAAAAAATTTGTCTCCCTTTTCTAAAGGGAAAATTGAAAATACTTTAAACATTGTTTAACAATATTAATTATTGGCATGTTATAGTATTAATATTAAGATGATTAATTATAGCATAATTATACCTAAAATAATTATACTGAATAAATTATTTACACACTGTATACTACACTGTAATTGTAAAGATGCTTCATCTAACATTGTTTTATAACAATTTCCAATTTTGTTACACAACACACTCTTTTAATTCGTAACTTACAGTCATAAATATCTGTGCAAAGTAACAGATTAAAGAAACGTGTCACAAAGTTGGAAACAAATTTGTTATATAACAATATTTCGTTGTACATACAGCTTAAACCTCTTTATCCAAAAATGGATCTCCTAAATATCCAAGTAAAATTATTAAAAATTAATCGATGCAATTATAATAGAAAGTCTACACTATAAATGTGCTTGGCACTTAAATCGATACAAGTTGGGAACCGTCAACCTGGTGCATATCCGTCTTTCGAAACAAAATAAAGGTTCCTTTCGACAAACTTTTCGACCCACCCAGCGATTCACTTGGCCCCTCCCAGAATCCTCCCGGGTGTCCTGTGAAACTTGCGCCGCCACAGGGATCACTTTAGAGCTTTTAATGCAGATTGATAATCTCGACAGAGGGGCAGACGGTCATTTGGGTTACCTCGAGCGTGTATTCGAACGCTTACCTTATCGAGACGAGTATCATGGCGAATATCAGGTACTTTCCGAGCAGCGGCACGACCAGCGACGTAGGCGGAATGATCTCGACGACCAGCAGGAAGAACACGTGGAGGCTGATGAGTATGGAGATGGACAGTGTGACCTGTAACAATTAACAGATCAAATTAATCAGCTGAACATTTAATTCTGCTTCTTATGTAAAATTTTTTTTACACGAAGTAATAAATTTCTTTAAAAAAATTTTTTGCAAGCACCTAATAGGAAACATTGTTATCATAACTCATTTATTCTTTTTTGAGGTTAGATTTAGGTTAGGTTCAGGTTTAAGCGGGAATTAGGTTGTGGTTTAGATGAGTGAGGATTGTATTATTATTAGGTTATGATTTGGAAGAGTTTAAATTGCATTATTGTTAGGTTATGTTGGCAAACAGATGAATAATAATAATGTTAATTTAAGATTCACTTAAATTTAAGGTTAGAATTTAATTTTAAATTAGATTACTGTTGAGATAAATTTGCATTACATTATTATTAGGTTATGTTGACAATGAATTAAATTAATGATCATGGTTAAATTAAGCTCCAATTAAATTTAAGGTTATCATAGGTTAGAATTTAGTTCTGAATTAAGTTAAGGTCGGGATAAATTTGGATTACATTATTATTAGGTTATGTTGACAATGAATTAAATAATGGCTATCGTTAATTCAAGCTCCAATTAAATTTAAGGTTATGATAGGTTAGAATTTAATTTTAAATTAGATTACTGTTGGGATAAATTTGGATTACATTATTATTAGGTTATGTTGACAATGAATTAAATAATGGCTATCGTTAATTCAAGCTCCAATTAAATTTAAGGTTATGATAGGTTAGAATTTAATTTTAAATTAGATTACTGTTGGGATAAATTTGGATTACATTATTCTTAGGTTATGTTGACAATGAATTAAATAATGGCTATCGTTAATTCAAGCTCCAATTAAATTTAAGGTTATGATAGGTGAAAATTTAACAGTGAATTAGGTTACGATCAGGATTACTTTGGATTACGTTCTTACTAGGTTATGTTATCTCCTAGTTAATTTAAGCTTAAAACAGGTTAAGTCAGGTTAGGTTTAAGCTCCCAATTAACATAATATACAATTCCAGACACGTTGAAGTACAGTTCACCCCAGTTTCGTACCGAGATACTACCGTGCATCACGCCGCCATGACACTAGCGTGGGCCCCTTATCTTCCCACGAAACTTCCCCGGCTAACAGACTTCGCGACCTCGCTGAACTTCTTCAGAGGCGACTGCGTCCTCCCCCGCGACACGTTCTCGACGTTATTAATCCCAAGTTTCCGGTGTAACGTTTCCGGCCGCGGGAACAACGGGATCCACAACAGGCTTACAATACGTCTGCACACGGTCCCCATCCAAGCGCAATTGGGTCAATATTGTTCTATACCGATAGTTGACACACCTTCTGAACTCGCGGCAAATTGGATCACCCTCTAATATCGGGAATAAAGAGAACACAACGGCGGGAGCCGTGGCGAACTTGAGAACGTGTGACACGCTCGCGAGACGATCCTGTAATTCAATTTCCCAGCAACAAGGTGTATACTGGGTGTGCCTCGGAAGTTGATCGTCTCGAGCAACTCGTGAATTGTTTGCTACAGGGGACGATGCTTCGAATAGAATATACATATATGGCCCACGCGATTGTTTTAGGTTATAATTTAAGTTATCGATGAATGTACAGAAAGTTAGGTTAGGGGAAAAGATAAATTGTTGTACAATTTACACAGTAGTGGACAAAAGTTTGTGAACGAAAAGTTGGGAAAAATAAAATAATTCATGTGTGAGGAATAGTATAATAAATAAATTTTACACGACAAAAATACCTACAACTGAAAATAATACAATAAAAATTTAAATAATAAAAATAGATGTATAGGTAATATTTATTTTATTTATTTTATGTTTTTATCTTTTTCTTTTATATTTATTTATATCTCACGTCTTAAACTTTTGTCCGTTACTGTATCTTTTATTATTGTTGCATACTGTAGTGCAATCCGATTTGTTAGATACTTTATAACATTTATAGTAACAAAAAGATGCATTTTGTTGCAGTTAAAAATTGAGTAAAACCACGAAAATGTTTATTGTGCTGGAATGAGAAGCTGTACTGAAAATAAATTTGACACCAATGTTTTATAAATTAAAATAAATATAAATTTGACCCAGCGTTTTTATTAAATATTGAGATAAGGTTCAGTCAAATAAAATATACGATGTCGAAATTAAAAACAAAAATGCAAATGGATCTCACTGTATTGTATAAATCTTATCTTTCAAGTAACCTAATGGAAAATGCTTTTGAGCTTCTCTGAGAACGTTAAAATATTTGTGAAAGGTACTGTACCGAGAAGAAGCGTCTCATTCTGAGTTCCAGTATAATTGAAGCGTTCACATAGCCAAAGAGTGGACGAAAATGTTTAACTTCTCCCCCAGCTTCTTCCCGTTCGTGTCTCTCTTCCTTCGGTTACAACTTTTAATTCAGGCAAATGTTTTCGTACAAGTTTTAAATTAGTCGACTAGTAAGACGGAACAAGTTTTTAGCTTGCTGAAAGGGCTGATGGTGAGGGAGGGGGGGATGCTGTTTCGTTGGGAAAAGGGTGTCCTACTTCCGTTTCATTGTGAGTCAAGGGTTTTTAAACGTATCCGTGCAACACTACGAGTTCGTTGTTGCTGGAGTCTGCTTTTAATGATACAAATTAGCCAAAGTGATCCACATTCTATTTTTCAAACACGAAAATTAATTTTCCGTTTATTCGTCTTATCTCGATTATTTTCTCCACTCTGAGCAACATTGAGCAGTTAAATTTTACACGAACGCGAAGTTAAATATGGCCTCAATATGGTATACAAAAAATCACCATGTTGCTTTTTGGTCCTTTTTTTAAAAATTTTAGTCAGAGTTGGTAAATATCAGACGTAAAGAATAAAAACAAACTGTTGATATTGTAAAGAAGTTATTCTGCAGTCTGGAAAATCTTACAACACTAAACCTAACCTAAAAATATCAAATCAATTAGATAGACATTCAGGTAAATGGCAATTAGAACGAATTTCAAGACTTCTAAAAACAAACTAACAAATTGAGCACA
>JAOPTO010001165.1:426664-504385 GCA_033822845.1 Tetrapedia diversipes
CGAACGAATTATGATTGGGTACCTGACACGTGACGTTTGACGAAATCTCAGTTATACAGAGGTACGTTACCAACTGTGTACTTTTGGGTGGTCGTCGAAAATATTTGGATTTGGTAACTTTGGCTATGGAACGATTTATTACTGGGTACCTGATATGTGACGTTTAACAAAATCTCAGTCACGTGAACGTACGTTAGCAATCGCGTATTTTTGAAAAATACTTGGATGTGGTAACGTTGGTCAGTGAACGAATTATGACCGGGTACCTGATATGTGACGTTTGACGAAATTAGGACACTGAGTGTGAATTTCACTCTTAACGGATGATTTCATTCCTTAAAAAAATTTCCTTAAAGAGAATGCAAAATTACCTTTTTCGTCGAATATCTCGAGAAAA
The DNA here is from genome assembly GCA_033822845.1 of Tetrapedia diversipes. Lineage (NCBI taxonomy): Eukaryota > Metazoa > Arthropoda > Insecta > Hymenoptera > Apidae > Tetrapedia > Tetrapedia diversipes. The sequence goes on from JAOPTO010001165.1 coordinate 427,062, forward strand.
ATATTGAAAAAGAGTTTAAACAAAAGTTGAACGCCATCTTTATGCTTACAAGAATGGGTAAAAAAATTGTTGAAAAAATCGTTACTTTTTGAGTTACCCCCTCCACCAGACCTTAAGTTCCTTTTTTTGATTTTTTAAATTTTACGTTGAAATACTCTTCAGTACCTTGTCAGATCGTCATTAAATTTGTCGACAGAAAATCATCGCAATTTTTAGTAGCCAGTTACAATTTTCAAGTAAAATGTAGAATTGTCTTTTGATCGGGACTGTCCCTGGACCTCGAGCGAGAAGGGTTAAAAAATTGTTGCACCTCTGGAATGGATGTCCCAGTTGCGTCTATTTTCGTGGACAAAACGGATCCCGGATCGATGGCCGCACCCTGTCCCTTGCGGAGCTTCGGAGGGTGCAGTCGAGCATTGAATCGTTTGACATTTCCGAACCGAAGAGTTAAATGTCCTGACATTTCACCGTTGGCTCCTGACGCCTCTCAAGTACACTCCCCTACATAAGTCACCGGATGCTTGTGAATTTTCCGTGAAACGCGTGTCGCCAGATTTTCACGGATTTATCGAAAATTTTGAATTCCAGCATGGCACTTGGAATACCACGATATATGTGATACGAACTTTTGCTTGCATTTATCGTACAATTTTTATTCAAGAAAAAGGAAAATTCAGAGTATGTAATGACTTCGAATTGATTCGATGGATGAACCATGGACCTAATTCGTTCGTATGCAAATAGACTGCGGATTTTTATGGACTTATGAAAAATTCGAATGCCATGGAAATCCACAGTGTGCATATAACGCGCAGAAGTGTGTGGAATATCAACGGTTAATTGTTAATTATGAAATTTATAAGGTGTAACGAATGTCTAAATTTGTCTAAATTCTATTTTTTTTATTTATCACATAAAAATCTATAGTGTGTATACGAATAAATATAGGAGTGAATGAAAATTATACAGTAGCTGACAAAAGTTTAAGACCAAAGTGTCAACGAGAAAAAACCAACTAATTTATAAGAAACAGCATGTTAAACAAAATTTAATGAATAAATAGTGTTTTACTATAATAATAATAAAAATGAATGTACAGACAATATTTGCAAGGCATAAAATTATGTTCTACACTGTTTTCTCGTCTTAACCTTTTTTTCGTTACTGTATGTATATTTTTGCATTTTTTTAAATATTTTAGTTAAAAAATTTACTAGCTGTTTAATGCGAGACTATTTTGAACGTCAGAGCGTTTCGATGCATGAATTAAAAGCAAAAAGGGGGAGTCCCGGATTATTAGCAGTGGTCAACGAGGCCGTTATGGTATCATGGGTTTCTCTTCGTGTTGGGCGCAACGCCATAAAAAAGCAGGTAAGCGCAGACCATGCAATTTCGACGACCACCGTGGCTATGGGTCAATCACCGGACCGCGATATTGCTTATCGATTCTCTCGAATTGATTGACATGCCTAGAAGGCCAAATAGCTACTCGTTTGTTCCTCCTTTTTCTCGTTTTCCTCAAAAAATTCGACAATTCTCTTACCTCCCAGCAATCCTGCACTCTTTTTTTAAATTAAGGTTTTCTACAAATCTTTATTCCACCTTAAATCTACAAATTTTACCCATTCAAAGATTTTACTATCAATAACCAATTGCTATTGAATTAACAGTAATTTTCAAATCAATTAACAAGTAACAATTATATTAAAGATTCTAGAAGTTTAACAATTTTTAAGTTAAACATTAACCTTCCTACACAAGTAAAAACTAAATTAAAAATTCTGCAAACTTAAATTTAAAAAGTTTTTATCACTAAAATAAATTAACAATAAAATTTTACTAACAGTTTTCAAGTTAAATATCAAATTTCTTAGACAAGTAAAAACCAAGTCAAAAAATTCTCCAAACTTAAAATAAAATATCCTTTTCCATAAAAATAAATTAATAATAAAATTTTACTAAGTAACAATTTTCAAGTTAAATATCAACCTTCTTAGACAAGTAAAAACCAAATCAAAAAATTCCCCAAACTTAAAATAAAAAAATCTTTCCCTCTAAAATAAATTAATAATAAAATTTTACTATCAATTTTCAAATTAAACATCAATCTTCCTACCCAAGTAAAAACCAAATTAAAAAATTCTCCAAATTTAAAATAAACAGAATTTTTACTTCATTCCAAAACACTACCCCTCCCAAATTGGAGCTTATCGACACACTCCAAGGGGTGCGTCTCTCAAATTTTCGACCCGACGCGACAATACTTATCCCTCCACCATCCGAATCGCAGTGAACCGGAAACCGATCGCGAAAGCGTTGCCCTGGCGCAATAGTATCGACGAGCCCCGTCGCTGCTCTTCCGGTTCCCTCTGCAAAGGGGCTGTCGAAGGGTTGAAGAAGATGAAAAAGTGCATCGGCGCAGCCGGTGCTGCTCAGCTCTATTTATTCTGTCGCGTATTGAGGAGCCGGCACAAAGGGGATCGTTGCCCGGAGGGCGGTTTTCGAAGACGTGGGAAACGGATGAGACCAACCCCACCAACGGTAGGGCGTAGGGGAGGAAGGTCGAGGCTGGTAAGAGCCGACAGAACCACGCGAAGGAGGCAGAAACCGTCAGAAGGGGTGAGGGTGGGGGTGGTGGAACGGGGGTGGAATGGATCGTGGTGGAAATGAAAAATAGTCCACGTCGTCGGGCCAAAAGTAACTACTGGCCACCCACCCTCAGATAAGGGAAAATAACGAGGCCGACAGCGTGAGCGCGGAGGAGAACTAATTCGGCGCATATTTCACACGCGTCCGCTTTTACGGCCGCTAAGTATAGGTAAGCACGCCCGTTCCCGGCGAATAAAGGAATTAATTGCATTGTCCCGGCTCCCATCTGTCTTCTTCTTCCAGCCGTGCAACTTTTTCGCCGCTTACCGAAGCGTGCTTGATCTAGTTACACGCGTGCGGGTTTGCAACGAAGGGTTGGCGGTGAGGGGTGGTGGGGTGGCGCATGAGGGGGTTAGGTTTAAATCTGACCGAAGTACGGGGAAGAAAAAGTGAGTTGGTGAGGTGAGGCATGATAAGATGGGGATGAGAAAGGGGTTGAATTGGGAGGGGGCAGTTTTAGGGGTGGTTTTTGGCAGAGGTGAACTGATAAGGGTGAAGAGATTCTTGCAGGTGACATTTTTTGTAGGAAAGGGGAATTAAGACTGGTTTGTTGGCGGTGATTATGTCTAAGTGAATTCTAACCCTTTATGAAGGAGTATCTGACGAAGGGTGGTGGGGTGGCGCAGCAGGGGGGGTTCGTTTTGAATCTGACCCAAGTACGAGGAAGAAAAAGTGAGTTGGTGAGGTGAGGCATGATAAGATGGGGATGAGAAAGGGGTTGGATTGAGAGGGGGCGGTTTTAGGGGTGGTTTTTGGCAGAGGTGAGGTGCTAAGGGTGAAGAGATTCTTGCAGGTGATATTTTTTGTAGGAAAGGGGAATTAAGACTGGTTTGTTGGCGGTGATTATGTCTAAGTGAATTCTAACCCCTTATGAAGGACTATCTGACGAGGGGTGGTGGGGTGGCGCATGTGGGGGTTAGGTTTAAATCTGACCGAAGTACGGGGAAGAAAAAGTGAGTTGGTGAGGTGAAGCATGATAAGATGGGGATGAGAAAGGGGTTGAATTGGGAGGGGGCGGTTTCAGGGGTGGTTTTTGGCAGAGGTGAGGTGCTAAGGGTGAAGAGCTTCTTGCGGGTGATATTTTTTATAGGAAAGGGGAATTAAGACTGGTTTGTTGGCGATGATTATGTCTAAGTGATTTTTGACCCCTTATGAAGGGCTATCTGACCAATTTATGGCCCCTTATGATGGACTATCTGGCTAACTTACGATCCTTAACCTAGAGTTCTTTGTGAACGATGATTTTTTTTGTTTTGTGGCGCCCGGTGAGGTGATTAATTTAATAGGGATACCTTTATGATTACTTTATGATTAGAAGTGGATGTTGTGGTTGTTTGGGACACCCTGTATAGTATTATGGAGCAAATGGTCATTCAGAGGTAGGAATAATTACGTGATGAGTACTATACTTCTTTTTTTGCGAGCATCAGATTATTCGTAGGTTTTCTGAAAGCTTATACCTATTCGTTTTAGGAACAAGGATTTCGTCCTTCATAAGTAACATTCGTATCTTGTAACGTGAAGCTTTTGTGTTGAGTACATATTGAACGTTTGGGAGTACATATTGAACTTGATCCAATTTCTGGTCGCGAGGCGTCTGTTTGCTGAGCACGTGACTGGCATCTGTCAGTTTCGCCAGATATTTTTTTGGTGTATATTTACGCGACGGCTTCGGGCTGTTGATGTTTCGCCCCGGGGAAAGTCACGAACGTTGCCTCTGTACCGTCTTACGTCACACAAATACGAATCGAGGAGCGACAGGATTTTCTTGTTGGTATGTTTCGAAGCATGCGTTCCTTCTGCTCGTATGCCAGCAACAAAATGATCAATTATGGCGTACACCCTATAAATCTTGAAAATATAACCGCCAGTTGTAAGAAAAATTGTAAAACAAATCAAATGCACATGTGAAAGTAGGTGTCAATTTGTTGCGTATCGATGAGAAACTCATTGTAGATAACTACAGCCGCAGTCTTTTCTATGTATCTGTGTCGACTTGGATACGCATCGATGATACGGGAAAAAATTATGCGTATCCACTTGTATCATTTCACCGTTGCGTATCAAAGTGAACTGAAATGGTATGCATAATTGTCTATAAAAATGTGACAGTGATACAGCTTGCAACGATGATACGCAACGGAAAAATGATACACGTGGATACAAGTTTGATACTGTTGCAGCGTATTGTATCATTGTATCACTATTGATACACGACTATACGAGGCAACAATGATACGTGCAACGATGATACGTGCAACGATGATAATATGATACGAGGATACGCGATGATGATACGTTACAGAGAAGTGAATTGCTGTTCTTGAAAACAGAAGATCTAACTTTCTTGCAGGCAGGTTCTGGTTAGACTCGGAAAAAAGTATGATTTCGATAAGGTATGTAGAATATTTTTAAAACATGAAAGGACCAGCATTTGAGTATCGTGACTAAACGCATTATCTGAGAGAGGTCGAGGATGAGAATGAAATAGAATAAACGCGGAAAAGTACTATATACAGGGTGTGATGGAAATGCTGATGAGACTTTCTGAGAGAGTCGTGACTATAGAGGGATCGTGTTCAGAAGAATTCTACCTATTAACACGTTGAATGCCATGGGGGTCACCGGTGACCGGCACTCAACTTGGCGGTGACCGCCGCGCTCAAATTGACAGAAATACATAATTTGAACAAATGTCAATACTTATCGATTTTTCATTATTATCATTGTTAACACGTTGAATCCCACGGGGGTCACCGGTGACCGCCGCGCTCAAATTTATAAAAATACATAATTTGAACAAATGTCAATACTTATCGATTTTTCATTATTATCATTGTTAACACGTTGAATCCCACGGGGGTCACCGGTGACCGCCGCGCTCAAATTTATAAAAATACATAATTTAGAAAAATGTCAATACTTATCAATTTTTCATTATTACCATCGTTAATGCAATGGCGTGAAGAAATTAATGCAGTGAAAAATATCTAAAAATAGTTACACGTATTTGTTGTAAGTAATATTTCAACAGTGTACGTATCGCGTAATAGAAAAATGGCGCCACGGGCAAACTCTGTAAAACTGGCGTGGCATTCAACGTGTTAAACATGATTATCATTTCACCATCAATCCTGTCATTTCCCTTCTGGTATCTCTAACCCATGTCACCTGGAACATTTGATCAAAATTCAATTCCTTATCACGAACCACGGGTCATCCGTGACCCGACGGCAGTAACTATTCGGTTAAGGGAGTTCACGTGCCGTTTATCGTTTCCAGGATGAAGGATAAAGGGATCAGCTGCACTGCGGCGAGATGAGATATAGCGACTGCTACCGATTTTAATTAACGGCCGGTGTGGTTTAAGGTATCAGCGGCCACCGCGATTGGTCATATCTCTGAACGTTTACATCGATGGGAGAGACACACAGACCCGGTGCATTCGCAGGCAGCGAGTTTTAATTAACGGCCGACTCTTTGACGCGGCGCTCTCCTTATTGTTCGCGAGATTGAAATATTCAGCAGGCGGACGACCAGCGACCGTTTCTGATGAAACTGTTCTGATATTACCACCTTAACCCCCGTGTAAATTTGTAGGGTCAATTTGACCCTCGACCGAGCCGCGGCAATTAGTAACTTTAATGAAAAATTAACATTAATTCATTTTTGGGGTCCAATGATTTTTATTAAGATCGTTTGAAAAATATATGGGGTAAGGAAAATGTTTTATACGAAATATACATATACAGTAGCCCACCAAAGTTGAAGACCAAACAGTGAACGAAATTAACCCTTTATGGGCCCGTGTAAGTTTCAGGTCACATGCTAATTTATTAACATTTTAACAAATAATTTATTTTTTTTTGTTTAAACTCGAAAATCTTTTTTCATCTACATGTATAGGATTACAATTGTTGATTTTTATGTTTAAGACAAAAATTCGGCCCATGGAGGGTTAAACTAATTAATTTATAAAGAACAGTATGTTAAACAAAATTTGCATTCTATGATAATTAATAAATAGTGTTCCACCATAATAATAATAAGAATGAATGTACAGATATTATTTGCAGACCATAAAACTGTGTTCCACATTGTCCTTTCGTCTTAAACTTTTGTCCGTTACTGTATATAGGGTGTTTAAAATGTAAAATTCGGTTTAGTGTTCACTAACGGTATAAATATCATAAATGTTTAGAAATTGTATTATATAATTCGTTGTAAACATAAATTTAAGATTGATATTCGTTTTTTCATGTTTTCTTTTTTTTACTTTTACGTTTTTTACTGCAATGTTACAGTTTTGTTAACGTGTCTTATTCACTTACCTTCTCCCCACTGTCGCTGGGTAGGTAGAACGTCAGCACCGTGAGAAACGAGATCCCCATGCACGGAATAATTATGTTCACGGTGTAGAAAAGCGTTTTCCTTCGCATCGTTATATTAAATGTAATATCCAGGTACGGCTCGTCGCAGCAGGTGTAAAATTTTTCGTTTCTGCGCAGAAAAAGAGAAGGCGAAACGTATAGATTAATGAAACGTTGCAAAATGTGAGCACGTGAAATTGTTAAAAAAAAGAAAATATCATCTTAGTTAATCAAGTTAAATTTTTTATTATTTTTTATTTGTTTGTTCAAATAGAAAATATAAAAATATTTGTTAAAAACTTCTCAACATTCATATTAATTAATTTCATTAAAAACTCAACAGATAACTCAATTCCTCAATTTTATTCAAATAAAAAAGTGAGCACGTGGAATTGTTAAAAAAAAGAAAAAGTCATGTTTATTAATCAAGCTAAATTTTTAATTATTTTTTATTTATTTGTTAAAATAGAAAATATAAAAATATTTGTTAAAAGTTTCTCAACGTCAATAATAATTAATTTCATTCGAAACAGGACAGATAACCCAATTCTTCAATTTTATTCACATAAAAAAGTGAGCACGTGGAATTGTTAAAAAAAAAATCATGTTTATTAATCAAGCTAAATTTTTAATTATTTTTTATTTATTTGTTAAAATAGAAAATATAAAAATATTTGTTGAAAGCTTCTCAACGTCAATATTAATTAATTTCATTAAAAACACGATAAACCCAATTCCTCAATTTTATTCAAATAAAATATTATTCAATGCTTTAATAACCAATAATATTAGTATACAATAATTTTTACATTTTATTTGTTAAATAACTCTATTGGTCAAAGTATTTAGTGTCTTTTAAAACTTGAGGTGGAACATCGTGAGAAGGATAAAAAATAAAGAACTTCTTTTTGTCGTTTGTTTCTTTTTTTTACGGTAAAAGTCAGAATGTGTAGACGGGAATTTCACGTTGAAATTCAGTTTTTCATTAACGGTTTCAGACGACGATTTTTAGAACGCGACCCCGTCACACGACATGCAAAGGTGTCCATTCCCTCGTCCACAGATCGATTGAAATTCCGGTTGCAATTTAGGACCGTCCGGCTATTCTACTGGCCCCCCGCGCTGTCTGACCATAGCAATGATATTCCCCTTACGTGACAAGTCGTTTAAATATCCAACAAAAACCGATTCGACCGAAAGTCACATCGTACAATGGAAACGTATTGAATTTTTCTCGGGCTCGTTCGTGACAATGGTATCTATCAGACTGATCGTGACGAAGGAAATTTGGTAAAAATTTAATTTAAAAATTGATGATTCTTCATGTTTAATTAAACGAGGGTTTCTTTTTTTTAGGGTTTCATTTATACTACTGTACAGTAGCGGACAAAAGTTTAAGACGAGAGAGCAATATAAAGCATGGTGCTATGATTAATATTTGATAGTTACTAAGGTAGAGTATTATTATTTATTATTAGTTTAGTATAGAGTATTATTTATTTGTTATTAGCATAGAGAATTATTTTTTTATTATTAGTTTAGTATAGAGTATTATTTTTTTATTATCAGTTTAATATAGAGAATCATTTTTTTATTATTAGTTTAGTATAGAGTCTTATTTATTTATTATTAGTTTAGTATAGAGTATTATTTATTTATTATTAGATTAGTATAGAGTATAATTTTTTTATTATTAGTTTAGTATAGAGTATTATTTATTTATTATTAGTATAGAGTATTATTATTTATTATTAGTTTAGTGTAGAGTATAATTTTTTTATTATTAGTTTAGTATAGAGTCTTATTTATTTATTATTAGTTTAGTATAGAGTATTATTAATTTATTATCAGTATATAGTATTATTTATTGATTAACAAAAAATACAAAAATGGTTTATTGTGCCATTCTTTATAAATCAATCAATTTGTTTACGCTAACCCTTCGATCTTAAACTTTTGTCCGTTGCTGTACTATAAGTGTACACGCGTGTAAAAGAAGAAAAATAATAAATGCAACGTGCTCACCGTACTGCAGGTACTTCTAAAATATCCCATTCTACGGACATGTAGAACTCGGAGAGGTCGACGCCCACGTCCACCACGTTACTTCCGGATTTCTCGTCCATGTGCCTTAGATCAACCTGCTCGAAACAAAAGAGCAGCCCTCCGTCAGCACCGTTTCCGGCCGGGGTTTCTTTTTTTTTTTTCTCGCTAAATCAGTAAATTGTCATGCCCACGTAGTTTACTTTCGACGAACGAACCTGCAGCCCCTCTTCCATTCTTTCCTTGCTCAACACTGGAGACGATAATCTGTAATCGTTATTGCGTTCTGGGTGACAGATCCATGCTGTCGCGGAGCAACCAATATTTGTTGATCGTTATGAAAATTTTAATCGATGGAAATGTGATCTCTTGTTAAAGATAATTTATTTTAATATGGAATATTCTCGTTTGTGATGATTTTATAATAACTGTTTGAAGTTCGAAAATACCGTAGGGAAATTTGGGAAGTTTGTAACTCCAATTTATGACATATTATATTAATATTAATATTCTAATATGAATATTAATAGTAGGCTTATAAAATGTGTGAGTATTAATATTAATATTCTAACATGAATATTAATACTAGGTTTAAGAAATGTGTGAGTATTAATATTAATATTCTAAAATAAATATTAACACTAAGTTTATGAAATGGGTGAGTATTAATATTAATATTCTAATATGAATATTAATAGTAGGCTTATAAAATGTGTAAGTATTAATATTAATATCCTAATTTGAATATTAACACTAAGTCTACGAAATTATTTTAATATGAATATTAATACTAAGTTTACGAAATATGTGAGTATTAATATTAATATTCTAATATGAATATTAATAGTAGGGTTAAGAGGATTTCGAATTTCACGATTAAGATTCACAAAAATAATAATTATTGCTCCTAGCAATTTTTATTGCATATTCGAAACAGATATACAACAAATTTCCATGAATCTAGTATTAAATTTATTAATACCAATTGCTATTCACATTTCCTTTCATTTTTAAGTAATTTCAAAAAATTTCAAGAATTCAACGAAAACGCAATAACAATTAAAAATAGTTAACCATGTTAATGCAATTAATATAATTCGTACAATTAAAAATGTTGTCTTATACAAAATCATTGTATATACGGTGACCAAAAAAAAAAAAAATATTTGCACTCCACAGTATTTAATTGTTTCCGCAGAAATCTATTGCTCAACTCCATCGAAAAATAAAAAAAAAAAAAAAAAACGAAAATAAAAAACGTACGAGATCCAAGCAAATATTTTCCTCTCAGCCACCGTATATACACGTGCACGAGAGGACAATAGTTCTTCCGTGGCTGCAGGTTCATTCTTCACGGGCTAAGTACGAACAATAAATTCTGAAATGAAAGTTTAAAGTGCATGTCTCGTGATGCACTTAGTGTTCGCAAAAGCGCAACGGGAGCAAAACACTAATAACAATAATAATAATAATAATAATAATAATGATAATGATAATGATAATAATAATAACAATATTCTGGATGAAAAAACGGGCCAGTCCAATCAGTGAAGGCCCAGACATAATAATCTAGAATCAACTACCCAGCGGAACGATCCTCTTCAACTATATAATATATAGATAATATATAATGTATAGATAATGTATAACGTATAAAATGCCTTTCGCTTTCAACTATATTGTGCAGCATGACGAACAAACAAAGTCGACACTGAGGAAAGTAAAGTGGAACGAAAGAACGAACGAAAGAAAGAAAAGAGGAGAAGAACAGAAACGATGAAACGAAAACAATCAAGTGGACTAATCGCTAAGCAGAGAAACTCCTAATTCTCGAGTCGAGAGAAACGAATAGTCTCGCCATCGCGCGATCGTTTTCACGTGTACGTGTCAATAATAATGATAATAATAGTGATAATAATAATAGTAATAATAATAATAATAATAATGAGTTTTCGTTATCATTTCGTGGGCCGCGACGGTCCCGATAAGCGTTGCGTCGCATTTATCGTGCACCAGCGACGATTTCCTCGATCGTACGATCCCGATCCACCAATTCGCAGCGCGAGCCTTTCTCTTCCCTCTGACCGTGTGTCAAGCGAGTACTTGGAACTGAAGCATGGCAACTCGGATGCGCAATACCGTGCAAAATATCGTTCGAATGTTCGTTCGCGCGAAAGCAAACGTTGCTGCCTGCGACGGCGGGAACAACAGTTCAACCGGGAGGGGGGGATAGTACAGTAGCGGACAAAAGTTTAAGACGAGAGAACAATGTGTAGATTTACATTGTTTTATGGTCTGAAAATATTATCTGTGGATTCATTTTTATCGTTTTTATGGTGGAATATTATTTTTTTTTTTTTATCATGCTATTGGTTATGAATTAGTTTAATATGTGTTTTGTGGTCTGCAAATATTATCTGTAGATTCATTTTTGTCGTTATTATGGTGGAACACTATTTATTTTTGTTTATCATGCTATTGGTTATGAATTTGTTTAATTTTGTTCACTCTCTGGTCTTCAACTTTTGTCTGCTACTGTACAGTGACGGGCAAAAGTTTAAGACGAGAGTACAATTGTGTAGAACATTGTTTTATGGTCTGAAAATATTATCCGTGGATTCATTTTTATGGTTTTTATGGTGGAACATTGTTTATTTTGGTTTATCATGCTATTGGTTATGAATTTGTTTAATTTTGTTCACTCTCTGGTCTTCAACTTTTGTCTGCTACTGTACAGTGACGGACAAAAGTTTAAGACGAGAGTACAATTGTGTGGAACATTGTTTTATGGTCTGAAAATATTATCTGTGGATTCATTTTTATCGTTTTTATGGTGGAATATTATTTATTTTTGTTTATCATGCTATTGGTTATAAATTAGTTTAATATGTGTTTTATGGTCTGCAAATATTATCTGTACATTCATTTTTATCGTTATTATGGTGGAACACTATTTATTTTTGTTTATCATGCTATTCCTTATAAATTAGTTTAATTTTGTTCACTGTCTACTCTTAAACTTTTGTCTGCTACTGTACAGTGACGGGCAAAAGTTTAAGACGTGAGAACAATTGTGTAGAACATTGTTCTATGGTGGAATATTATTTATTAATTAGCAGAGAATGCAAATTTTGTTTATCATACTATTCTTTATAAATTAGGTCGTTTAATTTTGTTCACTCTTCGGTCTTAAATTTTTGTCTGCTACTGTACAGTGACGGACAAAAGTTTAAGACGTGAGAATAATGCAGAAAATTGTTTTTGGTCTGCATATATTGTTTATGCATTCATTTTGATTAATGCAGAACACGAAATTTGTTTATTGTACTATTTCTCGTATATTAATTACTTCATTTTTGTTGCCTTTTGTGGTCTTAAACTTTTGTCTGCTACTGTACGTTAAGATTGTTATTTTTGTTCGATATTGCAATGATATTTATTAACATTAACCCTTTGAACTTGGAAAATTGTTAGTTATGAAATGACACCAGAGTAGCAAATTCTTGATTGTAAATAATCGTGTTTAAAAATTTCGGTGATAATTTATTAACGATCGAATCTTTTGCACGATATTATATGTATTTCGCTAATTGTTCAATTCTTTCACGGTTGCACATTCAGAACATATATATTATATCTGTATGCACGAAGAAACGGTGCACAGAAGCACAACTTCATACGTAAAAAAATGTTTGACAGAGAAACCATAAGCGACGATAATACACGCAACAGCGTTGCACAACTAGAGCAATATTTTAATAATTTTTAATGCAACTGCATGGCTGCCAGCGTTCAATTTAAGACCTCGTTTCATCTCGAAACCGGAAGGAGATCACGATTTGCTGTGTTCGAATACGAAATACAAAAAAAGATATTGGTACTCGATAAGTGTGAATGATACTATAGTTCGCGTTTGGTCGTGAACATTTAACGAGTATTCGCGATTTGAGTTAGTATGCGAGAAATTCTGTTGAATTCTTTAAAATGCACGCCCCAATTAACAATTCAACGAAACCTAAACATTTATTTGGTAAACACCGAATGAATTTTCATAGTTTAATCAATAATCGAATTCATCTATGAATTTTCTCATTAAACATTTTACCTGGCAAAACAAATTTTCATTCAAATTTATTCGTCTTCAATTTTTCAGGGTTAAAAGAAAAAAGTGTTCGATTTTCAGTGCTCTATTGTCTGTTTCAAAAAAAAAAAGTTTCAGAAAAATTGTATTAAGAAAGCGAAAAAATCGATGAAATCTTCGTAGCTTAATCTCGTTTCCACAGAAAAGATTTTATTCGCCAAAAAGATTGTCCCTGGTTCGCTTCCAATATGCTCTACGCGTACACGAACGTTCATTGAAGTCAGACGTTTGGTTTGGTGGAAGATTGTTGTGACTGACTGTACGTCTAACAAGAATATATCCATCTGTCGATAATTCTCGAATTTCCGTTCGATTGTGATGTAGCTAGGGAAAAGAGATTCGCATCGACGGAGCGGAAGCAAGGTCCGTAGCCTTGCAACGGATCGATAGGACCGGAGACGGAACGGCAAAAATATTCAGAATATGTATATACAGTCAATCGCAAAAGTCTTCGTACTGTATTTCATGAGAAGATTCACCTGGCCAAAAAGAGTAATTTCAATGAAAGTTCGTGTACTTTCATTTATTTATTACAGTTTTTTTTCTGGAACTTTTTTTTCAACAGGCTGACACAGCATCAAAAACTCAATATTTTTTACATAAAATAAGCTTTACTGTACTTTATACTATTACAAAGTTACAGGAAAAAAAGTCACTGAAATCAGTTTTTAAATGCTAAATTTTTCTTCAGCTTTTAAATGGTATAACTTCGTAATGCTGCAAAATGAAACTAAACTTTTCCCAAACATTCAGCTTTTGGTGGTTTAGTAATCCATTGTAAAAGAATTTCCAGGAAACATTGTATTAAAAAAATGACAAACATATTAAAATCTTTGGATCTTGATTTCATCCCCTCAAAGAAATTTCCTGTCAGGAACAGGATTACTCTATATAATACTTTCACAAACTTTTATTAAAATCAGACTCTTGGGTTAGATGAATTTTCATCCTGAGATATTGTACGAAAACTTTTGTAACTGACTGTGTATACATATATCTTGTTCTCATAGATTCCACGAGGCAGGATTCGAAAAGCACTCTCATCCCGGGCGAAAGCACTCGCAGAGCCCTGGCAACTTTGCCAAATGTCCTTTTCGGTGCTTGCAAATGCTCATCAGCCCTGGCAACTTTGCCAAATGTCCTTTTCGGTGCTTGCAAATGCTCATCGATTATTTCACCCCCCATATCACCTCGTTTTCTCGCTCGATCCCGCATTTCCGTTCTATTTTCACTTCTGTTTTAACCCTCGATCGTCACACCTATCTCAAGCCATATCTACACTGAAGCAACATCGAGGAACATTTTCCTGACGTTCCATGTTCCTTGAAAAAGTCGTCGCTTATCGCTTCAACGTGTACTAAACGATTCTGAAACTCGTCATATACTGAAAACGCTCTGGAACAGACAAAATGTTACCCAATGTAGCCTTGGTGTGGACGCAGCTTTATACTCTGTGGAAAATAACCCTGAGTCAAGGGGACTAAGTGAAGTGTCTACGCTTCCCCTTCTCCTCCTACTCTGCCGGCCCACGTTCCCCCTCTCCACTCTCGCTATGAGCCATGAGGCCCGTGAGCCGTGAGCCGATTGGCTGGGCGGAGCCTACGCTTCCCCTTCTCCTCCCACTCAGCCGGCCCACACTCTCCCTCCCCACTCTCGCTCTAAGCCGTGAGGCCCGTGAGCCGAGAGCAGATTGGCTAGGCGGAGCCTACGCTTCCCCTTCTCCTCCCACTCTGCCGGCCCACACTCTCCCTCTCCGCTCTCGCTATGAGCCCTAAGCAGATTGACTAGGCGAAGTCTATGCTCCCCCTTCTTCTATTGGCCAATACTCCCCTTCTACCTCTCTGCTCTCACTGTGAGCCTTCAGGTCTGTGAGCTGGAGTGGGGAGAAGTAACGAATGCTTTTTATAGAACTGTATTCTTACATAAGATGGGTCATCTATCGCGTATCGTAGTACAAAGGAACATCCGTTGTTTCTCCCCATTCCGTCGCAAGCTGTGAATCAGCCAGCATTCACAGGAAGAGGTGAGAGCAGAGAGACGAAAGGGGAGTTATGGCCGGCAAAATGCGAGGACAAGGGGAGCCGTAAAAGCTATACTAGCCACTTTGACCCTGACTCATGTTTCCGAGTCACTTATTCTGTCAGCTTCCTTGTTACAACGCATAAAGCTACGTCCACACTGAGGCAACATCGAGTAACTTTTTGACGTTTCTTGCTGCTGCGTGTTTTCAACATATGTATGATGATTTATAGAAACATTTGGTTAATATTGAAGCAACGAGCTGCGACTTTTTTCACGAAACTTGTAGAAAACCGACAAAATTTTCGTCTTGACGTTTGTTGCTAGAATCGGTGGAATTCTGTGTTATCGTTAAGAAAAAGGGTTGTATGCCGGAGGGGGGAACCATTGCGCGAACCTGGAGAACACGTGTCCGTTCCCTGTGCCAGAATCTGGTACCGGAAACCACCGAAAGTTGGCACAATCCAGCAGGCGGCGCAAGATTCATCGCGGCCTCTCGCAAGTCAAACCGAAATTAATCGCGTTCCTTTCTGCCAGGAACCGCAAACGTACACACGTACCGGAAGCGTGCACCTAACAGGCCTCCGGAGACCACTCAACAGGTATACTGTTTCACGAGCCACGTCAGAGGTTCTGGTAAATCGGCTGAACGACGTCTCGCTGCGCGCAAAACACTCGTTCCTTTAATTATTCACGTTTAAAGAAAATTCGTGTTTCCTTCGACCGTTTCTTCTCTTTTTTAGTAAAATATTTACATACTGTTACGAAAGAGGGTCCAAAAAGATGCAATTCGAATAAAACTGATTCCTGTATTCATTTCTGCAGAAGCTCAACCCTTAAATGCATATTTATCTACATAATATATTTTCTTCAAGGTGCAAGAAAAATCATGCATTTAAGGGTTAGATTTACTTCTTTAATTTAATTTAAGGGTTAAACTTACTTTTTTAATTTAATTTAAGGGTTAGATTTACTTCTTTAATTTAATTTAAGGGTTAAACTTATTTCTTTAATTTAATTTAAGCGTTAAATTTTACTTTTCTGTTCTCACATCATATCAGACATAATCACAACAGTTCCAGGAAAAAATTTAGAACTCAGTTCAAGTTACGAATATAAAAGTTGGCAGTCAGGATAACACCTCTTTTTCTCGACACTTAATAACTCTTAATCCAAGATTAACGACCCGATCAATCTCCTCAATAACTCATTTAACAGTTCGTAATCTTTTCTGAATACCCTCGAAAAGGTGCCACGCGTTTCGAAGCTCGCGCGAGAGATTATCATCCGCGGGGGATTTACGTTTTATTACCATGCAGCGAACTAATTAAGGCAATTTGACGTTTAGAGTGATAAATTGTACATCGTATCTGTCCGCGCGTTCGCGCGTCAGCACGGCGTGATACGGTGAACCGAGGTCGGCGAGACGGATCAAATTAATTAAAAAGGCCTCCCGCGACGCCAGATTATTTCCATCGTCCGGGAAATCTTAATGAACCTTTTCCCGGGGAAACGTTTAACGCGCTCGGGAACAGCGTCAAAGTTGAATTCGCAAGTGGCGAGCGATTAATCACGAGAACGCCCTTTACGTGAAAGCCGCTCAACGGAGTTATTGCAGCGCCCGATCGGTTTTCGTACGCGTTAATTGCACTCGATGGATAAAATTTACCTTGTTTAATCCCGCGATTTCGCACGCCGTTGGTTACAGGGTTTCGCGAAATCGATCGCCACCGGATTTTTTCGGTTTACAGTAGCGGACAAAAGTTTAAAACCACAGAGTTAACAGAAATGAAGTGATTAATATATAGGGTGTTCAGGCGAAGCTAGGAGAAAATCGAAGGGGTGACTCTTTGCAACATTCTAAGACGAAAATCAAGAGTAACAATTTTGTGTTTGACGCTTTGTTTATTATTTATAAGCGATTGAAAGGACGGGCTATTTTACGCCTGAGAGCAGGTAAACGGGCAACACGGTAGGTAGCGTCAACCACTGCCCGCTTCTTTAATTGCTGATAACTAATAAACAAAGCGTCAAACGAAATATTTTCACTCTTGATTTTCGTCTTAGAATATGGCATAGAGTTACCTCTTCAATTTTCTCCCAGCTTCGACGGAACACCCTGTTCGAGGAATAGTACAGTAAACGAAATTCGTGTTCTGCATTAATCAATAAGTACTGTATTACCTTGTTAACGTTATAACTGCTAAGACCAGATAAAATGACCGATTCGTAATTTTTTCTTGGAAACTTCGTAAATTTATTGACACCTTTGAAAATTTACTGCGATCTTTACTGTAATCATTATGGTTTGTTTCCCTTGTATTAGGTATTTTTTAAATACAATTTTCAATTTGATTTCTTCGTCACAAATAAGTAGGTCTAGTGTTAATAATAAAAATGAATGCCTCGACAATATTTATAAACTACGGTATTATACTTTATATTATTTTCTCGTCTTAAACTTACATTCGATACTGTAAATAAATTCCAACCCTTTGCCATCGACGGGTATACGATTCAATCGGTCATAATCGTACCGTTTAACAAATTCCTCAAGATTTCCACGAAGAAGTCGATTCAAGGTCGATAAACGTGGACGAAGAACAAGAAGAGAGATTCGCGAACGCGAACAATTCGGATACCCAATCCGAGAAACTTTCAGCTCCTTCGCCCTCTACCTTCATCCCCTAAATCCAACCCATTCTCGCCGGTTCCCCTTTTACCTCGGGCTGCACGCTCTGCTGAACCTTCTTCAAGGTTTTATTGCGATCCCTGCACGCTTCATCGTGAGGCAGGGCCGTTCGTTGTCTGTTTAATGTCGGCTTGGTTAAGCGATCAACCGTGTCTTCGCGTAAAAGACGCCACGGGAGATTAGTGTGTTTCGTTCCGCGCGGATTGACGATGATTATCGTTGAAACGAAATACTGTGCCCTGTGGAGATAGGAGGCTATGCTGAAGAAATCATCCTCTTCGAGCATCTTTTCCTTTTTATCGGGTTCCATGAAACTTTTACATCAGTTTGTGGTAAACGTACTGATTTTAGAAGTAGTATTCGTGTTATTTCTAACGATACGATAAATATGTAAATTTATTAGCAACCGATTGAGAGCAGTATAACAACCTAATAGCTCTCTAGTTTTAATACTACTGATGTCTAAATTATTGAGGTATAATGAGTAAATTTTATTTATTAGTAACCCACTGAGAGCAGTATGGCAACCTACTAACTCTCTATTTTTAATACTACTGTTGTCCAAATTATTGAGGTATAATAAGTAAATTTTATTTATTAGTAACCCACTGAGAGCAGTATAACAACCTAATAGCTTTCTAGTTTTGATACTACTGATGTCTAAATTATTGAGGTATAATAAGTAAATCTTATTTATTAGTAACCCATTGAGAGCAGTATAACAACATAATAATAACAGTAACAATTGTAAAATAATAACTGCTACGATAATTATAGATTTTAATATACGTTGAAATATTAATACTAAGCGAGTCTCGCAACTTGATCACTTCACTTCACAGAAAAAAAAATCCGCCACTTATTTGAGGTGATTGAATTGTGAGTTCACCCTGTATATTAATAAGTACACACTGTTAAAAAAAATTATTAACCACTCCTACTAGAATTCTGTTACTTTTGCTACTTACTGTACCTACCCGCACGACGAACTTTTGTGAGAGACTGTACCATTGAAACGATCTCTCCCCTGCGCCTGAAATCAGGCGCGAATCGAAACAGAGTGTAGCGGAATCGTCGTCGTCGGGGATCGAAAGCGCGCCAACTTCAAGGCCATTAATCCAAATCAAACGGAAACCACTTGTTCCCGTTCAGGTGGTAGCCTTCCCGGGGCTCGATTATGTATACGAACCGTGAATGGCAGAGCCGGCCGGAACAACGCGAGGTTTATTCATTCAGTCGAAAGAAAAATGGTGAATATCGACCGGGCCTCACGGATTACCAAGGCAAATAGTGTAACACGGATTATACGTACAGTCATGCTGGAAAGTTTACGATTACGATTTAGAAACAGGTTAAAGCTTTCGTGTGATTTAACGTTTTAGAGACTGGGCACTCTTAGTGACGAATCTAATTGAATTCTTCGCGTTTTTTGATATTCAGGTACCTTTATTTTTGTGAGGATATTTAGGTACTTTTATTTTTGTTGAGATTACTAGGTATCCTTGTTTTTGTTTAGATATTTAGGTACCTTTATTTTTATTGGGATTACTAGGTACCTTTGTTTTTGTTTAGGTACTTTTATTTTTGTTTAGACAATTAGGTACCTCGGTTTTTATTTGAATATTTAGACACTTTTATTCTTATTGAAATAATCAGGTACCTTTGTTTTTGATTAGGTATTCAGGTACTTTTATTTTTGTTTAGGCAATTAGGTACCTCTGTTTTTATTTGAATATCTGGGTACTTTTATTTTTGTTGAAATAATTAGGTACCTTTGTTCTTGTTTAGGTATTCAGGTACTTTTATTTTTGTTTAAATATTCAGGTACCTTTATTTTTATTTCGATATCCAGGCTCTGCCTTCATTTTCATTTACATGTTCAGGTACTCTTATTTTTATTCGGGTATTCAGATACTTTCAGTTTTGTTCGAACAATTAAATGCCTAAGAGAAAACTTTCGTTTAGGACACACTACCATAGGAATTCGAAACTTTTGAATTGGAGTGTACGTACATAACGAGGCTAAGGCTCCGCACGAAGCTCACGGTCCCCGCCTTTCCTACCTGAAATTCCCTACAATCTCGGCACCATCCCGCCAGGTGCTTACGATCTAATCTGATTCGTGCACGCGGACTTGTACATCCGGGTCGCCGACCTACCGGCACGATTAGGAGGACTATAGTTACACGAACACCGTGCCAGTGTATGCACGTTTCCCCGGGACATCGTAATCCAGGCTGGTACCTTAGAACTGTTACGTTTTGTTTGGTATTGGCAAACGTGATTTACTTGAATCGACTCACAATTTTTATACTTGTACCACTATTCCGTGATTTCTAGTAATTTTTATTCATACACCATTTCAACCCTTCGTGTTCTGGATATCTGAACATTTAAATACTTTTGTTTTTATTTATACATTTTTATTTTATTCGAATACTTGAGCTCTTCTTAAATATTGAATTGAACTTTTGTAAGAATATTTTAATTCCAGATTTTTACTGTAAATTTGTATACTTTATACTTACAGTAACTAACAAAAGTTTAAGACCACAGTTTAAGTCAAAGAAAACAAATTAATTAATTGATAAAAAATAGCACGATAAATAAAATTTTTATTCTATGATAATTAATAAATAGTGTTCTACCATAATGACGATAAAAATAAGAATATTAACAATATTTGCATATTACAAAATTATATTTTTCATTGTCCTGTTTTCTTAAACTTTTGTCCCCTATTTTATTCTTTAGATTATATTTTACTTTTAACTACTTAATAAGTGTCTCAAAATATATAATTTAACTCTTTCGTACAATTTTATTTAAACTATATAATTTAACTCTTTCGTACAATTTTATTTAAACTATATAATTCAACTCTTTCGTACAATTTTATTTAAAATATATAATTTAACTCTTTCGTACAATTTTATTTAAACTATATAATTCAACTCTTTCGTACAATTTTATTTAGATTTGTGAAAAATTAGATTATTGATAAAATGGAACAGTATAAATGAATTGCAATAAATACGTTTATATATTTTCTGCATCGTCGCAGAAGTGGTTGGAAAAAGTGTGGTTACATATCTGTTCGGTTACATCGATAACGGGAACTAGAATTTTCGTCAAAGGAACCTCGAGGCCCGTTTCTCGGCCGGCACAACGTTTAGAACTGTAAACTGCGAGCGAAAGCGTAAAATCCATTTATAACGAGAAATTCTGAAAAAGTCGTTATCGGTTTTCCCTTCCCTAGCCCTCTCCTATCAGTTTTGCTCTTAGTTTCAACGTCGAACGACAAATTGCATTCGATGGCTCGATCGAGTCCCGAAAATTGTGTATACCAGAAGGAAGGGTAATACGGGAACGACACGCTCGCATTTATTACCTGATAAATTGGAAAAACTATTCAAAATTGTGTTTCACCCTCCTCCCTTCAATTGGCGGGGCGAAACTACCCCCCACCCCTCCATCCTCGAATGAAGCCCATAATTTTTCTTAATTCGCGAGAACAAGCTGCTTCGTTCGCGTTAAAAACCTCTTCAAGGATAAAATTAGTTTCTTGAACTCGAGCGTGATTACAAAAGATGGAATGTAATTTCTGGGAATAAAAGAGGCTTTCTAAGAAATTTTTCAAGAAAATGGAGTTACTCTATTTAACACGTTCGTCGTTCGTCTTTTTCTTAAAGTTAAATAGGATTTTAAATTGGAATTTTAAAAGGAATTCAATGGAATAAGTATTCAAGTGTAATATATAAAAATATAAAATATATGAAATAAAAATTTTTGCTGTTTTTATATTTTTTTACAACAATTTTCTATGCAATCGGATTTGGGCCCAATGAGAAACTCAGTCGAATCACGCTGGACGACGAATATGTTAATTATAAAATTCTAACAAATTGTATACTAAAGAAGGAAAAATTTTTTTAAGACTGAAATTTGGATTTTTTAAAAGACTGTGATTTTTTAATAAATTCTCATCTCTCAAAAAATTGAGGAAAATTCCAAATTCAATTTTTATTCAAAGTGTATGAGAATTTAACACTAGATTGCCGGAGATAGTCAATTTGACTAATTTTTTAAGACTTTGAAATTTGGATTTTTTAATAAATTCTCATCTCTCAAAAAATTGAGGAAAATTCCAAATTCAATTTTTATTCAAAGTGTATGAGAATTTAACACTAGATTGACGGAGTGAGTCAATTTGACTAATTTTTTTAAGACTTTGAAATTTGGATTTTTTAAAAGACTGTGATTTTTTAATAAATTCTCATCTCTCAAAAAATTGAGGAAAATTCCAAATTCAATTTTTATTCAAAGTGTATGAGAATTTAACACTAGATTGACGGAGTGAGTCAATTTGACTAATTTTTTTAAGACTTTGAAATTTGGATTTTTTAAAAGACTGTGATTTTTTAATAAATTCTCATCTCTCAAAAAATTGAGGAAAATTCCAAAGTCAACTTTTATTCAAAGTGTATGAGAATTTAACACTAGACTGCCGGAGTTAGTCAATTTGACTCACTTGTGATTTTGTCAAGTTCAACGATCACGTGAAAGAAATAGAAGTAAGGTTGTTTGTGCTAAATATAATAAAGGAATCTGTGAAAAATGTATTTTAAAAACAGTATATATGTATGTAAAAATTGTTTTGAACAAACTTTCTTAAAAATAAAGTTTTATTTTTTTTTTTTAACTTTAATTTTTATGTTTGAGTCAAATCGACTCATTTCAGGAAAAATAGGTATACACCCAACATCCGGAAATCTAGTGTTAATGGTTATCCAAGTCGCGAGTAATTATTTTTCGACGTAAAACTTGGTAAATTTTTTGAAATAAAAAATATTGTATCAAACAAATGAAATTTTGTGGAATATTATGGTGTAACCAAATTTTTAAATTTTCATTTTTAGAAGATTTTATCGCGCAGTTGGATCTCCTCTGGTTTTAAATTTCAGGTCCGACAGTAAACATAAAGCACACTCGTTAGAATGACGTCTCGACGGAACGTATTGAACACTGCGTTTCTTTTATTGCTCCTTTTTTTAAGGGGGCCATCAATATAAGGCATTTCCGCCGGCCTAAGCCAGGCTTTATTGAATCGCTGGGTTATGGGAGCGCTGCAGTTATCCGTTTCCGTTACATTCGCTGGAGCGATCGCGTTAGTATTTTTACGTCAACTTTCCTTCCTTTTTAATTGTTCCATCTTTCGTTTATATAGATCGTCTAAATAATAAATTGTTCAACACAATAACCTATAAAATGTATAATAATTTATGGTGTTTATTTAAAAAAAAAAAGAAATTGCAACTTAGGTTCATGTGTAGTTTAGTACTTTACTATTTTAATTTGACTATTTTAAATAATAAACTGTTTAAGGGTAATCCATTTGCAATATATTTCCTGAAAAATTGTAATTCAAGCCTACAAGTAATTTTGTATTTTAGAACTTTAATTTAACTATTTATAGTAGAGTTTGCATTTGCAAATAATAAATTGTTTGTGTATAACAATCCATAGAATATATTTGTTGAAAAATTGCAACTGAAGTCCATGTTTAATTTAGTATTATATTTCAACATTTTAATTTAGTTATTTGTAAGAAAGTTCGAATAAATAATAAATTATTTATGCATAACAATCCACCTGCAATATATTACTGGAAAAATTGTAATTCAAGTCTATATGAAATTTAGTACTTTAGAACTTTAATTTAACTGTTTATAGCAGAGTTTATATTTGTAAATAATAAATTGTTTATGTATAACAATTCATAGAATATATTTTTTGGGAAAGTTGTAACTGAAGTCCATGTGTAATTTAGTATTATATTTCAACATTTTAATTTAACTATTTCTAAAAAAGTTCGTATAAATAATAAATTATTTATGGATAAGAATTAATTTGCAATATATTTCTGAAAAAATTGTAATTCAAGCCTATATGCAATTTAATACTTCAGGACTTTAATTTAATTATTTATAGTAGAGTTTGCAATTGCAAATAATAAATTGTTTGTGTATAACAATACATAGAATATATTTGTTGAAAAATTGCAACTGAAGTCCATGTTTAATTTAGTATTATATTTCAACATTTTAATTTAGTTATTTGTAAGAAAGTTCGAATAAATAATAAATTATTTATGCATAACAATCCACCTGCAATATATTACTGGAAAAATTGTAATTCAAGTCTATATGAAATTTAGTACTTTAGAACTTTAATTTAACTGTTTATAGCAGAGTTTATATTTGTAAATAATAAATTGTTTATGTATAACAATTCATAGAATATATTTTTTGGGAAAGTTGTAACTGAAGTCCATGTGTAATTTAGTATTATATTTCAACATTTTAATTTAACTATTTCTAAAAAAGTTCGTATAAATAATAAATTATTTATGGATAAGAATTAATTTGCAATATATTTCTGAAAAAATTGTAATTCAAGCCTATATGCAATTTAATACTTCAGGACTTTAATTTAATTATTTATAGTAGAGTTTGCAATTGCAAATAATAAATTGTTTGTGTATAACAATACATAGAATATATTTGTTGAAAAATTGCAACTGAAGTCTATGTGTAAATATTATACTATGTTTAGTATTATATTTCAGTGTTTTAATTTAGTTATTTGTAAGAAAGTTCGAATAAATAATAAATTATTTATGCATAACAATCCACTTGTAATATATTTCTGGAAAAATTGTAATTCAAGCCCACACACGTGATTTAGTATTTTATCGATTTAACTCGATTGTTTCTGATACAGATCAAAGAAATAATAGATCGTTTCTAACTAATAATTCAGAATGTTTATTGTTCTCGTAGCAATCGCAATTCAGATTCTTACACAGGTTTTGTCTTTGCGACAACCTCAGTTTTCTATTTGCGTACGAAGAATAGGACGTGCCTCGTCGCGCGAGGAGGAAGTAACCCGCCGGAAATAGCGCTGACAGAAGCTGCAGATCGAGATAAATCGAGCTAATGAATTCCACATTGAAATAGCACTGTCCGATCAGGCGGAATTATCGAGCGACCTACATTTTACTCTTGTTATGGAAAATTCACAGATACTGAAACGTCTGCTGCTTGCTTTCCGCGTTTCACGAAACCGACATAATACGTCTGCCGCGAAAACTGTTCGTCAACATATTGACACCAGTGTACGATTCTTACTTCGCGACATCTGCGACGTTTTCTTAGTTTAATCGCTAAAGCAACTCGAATAATTTTCGAATCTTTGAAAGCAGAAATTCTACTTCTAAATTTAGTTTCTTTTTCGAGTTGCTATCAGGTCAAGTCAAAGAGGTATTGGATTTCTGGAAAAACAGGTATTTTTTAAATCTGTAAATTTAGGACTTGTTGATGATCGAGGTGATTATTAAAAAAGAATTCATAATGTAGACAGCATTTTTAAATATTAATATTATTTCTTTCCTTTGAATATTCATTTAATATTAAAATCTAGGTGTCTTTTCATTATTTTTTCACTAATGATAACAATATTAGTAATGATTGTAATGACTATTAAGGTCCTTGCTACTGTTTAGATTAGGTTGAAAATTGTTGATAAAATAACAAATAGAAAATAATCCAAACCTAACTCCTAACCCGAACCTAACTTCAACTCAAACTTGTGCTAATCAGAACCTAACCCCAATTCAAATTCGTACTAATCTGAACCTAACCAGAATCAAACTCGACTCAATCTCATCCTAACCTGTAACTAACCTTAACTCAAATCTATCTTAATCAGAACCTAACCTAATTTCAACTCAATTCCACCCCAATCCGAACTTAACCTGAACCTAACTCCAACTGAAATTCTTACTAATCTGAACCTAACCAGAATCAAACTCGACTCAATCCCATCCTAACGTGTAACTAACCTTAACTCAAATCTATCTTAATCAGAACCTAACCTAATTTCAATTCAATTCCACCCCAATCCGAAATTAACCCGAACCTAACCCCAATTCAAATTCGTACTTATCTGAACCTAACCAGAACCAAACTCAATTCAATCCCATCCTAATCTGAACCTACCCTTAACTGAACTCTGTCTTAATCAGAACCTAACCTAATCCCAACTCAATCCCTTTCCAACTCGCATTTATCATGAACCTAACTCCAACTGAAATTCTTACTAATCTGAACCTAACCAGAATCAAACTCGACTCAATCCCATCCTAACGTGTAACTAACCTTAACTCAAATCTATCTTAATCAGAACCTAACCTAATTTCAATTCAATTCCACCCCAATCCGAAATTAACCCGAACCTAACCCCAATTCAAATTCGTACTTATCTGAACCTAACCAGAACCAAACTCAATTCAATCCCATCCTAATCTGAACCTACCCTTAACTGAACTCTGTCTTAATCAGAACCTAACCTAATCCCAACTCAATCCCTTTCCAACTCGCATTTATCATGAACCTAACCTTGTTTCTTTCTATCCTATTTAACCCCACGATAACGTTAACAAAACAATCGTAAACAATAATCGTAGTCCAGCAAATAATAATCATCCACTTAACAATTCTACTATACATTACAAACAAGGTGCTAAAGAAAATTAGGTCACTTTGTGTACCGTCGTAACATTTTAATTATTTTCAAAGGACCCCGTAATGCCGCGCTTAACAAACAAGCTCACACAGTGCGGCTAATTTCCATGTACTCGGAATTCAGAAGGATCTCCCATTTACTCTTTTCTACCTCTCTCTCTCTCTCTCTCTCTGTTTCGAAAAGAAAAACAAAAATTGTAAGTAAATTAAAAGTTTCTTCAAGGCGGAATTACACCCCGGAAACGTCCAATTTTTACGGACGACAGTCGGCCCCGTTGGTTGAAAAGGAAAACGTAATGAAAGAATAATAAAGGCTCGACACCGTATCTGTTTAACCCATTGACTGCCATGCAAATTTACCACGTCTTGCCCTGGGTGCCACGGTTTTACTTTAAACTTTTTGCATGTCTATATTTCTAATACACGTACGTTTTATTTGTAACAGAATTTTAAAAATTGATCAATTTTACTGTTTTCCAAGGTTTAAATGATAAAAAAGGAGTATGTAACAGAATTTTAAAAATTGATCAATTTTACTGTTTTCCAAGGTTTAAATGATAAAAAAGGAGTACAACAAGAAATTTATCATACCTTGAAATTTTAATGTAGTTTTGTTTGCAACAGAATTTTAAAAACTGATTAATTTTAAAATTTTTAAGATTGAAATGGTAACAAAGGGGTACAACAGAAAATTTTTCATACGTGGAGGTTTAATATAATTTTGTTTGCAACAGAATTTTAAAAATTGATTAATTTTACAGTTTTTCAAGGCTTAAATGATAAAAAAGGGGTACAACAAATAATTGTTCATACCATGGGATTTTTATGTAGTTTTGTTTGCAACAGAATTTTAAAAATTGATTAATTTTACAGTTTTTTCAAGGCTTAAGTGATAAAAAAGGGATACAACAGAAAATTTTTCAGACGTTGGGATTTAAATGTAGTTTTGTTTGCAACAGAATTTTAAAAATTGATTAATTTTACAGTTTTTTCAAGGCCTAAATGATAAAAAAGGGATACAACATAAAATTTTTCAGACATTGGGATTTTAATGTAGTTTTGTTTGCAACAGAATTTTAAAAGTTGATTAATTTAAACGAAATTTCGAAACTTTCGAAACACGTGTTTTCGTATAATTTTTAAGGTAACCGATTTTCGTCTGAGCTCAGAGGGGTAGTTTCTGTTCATCCAACAAGGACAATAGAAGTTTGTTGTATCTTCGTGACCTGCATAGAGTTAAAATTCGCGTTCCACGTGAAACCCAAACCTTCGCGAACTACATCAAAACGTACACTGGCGTGGATTTAAACTTTCGCGAAGTTTTCGGTATCGCGGATTCAAAGTTCCGCGCGATATAATTAATTTGCGTTAAACCCCAGCCTCTGAAATTAAACTGGAAAATCGCTAAAATCCGAGCGGGATCGGAGAACTTTTCGAACTGTAAGCGTCGAAACTGAGATAACTCCTGATGCTCATAATCATCGTGCTTTGCAGAGTAATAACATTCATCAAATATTATTTTGATATTAATGTAATGTAATATGCAAATGAATAAGTAGTGCAATGCTTTGAATGATAATAAAATAATACTTTACTCAATCTTAATAAATGCTCAGAAAATTGAGAATTTAGACAACTGAGAATGTAGAAAAATTAAAATAAGAGAAATGCAACTCCATTTTTTACAGTTTCTTAATTATTTTTATTTATAATATACATAAAAAAAATTCTGCATTGTTTTGTTACGGTTTGATGAAAATTCGTTAACAGATCAGTGATTTATTGCAAATTTTGAAAACTAAAGCTGCAATTTTATCAATGTCCTTTTATACTTTACTTTTAAATTAGCAAAAGCTCAGTTGCAACCCTTTACTCACACTGTCCTCAATTACACTCATTAATAATACTTTAATAATTAAAATTCCTTAAGAATTTAGTTACCTGAAATTCCACAGTTTTCAAAATAACACTATACAAAAATTCTAAAATTCTACAATTTTCAAAATAACAAAAATTCTGAAATTCTAAAATTTTCAAAATAACAAAAATTCTGAAATTCTACAATTTTCAAAATAACAAAAATTTTGAAATCCTACAATTTTTAAAATAACTAAAATTCTAAAATGCCAACAAATTTGTAGTCAGAATTTCTTCTGAACAATTCTAATTTGAATCGTCGAGCTGCTAAAAGAAAAAGGGGGAAGAAGAGAAAGAGCGTTTAAAGGGTTAAATTGTATCCTGTCTCGGATCCAAGTTCGATCGTTTCGATGAAATACAGAGGTCGATAATCGATAAGCGATAAACATAGCGCACGGAGTTTCGAGGAAGCCTGTTTGGAGAATAACCTCTCTTTCTCTCCCTCCCGCCCCTCTTTGCTCCTCTCTCTGTCGCACGACGCGGGAGATCCCCTTTAAGAGGCCCTTAGGGGAAAGTATAGCGCTGTCGCGGCTTTAAGTTGGCAACAGCGAGTCGCTGACTTGTTGAGTGGCCTGTGTCAACGTGACCGGGTCACAAAACGGACCGACGTTTGCAACGTCCATGCAAAACTGCAACATTAACCCCCTATGGGCCTGTGTAACTTTCAGGTCGTATGCTAATTTATTGAAATTTCATCAAATAATTTTAGTTTCGTAAAACTGAAAAATTGTTTAACCCCTTTTTTATTTTAAATACCGGCCAGAAAAGAATAAATTCTTTTTAATGTAAAAAAAAAACTTTTCTTGGCAAGAAAATTAAAAAAATATAAAAATAATCAAAATTTTTATTCTATTGTAAATTTTATTGTCGCTCGAGTTAACTCGAGTGTTAAGGGGTTAAACTGGAAAATTTTTTTTCATCTGCATATATAGGATAATAATTGTTGATTTTCCGTTCCATCAATTTTCTTATATTTAAAACAAAAATTCGGCATATACAGGGTTAACAGTAACGCATTTTCTGTCATGTGCACGCTTTTCCATACAATTCACTTTTTTCCCCCCCTTTTTTTTTTTATTAACACTCCACTGATGACGTGACGTCAAAATGGCTCCATCTGTCAAAAACAATCGCGAGTACCATTTTGTTTCCGACCAAAGAAATTAGAAATTCCGCATATTTTTTTTCCTTTTCTTTATGGGAAATCTGTATTATTTTTGGAAAGATAATCATGTAATAAATATGTAAAAATAATTACATTGAAATAATTATAGCATGATTCAAAATTATTCATTTCAGTTGTTGTTGGGCTTGAAACTATTACCAACACAAATTTTTAATTATCAGCAATTTATTATAACATAACAGTGTTACATTTAATTACTAATATTGATTAATTTATTGAGAATTAATATTTGTGCATTTATAGCAATTTATTTAATACAACAGTATTTATTTAATTACCACTGAAAGATAATTAAACATTTAATTACTAACATAGCTTATTTTTTTTTAAATTAATATTTGTACATTTATAGAAATTTATTTGATACAACAGTATTTATTTAATTACCACTGAAAGTTAATAAAATATTTAATCATTAACATAACTTATTTTTTTGAAAATTAATATTTTTACATTTATAGAAATTTATTTAATACAACAGTATTTATTTAATTACCAATGAAAGATAATTAAATATTTAATCATTAACATAACTTATTTTTTTGAAAATTAATATTTGTACATTTATAGAAATTTATTTAATAACCACTGAAAGTTAATTAAATATTTAATTACTAACATAGCTTATTTTTTTGAAAATTAATATTTGTATCTTTATAGAAATTTATTTGATACAACAATACTTATTTAATTATATTGTATATTTATTCAAATCACAAATAAAATATTCCATTCAGGTTGGAAAATTTTAATCTCCTCAAGCAATTACAGTGGAGATTTTTTCACCCGTTACATTTTTCTCAGATAAGCAAACAAAATTCCCAGTTGTAATACATAGTTATGATCATAGTACGGGATTACGTTCTCGAAGCAGCGATGTTAACGTCAATAGTATCGCGATGGCGAGATGGCCGGTCATGCACCTCTGCGTTTAAATCCTATAAGCGCGTTACACTGTTTAGAGGGTAAAGTAAATGTTTCTGCAGCAAGCAGCCTTTGCTTTGCCCACTTGCTTCGAAGCTTCCTTGTTCGCTCTGCACTCGATTCTGCCGGTTGCACGTGCCTCTGTGCACAGCGCCGACACGAATTTATAGGTTAGGATCGCGTGTTTTCGATCCAGCCTTTGGTTACACGCGTGAACGTATCAATTTATTGGCCACGGGTCACAAATATCGTGTAATCCCTACGTTTCGCGATTTTTATTGCCGAACAAACGTGTTTTGTTGATAAAATGTCGATGGCCTAGCTACGATTCAATGTTTTCAATATGGCGACGTTTCAATTTTGCATTCTAATTTTTCGCTTCGATAACTGTGAATGTTTAATGTTAGAATATCGTTGAATGAAGGATATTGTTATTTGGAATTGCTATATATTTGAATATGAATATTGTATGTGTAAAAAGATCGTTTTACCTGGAACCTCGTTTATTTAGTGGATTTCTTTCATTTTGAGGTTATGTTGAATTTTACAGTCGATTCGTGGAATAGAATTTTTAATACAGTTAACAAAAATAGTACTATTATAGATTATTATATTTCTATTAATTTCACAACTGAAGAATGTTTCTGTCATTTATTAAATTTTGTTTAGTTAATTTTTCACATTATCTCACTAAAAACTGTACACATTTTTTAAACAAATAAAAAAATCGTCAATCCTCCAAATACAATTTAATTTGCAACACAATTTAATTAAGTATTCACCCATAATTTTCCTCTAACAAATAATCAAAAAATTCTTATTAAATTCTTTAAATTCCTTAAATATTAAATTCTTTCAATTTTGCATATAAAAAAAATTCCATACAGTCCCACAAAATAATATTGAATTCCATTTTAATTTCTCAAAGACCTGGAAACGTTTCGATTTCAATTTTTCCATACGTATTGTACAGAACGCACACGTACGCATGAGTACGAAATTATTGCTGGCTCGAAATATAAACTGGCTGACGGACGTCGAAATTATTCCCTGGTAATCCGTGGATCGCCTTTGTAGCGGGATTACGCTGCTCGGGCGAATTTAATAGAAAACTCTCGATGCGAAAGCCGAATTCGAGTGTCCTCCCACGCGTGCCCGAAACTTCGGTGCCCCTGACGACAGGCAACCTGGCTGCAAGAGATACGCTCTCGTACAAGTGTACGGGGCTCGTGTACGCGGGCCGGAATATCGATCTCCCTTTATTGCGCCATGCAAAGCGGCAAAGAAATCACGCCTAAGGGCGCAGCTTTCACCCTTAACCCGTTCAACGCCAACTTTTTATTTAACCCTTTGACTGCTAAAGGCATTATATATATATACATGGGGGCGGACAGATAAGTTGAAGACAAAAAAAGACTAGATTGCCGGATGTTGAGTATTATATTGTATACAGTAGCGGACAAAAGTTGAAGACCAAAGGGTCAAAGAAAAAAAAATTAATTAATTAATAAAAAATAACGGTATAAATAAAATTTGTATTCTAGGCTAATCAATAAATAGTGTTCTACCAAATTGACAATAAAAATGAATAGATAAACAATATTTGCGAACCATAAAATTATGTTTTACATTGTCCTGTCGTCTTAAACTTTTGTCCGTTACTGTATATATTTATTATATAGATATTTATATACATATAGATATTATAAATAATAATAATAGAGATAAATAAATATAGATATTATATAGATATAATATTATTATATATATATATATTTATTATATAGATATTATTATTATATATCTATATATTTATTATATAGATATTATTATTATATATCTATATATTTATTATATAGATATTTATTATATAGATATTTATTATATAGATATTATTATTATATAGATATTTATTATATAGATATTATTATTATATAGATATTATTATTATATAGATATTGAGTACCTATTTAGTCTGAAATGAGTCAATTTGACTCAAACATGAAAATTGAAATTAAAAAAAAAAAATGTAACTTTATTTTTTTTTGAAGACAATTTGTTCAAAATAATTTTTACATATATAAATGTTGTATTTAAAATACATTTTCCACAAATTTTTTTATTATATTTAGCACAAACGTCCTTACTTCTGTTCCTTTCACATGAATATTACTTGAACTTGAAAAAATCACAAGTGAGTCAAATGTGCCCCAGTCCGGCAATCCAGCGTTAAAGAAACGTAATCGATAAGCACAGTTATCGTTTCCTCGACGTTTAATGCGACCGTAATGACAAGTTTTAATGTATTCGGTACGCGGGTTCCGCTGATTTTCGTTAAACTTTTAATCACGTGACCAGCGTTCCGCGAATATACGTGGAAAATTACATGCACGCCATTGTTGCAGCGGCGAAACTCATTAAACCAGGAATTTCGGCTTAAATAGGCTGAATAGTATACCTACTGCGCATCGTGCCAATATTTCTCCCACCGTTGTGTATTAACTCTGTTAAGGGACGTAATTAAACTATTATGCAATTAATTCTGTTAAAAGCCACGCGGCAGAATTTCGCAGATTCCTCATTACTGTTATGAATAGTAATAACTGTCAACGGTCAACTCGTGATTCGTGTTTTACTGTCAACTGTCAACTGTCAACTCACAATTCGTGGTTTACCGCGGTAAACAGAAAATGAAGAAAAAAGTAAAATTTAATAGAAAATTAAAAAATTAATTTAATAGAAAATTAAAAAATTAATTTAATTGAAAATTAATCAGAAAATTAGTACTGTTAAAAATTAAACTATTTGTTGAAATGGAATTTTTTTGATGACAAAAGTAGACGTCAATAATTCTATAATTCACGTATCCTCCGTTTATTATCATAGCTAGCTAATTTGCATACTACAAACCTACCGCACAGCTTTACCTCTTTAATTCCCCCTTAAATGCATACAGTAACGGACAAAAGTTTAAGACGAGAGAATATTATAAAACACACAGTTATTACTAATACATCCATTTCTATTACTAATACGACAGTGTAGCATTTGTTTATTGGTACAAACCATGAAATTGTTTATTGTTCTATTTCTCATATCATATAAATTACTTGATTTTTCCTAACCTTTCGGTCAAACTTTTGTCCGCTACTGTATGCATTTAGGGGGAATTTAGGCTCGTAGTATGCAAATTAGCCAGCTATGGTGATAAAGGTAGGAAACGTGAATTATAGAATTACTGACGTAATTATTCGCCTACTTTTGTCATCAACAAAATTCCATTTCAACAAACAGTTTAATTTTTAACTGGACTAAATTTCTAATTAATTTTTCTAATTGAAGAAGGGTATCGTATTAAATTTAGATGCTCAGATATTGAATTAAAACAAACTGTGATTAACCCTTTGAGTTCTATGGACGCATATATACAGTAGCGGAGAAAAGTTTAAGACCAAAGGTCAAAGAAAACAAATTAATTAATTAATAAGAAATAACAGTATAAATAAAATTCGTATTCTATGCTAATCAGTAAATAGTGTTCCACCATAGTGATGACAAGAATAAGTATATGAATAATATTTGTATATCATAAAACTACATTTTGCATTGTCCTGTCGTCTTAAACTTTTGTCCACTACTGTAGTCTTCGTTTAAAGCTATACAGTAGTGGACAAAAGTTTAAGACCAAAGGAACAAAGAAAACAAATTAATTAATTAATAAGAAATAACAGTATAAATAAATTCGTATTCTATGCTAATCAGTAAATAGTGTTCTACCATAGTGATGATAAAAAATAAGTATACGAATAATATTTGCATATCATAAAATTACATTTTGCATTGTCCTGTCGTCTTAAACTTTTGTCCACTACTGTAGTCTTCGTTTAAAGCTATACAGTAGTGGACAAAAGTTTAAGACCAAAGGGTCAAAGAAAACGTATTAATTAATTAATAAGAAATAACAGTATAAATAAAATTCCTATTCTATGCTAATCAGTAAATAGTGTTCCACCATAGTGATGATAAAAAATAAGTATATGAATAATATTTGCATATCATAAAACTACATTTTGCATTGTCCTCTCGTCTTAAACTTTTGTCCACTACTGTATGTTTGAGGAAAAGTCTAAAGTATAAAGTCGATTCAATTACGTTGTACGTATAAAATTCTGATCGAAATTTTAAAAACGGTCATTTGACCGATCGTGGCAGGAATAATGTTAAAAAACGAACAATGTACACCTTTCTCGCGTGGCTACCAATTTATGCGTCGCCATTTTTCCTACATCTGCTTAACTCGACACAATAACACGGAACGGGGTCAAAACGTGGCGTAATGAATTATTAATCAGACGGTCATTTACGGTAGAGTTCCACGGTTTTAAGTGGCGTTGCAACGAAAAATCTGTCTAATTTAATCCGTCCGCTTCGACTGCGCGCTCGCATTTTAATTCCCATTTCCGGTTCGTGCCGTTGACCTCACCCACCCTCACCACCCCTCCTCTTCCACCCTACGCCCAACCCACGAATCCTGGTGATCGAAAATCGAGCGAGGAAATTCTTTAATCGCGGCTCGCTTTGTTGAACAATCGCTTTTGTCGCCGGGTTTAATTGCAACCTGGTCGCGGGTATAATAGACCGTTCGCTCGGGTTTCAAATATAATCAAATTGTCCGACCAGATGACACGCATTCAGTCCTTTCCCTGTTTAATTTACGATTACGTCCGTGGACGCGATTCTGTTTCTCGTGTAACACCCGTATGTACAGTACGCGACAAAATTATTGCACGTGTATGATTTTTAGGTTTCGTAATGTGTACGAGTTTTACACGTGTTTTAAATATACAGTGTCCATTTATAAGTGATACTGATTAAGATTAACCATAGACTACACTTTTAATCGTCAATTTAAATTTTTCATGTGTGATTTTTGGGGTTTCTTGAGTTTAAGGTGTTTTATATACGAGTTTTACACGTGTTTTAAATATACAGTGTCCATTTATAAGTGATACTGATTAAGATCAACCATAGACTACACTTTTAATCGTCAATTTAAATTTTTCATGTGAAAATGTTTTCATGTGTGATTTTTGGGGTTTCTTGAGTTTAAGGTGTTTTATACAAGTTTTATACGAGTTTTAAATATACAGTGTCCATTTATAAATGATACAGATTAAGATTAATCTCAGGTTATATTTTTTATAGTCAATTTAAATTTTTCATGTGAAAATGGTAATACACCATGTGTGATTTTTGGTGTTTCTTGAGTTGAAAATTATTTGTACGAGTGTTATACGTGTTTTAAATACACAGTGTCCATTTATAAGTGATACAGATTAAGATTAACCATAGACTACACTTTTAATCGTCAATTTAAATTTTTCATGTGAAAATGGTAATACACCATGTGTGATTTTTGGGATTTCTTGAGTTCAACGTAATTTATACGAGTTTTACAAGTGATCTAAATATACAGTGTCCATTTATAAGTGACACAGATGAAGATTAGGTTATATTTTTTATCGTAAATTTTTTTTATGTACATATAGTATGGTAAATTTCAGTAATAAGGTTGCTAATAAATATACTATTGGTATTTGTCATAGCACTGACGTTGTTTATTAATGTAAATATGAATCGCAACCTAATGTATGTGCACCCCATGAAATTTTAAACATAATTTTCTTAGAAATCATGCCGCTTAGGAACAATTTTTCCCGCAGTTATACTTGTTTTTTTTTCACGTGAATTTTTCCTAGAATATCCCTTTCGATGGTAGAAAATTTAATTCGCGTTTCCTCCTTTCATTATTAGAAAACAACCTCG
Organism: Tetrapedia diversipes; assembly: GCA_033822845.1. Classification (NCBI taxonomy): domain Eukaryota; kingdom Metazoa; phylum Arthropoda; class Insecta; order Hymenoptera; family Apidae; genus Tetrapedia; species Tetrapedia diversipes. The sequence goes on from JAOPTO010001165.1 coordinate 463,414, forward strand.
ATTAAAACGATCATTTCTCGTTACTCACTTCAAACTTGAAACAAATAACTTAAAGAACATTCTAAACGCAACTTCACTAATGTAAAACAGCCTTAAAATCGAAAAAACCTATAAAGCTGCAACCTACGAACCTCTAAAGCAAAAATGCTAAAAACTTCACATCAGCCATAATTCGTTTCTAACTTCAAAATATACCTCGCTCGACTGACTTCTCTCAGCTATCATTCAACTTCCCATTTAACATCGAGGTCTAGCAATTCAAAAACACACGCACGAACCTCTATGCTACCACAGATTACGTGAAACAAAGAAAAAGGAACAAGTATTTCTCGAAAAAAAAAAATAAATAAATAAAATGTCCGAAACTTCGTTCGTTCCAAAATTCTTCGTGTACTATTTCATGCTCCCCTTTATTCCTCCCTGTACTCCAGCTCGAAAAACATAATCGCATGCATGTCCATATCCCTTCGCGTATTTCTAGAATTTTTCAATAAAACTTCCGAACGATTTGTATAACGATCCCATCATGAATATTTAATAAAGGTATTTCACGATCGAGTGACTGATACGGAATTTCGACGAGCATTCCGTAGTCAGAGTCCGATAAATTTCTTAACCACGGTCGTGTTAGGGTGGGCAAAAAGGGGCTAGTTACATTCCCGCGTAACAAATGGATCTACAATTCACTAGAATGGCCAGAAACCGAATACAAGGGGGCCACCTTTAGTTATCGAACATTCCTTACGGTTTTGTCGTGGACATCCATTTATCTGGATCCATAATTTTTAAAGATGGAAAGAAAGGAAGAGGGGGTAGGGTGGGTAGAAGATTTCTCATTTAACATTTTGAGCGCCATGTAATACATACGTGTGTAATTTAATTTAATCATTTAAATTAATGTGTTTTTCATGGGTGTTTAACAAAAAAAATTTATAAATTTTTAATAAAAAAAATAAAAACATACAGAAGGCGATTCTACACGAAAAACTGAATACAAAATGTGAAATAAAGTTTTTTCTAAGAAGCATAGTTTTCGAGAAAAATGTATTCAAAGTTTTGAGGGTGTGCGCACGTTTGATAAACCAATAAGTGATGCCAACATCGACATAAATAAATCATAAATGAATAGTATGCTTGTTGGAAGCACTAATTTTATATGATTCCTCTTTTTTATTTACTCTTCACACTGTCCAATTGCTCTAAGATTTAAATATCTCGCTCGCCGAAGTGAAATCAAGTGCGCGCCCACCCCTCAAATCTTTAAATTTAATTTTCTCGAAAACCGAGCTTCCTAGGACAAAATTTTATTCCACATTTTCTGTTCAGTTTTACATGTAGAATATTTTTCTGTACCTTTCAATCACGTATTTCGTCATATCCTAAACGTTCGAAACAAAATGATCGAAAATTAATTTGCAATTTTGCACTCAAAGCGTTAAAAGGTCGCCTGACGGCAATTTAATTATGATCTGTTGAGTTTTACAACACGTCGACGATCTCATAAGTTCGGGAACGACTTCGAGAAGCAACGTTGATCCGCGGATTTCGATCGACCAGGTGCGGATCGTATTTCTCACGGTTTTACGAGCCCGAAAGGAACACTGAAAGAAATTGCGCAGCGTGAGCCCACGATAAAATTGAACGGACAATAAACCGGAACCGGAAGAACGACCAGGGGAGCGACAAACGTTTGTTTGCTCGAGATTTGCTCGAAAATTTTTTTACATTCAATCCTTCGTTTCGCTACACAGTCAGCTTATAAGCGATGCTTCCATGAAACATGCTCGATCATTTTCATGCGATGTATGCATAGGTGTATATATATATGTGTATGTGTACGTGTATGTGTGTGCGTGTGCGCGTGTGCGTGTGCGTGTCGTGTTAGCGAATGAAAAGAACATCGAACTTCGTAGCGTTCCTTTTTGCATTTTAATGGAAAATTATTACCCAGCAAGGAGACCTGTTCTTTTTATATTGTTATTATGCAAAATTTAAATACTATAACAGAATACGAATAATAAAACTTTATAATTTTAATTTATTTTTAACAACTAACTTTAACATTACTTTAATAACATTTATTTACCGTCTCGATTACTGGACATTTTTTAATTACCATCCCCTTAAGCAATTGAATGAATTTACAGAATGATAAGTAAAGAACCAAAATCTTATTTTCAATAATGAATTCATTTCTTTTCTATTTTTTTTTTATTAACACGAAGCAATGGGTTCTTAAGTACTCAATTTCAGCTGGAACTGATCATTCAAAAAATTTTTCGTCATACATCACGCAAACAACATAAAAATAATTAACGTTTCCTATTAATAAATAATAATTTCTTTAATCTATTGCTTAACCTTTTTTTATCTGCTTTTACGAAAAGTATTTGCTTCTGTTTTTCAACTAAAAGTGAAAAATAAAAAAGTGACAATTTTCAAAGCTACTATATCAACGGAAATAAATTCAATTGTAAGCCTATGCTAATGCAAATTTGAATTGATCATTAAATTAAATCCACCAGAAAAGGAAAACGATAAATTAAAATCCAATTATTGTATAAATGTGTAAAATAAATTAAAAATTAAATTTACTCCACATAAACTTTTTGAACGATCTGCTTATATGTATGAACATGTATGTCAATGTTTCAAGTAATCATTTAAAAATTGTTTAAATATTATTCACTGTGTTCTGTATACCATTGTTAGTATGTGAAAAGACTTTGGTGGGAATATCACATCTCCTCCCCCGTGACATGTATCATGTACAGTGACGCCCTGAAGCATGAAGTATGATTAATACTGTATCAGCTATAATGACAAGACAATCAAACCCCACGATTATAATAGACGTTCAATCTTTTCAACGGGCTGCAATTCAAAGAGCAAGGCGAGTGACCAGCTTGGATACGCTTCGAAGCAGATTCTTTTCACCTCGATTCAGAGTTTTGCGATCGAGGTATCCTTTGAGACCTTCGACGTATCGCTCTTTTATGTCGTTCGTCGAAGCGAGGATCAGATTTACAGTCGTGGCGAGTAAAAAAAAAAATGCTCGCTTTAAGTATCTCGTAAACAATGCATTCTATAAATCAGCTAACACCAGGTACAGTCGATGGAAACGATAAAGTATGGTTGCATTGATTGGTTGACTGCAAAATATTTTTTCAAGCGAAGTAAATCAATTTTTTCTGGTAACACAATATTTTTTTTTTTACAGTTTTAAACAACGAAGATCTATGTCAGAATCTTTTTTTCTCCGATGCAACTGAAAGAATTAATTCTTCATAGCAACGGAAATTAATAACAGTGACGTGATGAATATTAATCAGTTATTTGTAATATAAAAATTTTAATTGATGTTATAAGAAAATATAAAAGCTTCAATGGATCGTTGTAAATAGAAATTTGGAAAATTAGAGATTTTTAGGAAATGAAAAAATTGAAAGTGCTTGAACTAGAGTACTAATTTTAATTAATGTTATAAGAAAATATAAAAGCTTCAATGGATCGTTGTAAATAGAAATTTGGAAAATTAAAGATTTTTAGGAAATGAAAAAATTGAAAGTGCTTGAACTAGAGTACTAATTTTAATTAATGTTATAAGAAAATATAAAAGCTTCAATGGATCGTTGTAAATAGAAATTTGGAAAATTAGAGATTTTTAGAAAATGAAAAAATTGAAAGTGCTTGAACTAGAGTACTAATTTTAATTAATGTTATAAGAAAATATAAAAGCTTCAATGGATCGTTGTAAATAGAAATTTGGAAAATTAGAGATTTTTAGAAAATGAAAAAATTGAAAGTGCTTGAAGACGAGGGGAATAAAGTAAAACTGAAAAAAATTAAGTTTTGTAGTTCAAACAACCTTCCTAAAACATTAATAGTACTTTCGACACAAAAATAAATTTTAAAGATTAGTTATAAATTTTATTATACAAAATTTTAACGCGTTTCATAGTTTACCTATACACGACTCGATTTTACAGTACAGTCCAGTCCAAAAAATCTAATTTACGACCATACCATTTCTTCTCCATCAACTACACAAACCCTACCACTGAAAAACAACGAAACATTTTCCCAGCAAAATACAACCTTCACCATACAATAATTTACACTGAAACAAATTCAGATCCTCGCTCCATCAGACGACGCGAGTCATTTTCTTTTTTTTTTTTTTGTTTTTCAAAGAACGCCATTTTCAAAAATATATGCGAGAGCCTGTACAGGATCGTTCGAGCACACCGCAATAATAATAATAATAATAATAATAATAATGATAATAATAATAATAATATATAAAAACGAGCTGACCGTAACGACATCACGACGAATGTCAATCAAATATAACACTGCAGTCCACACCAAGTAAACAATATCGAAATACATATATATATGTATAAAAACATGATACATATATATACATAAGTAATATGTATATATATAAATATGACGTATGACGTCCAAGACCAGCGCATCGCAGAAAAACGATTATAATATATATATATATATATATATATATACGGGTAATCAAAGGTTGGCATTCTCTGACGGAACAAAAAAACGATAAACGCAGAAAACGTGTAACCAAAAATCGTCAAACGAGGGAAAGTAAAAAAAGGTAAAAAAAAAAGAAAAAAAAAAAAGAAAGAAATTGGGTTCATAGACCGATCCATATATATATATATGTATGTAATTAATATGACGAGCAAAAAGGTTCAATCTCTGGCGATCGTGCTCGCGATTTGCTTGTTGGCGGGTATGGTGGCACCTTAAAACCGTCATAGGTCCAGGAGCCTAACTTCAAAACACAGGTCTGTACGTCGTACGGAAAGAACTCAACGTCGATGGAGCAGGAGGATTTATATACGGCCGGCGGTTGCCAGACGACCAATCCCGAATGGTAGACCGTGGCCTTGGTCATCAGCGTCACCTCGTAGTTCCCGTCGGCGCTGGAATCACCGAAGAAACGAGCCGAGCGTGATCACGATTGGCTCCTGTCTCATGAAGCACCGGATGCTGCCCTGCTCTCTGTCTCCCTCTACCAGCGAATCTCAACCGGTTACATGTATCTCTGCCCTTCTCTCCTTCGCTCTCTTTCTCACCATCTCTATCTCTCTCTCTCTTTCTCTCCCTCTCTCTTTCTCTCTGTCTCGCTTTCTCTCTATTTCATAGCTTTGAGGCCCTTTAGGCGTTGGCCAACCAGTGTAACCTCCGTTAACTGTTAGGTATACGAGGGTGTACAGTCGGGCGAGAAAGTTTTGTACATATCTGCCAAGTTTTAAAATGTTGAGAAAACAGTTTTGAATGTTTTATGAGGGTTGATCGAAAAATGATCATTTGATTCGTTTGTGAGAGGAGAATGTGTGTTAAGTATGGCTGGTGTACAGTCGGGTGAGAAAATTTTGAGGGCATCCGTTAAGTTTCAAATTGTTGAGAAAACGATTTTGGATATTTTGTGGGGATTGATGCAGTGATTGACTTTGGATTGTATGGGTGCTGAGAAAGTGATTCTTTGATTTGGAATATTAAAATTTGAGGTTATGTACACACTCGGTAATTAAAGTTTGACAGATATATGTACACAGACTTTTTCGACAGACTGTACTTGGGCCTGACAACCAGACAACTCAAACTTCAACTTTTTTCAAAATCAAACTGTACACATCAAATGTGTCCAGTTTAATTCTGAAACAGAAGCAGACTTAGGTTAGCCTGGCCTTCAGAAGCATACCTAGCAGCCCGCATCAGCTGGTTGCCACGGTCCACCTAAAGGGCCCCCAGCGATCGAGTCTAAGACAGAAAAATTCCTTCCACAAGACCACGACGAACTCTACACGCTCGATCTTCTCGATCCTTTCTCTTCGATCCTCGACAACGCCATCTATCCTTCTCCGACCGCGAGTCGCTTCGCCTGCACGTTGCCATCCACTTAGGCGCCAGTCAGCACGTGTCTCACGAAGCGAAACCGGACGAAAGCCGGCAGCATCCGTCTCCTGGCGTGGTTCTCGAGTCTCCCCCCTCCCCCATTGCGGGCGGGGGAGTAGGGGGATCATCGCGGGTGGGGAGATCAAGCACTCCGCGAATAAACATCATCAAGTCGAACAGGAATCCACGCGACGAGCCGATCGTTCTCGGGTTTCTATAATTCTAGGGGGGGTTGGGGGCGTGGCGGGGTCTTAGGGGCTAAAAACACGGGCGTGGACCCCGTTCCCCCACGGATCACGACGTGGGCGGGGCCGCGTCGGTCCGCGTGGGGGAGAGGGCACGCCCCGTGGCTACGAACTGGCACGAGCTTAGCCGGCTACCATGCAAGTTTACCTTGAAGCCGTCATAGGTCCACGAACCGAACTTGAGGACGCAGGTCTGCTCGTCGAATGGGAAGTACTCCACGTCGATCTCGCAGGATGACTTATATATGGCCGGGGGCTTCCACTCGACCAATCCTTGATGGTAGATGGTGGCCTTCGTGGCCAAGGTCACCTCGAAGTTGCCGTCCGCGCTGCGAGCGAGCACATTAGTGGTTCTGGGCGCTGCGGCGGTCGAGCTTACTTTGTACTTCCGATTCGATACCAAGCCGTCTTTTTTATTTTTGTTTTTGTTTGTATTTTTGGTTTATGAAATTTTCTTTTTTTTTCCCATTTTTCTCTCTCTTTCTTTTTTGTTTGGTTATGTTCCCTCTTGCGACGCGTTCGACGCGTCGCGCGCCTCCACGCGGCGCGGAGCCGAGTTACGAGGTCGCGGCGAGCGTTACGGGACGCGGTCCGCTGTGGTTCGCGCGGGAAAACTTCCGAGCGCGCGAGATTCGAACGTGGAACGGAGAGGACGTAGACAGAGAGAAGAGTTTTCTCGTCGCTTGTCGCGGTTACGGAGTCGCGGGGCAAATAACCAGCGCGCGCTTTGAACACCGATCGCCGAGAGCAAACTATCTCGACCCGGCGTCGCGACGCTGTCTCTGTTGCAGAGTTTCCGGGCGTGTGTTTGCTCTTCTTCTTCTTTTTTTGTTTTTCGTCGCGCCGATAGACAAGCCTGCGGCTTCCCGGGCGCTTCCGAGTTTCCGAATATTTCACAGCTGCGCCCGGCAAGAATACTTTTTCACGACGATTAAACAAACTATCGACGGGACACGTGTACCGTATGTATTTGTAGTTTATTGTACGAGGCTTTGAGAACGTATAGAGGTAGAGACACGGAGTAGTCGAAATTTAAATAAAATTTGAGACAAGCCGATTTTAGCTTTAACAGTTGTTAACAACAATTTGAAATTTTGTTGAGACAAATATTCGGGTACTGTAAAAGGGCTCTTATTTCGATCGTGAAGTTTAGTAAGTCTGGAGTTATATAGAAACTGATGTAGATAAAACAATGTAAAATAACATGTAACAAAATGTTTTATATGATTAATTTTTTATTATGATAGATTGAACAGCAGATGTGTGCTTTCTTCGTTGCATTGGATGTAAAATTAAATGTAAATTAAAATTATGTATGAAATTATATACAAAATAAAAATTACATATGAAATGGAATTGAACAATCTTATTTTAAAAATAATTTCTAATTCAAGTAATTGGTATAAGTTAATCATGTCAGAAATAAACATTGCTTTACAGTAACGCACGTTTGTTGTTGAAGAGAGAAAATGTTAAATGGAATGATAAATTATTTGAAAGGAGTTCATTTGATTTATTTGCTCACGTCCAATTTCTACCCTCTGCAGTACACATCGTCGTTTCGTACCCCCAAGTATGAAAGGTAATTCATAGCGCTAGCCTTCAGGGTACGCATACCTATTAACAATCCAGCTTGAACTACCTCGGTTTACCTACCAGCTCTAGTGTACACTCTGTTTCATTGAATATTTCAGTGCACAAACAAACATCGATGCATATGTGCACATGCATCATGAGCACGGACGAGAGAACGTACATATCGATCGCGGTGCGTAGAATTTGTATCGATTCTACCTTTGTTACCTTCCAGTAACATAGGTTGCCTCAAAATTAGGGTTATCACGCAGCGAGAAATTATTGTACGTGCAAAAAGGAGTCGAAAATGTGGAATACAATTTTTTCGTACGATGCCTCGTTTTCGTGGAAATCGAGCTCGAAGATTCGTTGGGTATGCACTGTTTCCTTGTCTGCCCAATTCTGGTTTATACTACTTGCGTTTATTGTATTCGCTCATTGTAAGTGTGCCATAAGATAAAACGATCGTTTTTAATTTTTTATTTAGTTAACAAATGGTGTAGAGTGTAATCTGATAAAATGGAAACTATCGGATGTTTCTCGTATTTTTAAATTTAATTATCTTGAAAACGAAGCATCGTAGAGAAAAATTTTATTTTATATTCTTGACTTATTTTTGGACGTAGAACAACTTTCTGCTGAATTTTATCACCCTTCTTAAGACATCCTGTATAATGAATGTACTTAAAATGGACATCGAGGTGCATACAGAGGTGAAAAGAATCTTTTTCGATGCAACAACAACGACGCAAACGAAACTGGCATATCGTTTATGCCAGTCCGTCGTCAAAATCCTTAAAGTACGAAGATAAACTAATACGAAGATACGTACAGATTATAGGTACAAACACAGAAGATATACAAGTAATTTTCAAACAGTTGAATTGAAAGTTTCTAAACAGACAGATGTATAAGTAGATACGGATAAGTAGAAAAGATGCATGAAAAAAAAATAATACACAACTGTGAAATATGATAAATTCTACTAGCATATATCTACTGAAAGAGACACGAACCATCAAAATTCAAAAGAGCGAACACTAAAACGAAATACATAAAATATATAATTTTGTGTATTTATAGTTCATTCGAGTAAAGTTCCATTCGAACAATATCACTATAGAATATAGTGTGCATCGTCTCAAAAGTTTATAGTGACGAAAAAAAAAAACAACTAGCTCATCGTTACAGTTATACGAACCACTTAGGATGAAACAGGCTACTTTCTGTTTACTGTATAAAATAATACCTCTTCGTACGCGCTTTGAAGCCAAACACGTCTAGGGAATTTCGTACCCCTTACGACCATAGTCCTAGGGAATTTCACTCTAGCCAGAATTCCGCTCACGGAAAATTTCATTTCACTTAGATCCCTAACTCCAGGGAATTCCCTCTCGCCAACGATCCCATATCTAGGGAATTTTACTCGACCTAGGATTCCACTAGAAATCATCTCCACCATCCACAACACTACTCTCCGTTTCTCCCAAACAATTCACAATTTCCCCCTCTTTTATCTTTCCTCGCCGCCGTCGCGAATCAATTCAACGAAATCACCATTCAACCCTTAAAGGGTTAAACCACCCCCCCACCACCCCTGTCGTAAGATTAACATACGAGATATCTTTTTCCCGGAAACGGGGCCGTTTCTTTCATCCCGCTTTCCCGGTCCATGAAAAAATGGTTGCGGAATTGACAGTTCCCCCTCTCCCCCTCCCCCTTCAACCCCCTAGCAAGAGTGCTTCGAGATTAAAAGGAAACGAAACTATTGCGAGGGGAGTCCCCGGTCACCTTAGAGACGTTTTCATCACTGGCTTGAACTTCAATTTCACTTAACCTCTGATCCTCCCCTTCCCCTTCACCCCTTTCCCCACCCCTTACCCTCCGCCACTACCCCCTCGTTCTCCTCCAGCGACCCTTAGGCTTCGCCTCCGTCCCTTTTCGCGATTCCTCGACGCTTTTCATCGTTTCATATCCCACCACCCCCTCCACTCACCCCCTCGCCCACCCCTTGAGGAGCGGTTTCCTCTGGCAGAGTTGCCGTTTAAGCTGTCGTTGTTGTTTCTGCGGCGAGGTATTATCTCTGGAGCTTTCTTAGTCTCGTGGATAGCGGCGGAGAAAGAGGTCTCGAGAAATTTCGGTCGGTTTTCGCCCGGTTTATTTTCTAACCCCCCCTACGCCCCCACGTTCTCCCTCATTTCGATGGACGAGGGATATGAGCGTGTCCGTTGTTGAGCCGTGGAGTGGTTTCGGTCGAAGATTCACCCTTGCGGAATTTTTGGAACGGTACCCACGCGTACATCCTCTACGGACAGCGGTACAGTCCGAGTGAAAAGTTTGGAATGTTTTCTTTGGAGGGTTTCGTAGATACGTTAAAAATTTTGGTCAACCTTTTTCTCTGTTTCGTACAGTAACGCACAAAAGTTTATGACCAAAGGGTCGAAGAAAAATAAATTAATTAATTAATAAGAAATAACACAATAAATAAAATTCGTGTTGTATGCTAATCAATAAATAATGTTATATCATAGTGAGGATAAAAATTAGTATATGAACAATATTTGCATACTATAAAACTGTGTTTTACATTATCCTGTCGTCTTAAACTTTTGTCTGCTTCTGTATTAATTTTTGGGAGACGTTGAAGTTGCTTGGCGTGCCAAAAAATAATTATGAATTTTTAACGATTGTAGAACTGAGAGGGAAATAGATTAGGATGTATTTCAATTATCATTCTGTAAATAAAAATCAACAAAAATTGCTAAGAATAATAGTAATGTGTTGTGAAATCCTGTGAACCTTGTGTTAATGACGATGAAAATTATCGTCACCAATTTCAAAGTAACAAAACGATTCTTTTTTCATTTTCCAATCTTTTAATTGTCCTCGTTTTGGAGAATTGGCTTTTGCATTCAAAGTGAGGGGGAGGGGAGGGCAGGGGGTTGGATCTCGAGTCAGTGTTGATCGATCACCAAAGGGGAAGTTTCAAGAAGTTCAGTTCGAAAGTAGGAAGCCCTAAGGTGGGGAGCAAATTGAGACGCTAGTCTCGAAAAAAGGCGATTAAAAAAGTTTCCCGAGTTACGTCGTAATTAAGAACCCTTGTAATCGACATCACTGCTTATACTAATGACCGGGGAGACTGGGAGATAATTGAAGGAGGGGCTGTGGAGGGGGGGGAGGGAGGGAAGTTTTATCGAATTCCAGAGATATCACAATCGCCAACACTGATTTTCTCTCGTGTTAATTTTCCACACCTTCTGATCTAAACGATCGATCAATTAATAGCAACAAATAGATCTTCGTGGATTAACGAATGAATGCATGGAGTGTTTTAGAGTTCAGGAAATTTAACGACGAAATTTGACGAATTACAGATCTCAGTTCATTCGTCACGATTGTTTTTCAAAAAATTGTAAAATAATTTTGAAACTGGAAAAATTTTTAAAAATCTTCGATATTAAGGGAGGCAATAAGATTACTACAGTATAATCATTGCAGTATGAGAAATAGAAATATTTTATTTATTAATTTTTCTGATATCTTGTACTTATTATTCTTTTTTCAGTGATTTTTTGTGATCTTTGGAATATTAAAACTGGAAAAATTTAAATAATCTTTGATATTAAGGAAGGCAATAAAATAATTACAGTATAATCATTGGAGTATGAGAAATAGAAATATTTTATTTATTAATTTTTCTGCTATTTTGTGCTTATTATTCCTTATTTCAGTGATTTTTTGTGATTTTTTGAATATTAAAACTGGAAAAATTTTTTAAAATCTTTGATATTAAGGGAGGCAATAAGATTACTATAGTATAATTATTGAAGTATGAGAAATAGAAATATTTTATTTATTAATTTTTCTGCTTTCTTGTGCTTGTTCTTTTTTCACTGCTTTTTTTCGGTTTTTTGAATATTAAATTTAACATGACACAGATCTTTAACTTCTCAATTATTTGCATTAATTGTTATGCAAGATTAATTATTTTGCATATTATTATAACCTGCTCGTTCTTTTTCCTGTTTCAACGTTGAAGTTCGACTCGAGATTGTCGTATGATTAATTAGCCATCAGACTGATATCACTCTCGGGGACATCAAACTTATGAAACTCATTATGCAGTCCAGCTTGCGATGGAAGTAAAATAATGGAAGTTTTCAGAAACGCGGCACGAAAGATTATTCAGCAACGTTCCAATTTTCGTCGTCACATTTCGAAGTCAATTACAAACTTCAGCGTCACATGAACACGCTCCAAGTTCGAGGCTGGCGGAACGAACGAAAAAAAAAAAAAAATACGGAGGCATCAGAAAGTTGATTACTGTAATTAAACTCTTCTGCATGACCATGTAATTTATGTTGACGCATACTTCATGAGATACGGTAGCGGATAAAAGTTCAAGACCAAAGGGTCAAAGAAAACAAATTAATTAACTAATAAGGAATAGCACGATAAACAAATTCTGAATTCTTTGTTAATCAATAAATAAATTATACTCTACCTTAGTAACGATTAAAAAAATGTATGTCTAAACAGTATTTATAAATAGTATTATGTTTGTAACTTATTAATAACAATTTATAAAAAATAGCACGATAAATAAAAATCGTATTCTATATTGATCAATAAATAGTGTTTTTCCATAATAACGAGAAAAATACCATACAGCCTACTATAAAATTATGTTTTACTACTCTCGTATTAAACTTTTGTCTGCTACTGTACATACTTCTTAAAGAAGATTTCAATTTAAACGGGAGAAAGTTAGGCAAATATTTGTACAGGTAACATACCAATATTTTGTTTCCAAAAAAATCAAATTTTTTTATTTTCTTGAGGTTACCAAAAATATTCTTTAATAAAATTAAAATATTCCTTAACACCAGAACTATCAACGATTAAAGTGTACTTACTTATATCGAAGAAATTATGTTAAATATTAAATTTAGGAAAGTGTAATATAAGGAAAATAAATTTCTTATTTGTACAGTTTACAAAAAATCATAGTGAGTCTCAAAATCGTTCCTCAGTAAATTTATGGAAATTTCTATGAAAAAAATTATAAATTATAAATTAAATAAAATTAATATAAATAAAATTAATTAATTCGTCATTTTAACCACCTTAGCGCCAGTGTTAATGAGAAATTAATAGTTTTTAATAAAACTCAAATATTCTTTAATTGAATTTTTTAACTTTCTGTGGGCTTCTTAAACTGTTCAATATTTTTCAACGAATATCATCCCTTCTGTTTCATTTCATTACTTTTCCCATCGCAGATTCATGAAAACGCCTCGTTCAATTAACGCCACGCTGTAACAGCGTTCCAGCTGGTGAGGGTTTAGCGCGCCGACAAAACGGACGTAAAAAGAAATCGAGGGAAGCACTTTAACCGTTCACAAAGATGCATCAGGGATCAATACGAGTGATTCTCTTCGCGGGTGTGCACGGCTCCTCGGTGCCTTCCTTGGTTGCGGATAACTAAATGTTAAGTGTATTGGAAAACTGCAAAGGCGCGGGTATATCTGACCATTTGGCAGACGACGAAGGAGCAGCGGAGAACTGGCTGAATCTCGTGAATGGAAACTACTGTTCTCCCCCTTTTTTTCAATCATTTCAAGAATTTTTCAAAAAGTAAGAAAAGAACAATGATTTTTCGTTTTTTTTTTAACTTTGCTGGTCTCAGCAGTACAAGTAATGAAAATTGGAAAATGTTTTTATATAGCATTCGAATTTGTAAAAGAATAAGTCAAAAAATGGAATTCAGATAACGATAACGATATTTATTCGTCTATGGTCAATTTTCTATGAAAGTTAATCCAAGATGGTCACACTCGTCGACATCCCAAAATGTTGACATACATTTACCAAAGTTCATCCTCACAGCTAATATTACAAAATTAACTTACTTCTTTATTTTTATTAATAATATGATTCTGTGATTGTGAACATTTCCGAAAATTCTAAGCGTTTGGGGAAAAGTTCACCAATAAAGTTCGAAGGTTTGAAATGGTTAACCGGTATCACTATTGTGGGATCAGAGGGCACAGACAGCATTCTGAATTTCGCTGAGGCACGCGAAAAGCAGCTCTTGCGCTTAAAACGAGAGCAATTGGGGGGCAGAGGAGGGAGAAAAGAAAGAGATACGAAAGAGACGCCGCGACGTCTCTTTGGTCACCCTGGTAACGAGGTGAAGTCTTTACGCTTTCCCTTTCTCCTCGCATTCTGCCAGCTTTGAATTCTCTTCTGTCTCTCCGCTCTCGCCTGACACAGCCTGCGACGGAGTTATTTCTCCCCACTCCGACTCGCGGGTCTCACAACTCACTGCAACAGCAGTGGGAAGGGAGGGGAGTCTGGGCCAGTAGAGTGGGAGGAGAAGGGGAAGCGCGGAGTCTTCACTGGGCCAGTCTACTCACGGCCTACCGCGAGAGTGGGGAGACGGGGCCCGCAGAGTGGGAGGAGAAGGGGAAGCGCGGAGCCTTCACCCAGTGAGTCCATTCGTGGCTTACCGCGAGAGTGGGGAGATGGGAGGGGCGTCTAGGCCAGTAGAGTGGGAGGAGAAGGAGAAGCGCGGAGTCTTCACTGTGCCAGTCTGCTCACGGCCTACCGCGAGAGTGGGGAGACGGGGCCCGCAGAATGGACCGGGAAGGGGAAGCGCGGGGTCTTCACCCAGTGAGTCCATTCGTGGCTTACCGCGAGAGTGGGGAGATGGGAGGGGCGTCTGGGCCCGCAGAGTGGAAGGAGAAGGGGAAGCGTAAAACTTCATTCGGTCACTCTGCTCGTTACTCTCGGTTTCGCTTTGACGCTTCGTCTTAACCAAGGTTATGCGTCAAAGGGTTGACTGAAGGAGAAGCAGAAGGGTCGGAGGGGAAGGGAATGCGATACCTAGTGAAGGAGGCGAGGTCGAGAGAAGCACGGAGCGAAGAAAAGAGCGACTGATTTAGCACGGAGTGCACTCCCAGCTGTACAATGGGTCGATGTCACAGTGTCACGCGGTATTCCAGTCCCTTTTTCGTAGGTGTGTAATATGCAGTGCTAGAAAGGGGATCAGAGGGACCGCACAGAGACAGGGGAGCACTTCTGCGCTGTCGAATTGTTTTTATTAGGTGGTGTTATATGATTTGTCATCTTTTCCGTCGACGATGAAAAAATGTGTGTCATGTATTTAAAATTGTATTGAAGAAGGTGAGTTTATACAGAAAAAAATAGGGGAGACGAAAAATGCTTGATCACTCCGTTGAAGATACACTTGAGAACGTTTTAATGAAGTTTAGGATAAAAGAAATTACTTTAGATCAATTTTTAATTAATAAATCGATCGACGTCCATAAAATGTCACACACATCCTTCTTTTCTATTATTAAATATTCTATATTTCATGACCGACTATAATTTTACAAGTCCTCGGAAATGAATAATACAAACGGAAACACGAGGTGCAAGTCGAAGAGGAAGTCACGCGTGGCAAATAAATCGTCGCATTCAGTTCGACGACGATGTATCGGCGTCTTCGGAAACTTTTTGTCGGCCATGATGAAAAATTCTAGGGAATTCTCCAGTTCCCGTAGGAGACCAAGTCGCAGTCAGGGAACGTTGTTACGTTCTCTAAAGGTGCATCTAGGAACACCGCTATATGACAAATTTTCTTCCAACTTTGTTATATAACATACTCCTTCAACGTGTTACCATGCACACATATTTTTTGCTATAAGTAACAAATTAAAGAAGTATATCGTGTAACAAAGTTAGAAACTGTTATATAACAGTACTTTTTAATACAGTCTAGATAAAGGAATTTAGAATGATGATATCTCAATCTGTGTTATAACAGAACATTTTTTTCTAACTTTGTTATATAACCAATTATAATAACATACTTTTATTATTATACATTCATATCTTTTATTATAAGTAACAAATTACTGTATGTATTATATTTCTTCCTATAATTAACAAGTTACATAAACGTTTTATATAACAAAATCGTAAACAAAGTTGTAAAAAAACGATATTTTGTTATATAACGCTGACGCATTTTAAAACCGTTCTGTGCCTCGACTGTAACCGGAAGTGCTCGAATGCTCGCCGATATGCACTCGTAGTCGAAAGATTTTCCGAATGACCGATCAGCTAGGCCGACGCTACAAGCGAGCGAACTTCCAATGGGATTCGAGACCCGTCCCGCCTCCGGGATCCTCCCTCCTCCCCCTTCAGGCCCTTTTTCCTTCCGTTTTCGCTCAACACGCGACGACACGCCGTTTCGTTTTCAATTTCAGGAAGAGGATACGGTGGAACAGCGTGCGGGAGCACAGCGAGAGGATTACCCGGACGAAACTCATTTTCAGCTTTCTGTGAAACATACTCGCTCATAGAGCTGATCAAATGAAACACGTTTTTGTTTATTAACTTATTTATTTAATAATAAAATTATAATTAATGAAATATACTCGATCATAGAGCTGATCAAATGAAATTACTTTTTTATTTATTAACTTATTTATTTAACAATATAATTATGATTAATGAAACATACTCGCTCATAGAGCTGATTAAATGAAATTCATTTTTGTTTATTAACTTATTTATTTAATTATAGAATTATGATTAATGAAACATACTCGCTCATAGAGCTGATTAAATGAAATTGCTTTTTTATTTATTAACTTATTTATTTAATAATAAAATTATAATTAATAAAACATACTCGCTCATAGAGCTGATTAAATGAAATTAATTTTTTTTATTAACTTATTTATTTAACAATATATTTATGATTAAAATGTGGTTATTTATAGCAAGGGAATTATTAGGAGCATGTAAAAATTTTAACTTTTCTTTAATTCTCTTCTACTTATAAACGTTGATACGAGTACTGCATGAGCATTGAAAATTAATTATGTATATTAATTATATTAATTAAAATTAAGTATGTATATTAATTTTCACCGTTGTTAAGATAAAATACTATTTATTGATTAGTACAGAATACGAATTTTGTTTATCGTGTTGTTCCTTAAAAATTAATCAACCCATTTTCCTTGCTCCTTTACTCTTAAACTTTTGTCCCCTACTGTACCATCTTTGCGAACTTAATGAAACATTTATTCTCGTATTCTAATAAATATATAAAAGTACGTAAAAATTAGAAAAATTAGAAAATCCGATCTGAGTAAAATTCCAAGCAAAGGGACAATGTTAATTTAAAAACACTATGGTGTCACATATACCAAAACGTAACAGAAGCGTTAAATTGTGCTTCCCACGGAAATCGATAGAAAAGTTCGTTGAAGCGTATCCAAATATACTTAAAAAGCTGAAAAATCCGTTGAAAAATTACAAATTGGTTTCCATCCAAGTGAGAAGCATACACACTGTAAAGTATGGGTGTTCAGGAATACTTTTTGTGGTCACCGTGCGTGTAAAATATTCACGGAAACGATGAAAGCGGAATCAAAGAGGACAAACAAAAATTGTCCGGTTTTGCAAAAGCATTTTTAAATTTTAAATTCGGTCGCCGTGTCAACGTGAACCACCGCGAATATTAGGCAGCCAAACTGTCTGCTGCGGATCCAAAAAGCGTTCCAGAGGGATGCTTTCACCCCCGCTCGCAGTATCAATATCTCTGTCTCACGGAGGACGTCGAGCGCGCAGAGGATCGCGGGTATTGAATCGGAATGCGCACCCTTCGATCTCAATATCGAAGATATTCCTGGCAGACAGTCACCTGCTTCTCGCTTCCAGCGGCGAGAATAAGAAAATCGGAGGGGGAGCCATCGACATGACCCTCCCCCTGCCCCCCAGTCTTCTTTATGAACCTGGTTTTTCTTCTATTCGCATAACTCGCAGGGCAAAGGAGAACCGTCCTCTTTTTTTTTAATCATAACTCGATTTCACGGTTTTAGACGATAGTTTATGGTTTCTTAGATCATTGCTCGAAGTAACGTAGCAAAGCCTTCCTTTTTTTAATACTTAGGTTAGGTTTGAGTTACGTTTGGATTCGGTCTGTGGTATACTTGGGTTGGGTCTAGGTTAGGTTCGAGGTAGATTCGTGGTTTATTCGGATTAGATTCAGGATAGGCCAGGGTTTGGTTCAGGGTAGATGTAGGTTAGGTTTGTGGTATACTCGGCTTGGGTCTAGGTTAGGTTCGAGTTAGATTCGGGGTTTATTTGGTTTAGATTCAGGATAGGTCAGGGTTTGGTTTAGGGTAGATGTAGGTTAGGTTTGTGGTATACTCGGCTTGGGTTCAGATTAGGTTCCAGTTAGATTCGTGGTTTATTCGGATGAGATTCAGGTTAGGCCAGGGTTCGGCTTCAGGGTAGATGTAGGATAGGTTTGAGTTAGGTTCGGGTTTGGTCTGTGGTATACTCGGATTGGGACTAGGTTAGGTTCCAGTTAGATTGGTGACTTATTCGGATCAAGTTCAGATTAGGTCAGGGTTTGGCTTCAGGGTAGATGTAGGATAGGTTTGAGTTAGGTTCGAGTTTGGTCTGTGGTATGCTCGGCTTGGGTCTACGTTAGGTTCCAATTAGATTCGTGGTTTATTCGGATTAAGTTCAGGTTAGGTCAGGATTTGGTTCAGGGTAGATGTAGGTTAGGTTTGAGAGTTAGGTTTGGATTAGGTTTATGGTATATACGGCTTGGGTTCAGATTAGGTTCGGGTTAGATTCGTGGTTTATTCGGATTAGATTCAGGTTAGGCCAGGGTATGTTTTGGGGTAGGTTTGTGTTAGGTTCGGTTTGGGATTATTCGCACAATCGGGTACCTAAATATTCGGATAATGAGGTTTTAAAAGTACTCGTTTACCATACACCTTCAACTATCACCTAATTTTCTTCAAATTTTTGGTCAAACATATCAAGCGTACAAAAACTTTTGAGCGGGAATGTACGTACACGCAGCAGCAGTGGTTCTCAATCGATGTTCCACAGAGCACTAATATTCCATGTGTATGTAAATACTACAAGATGTATCATTATTATGTATATGTGTAGCCGCTTTTACAGAGTTCAATTTCGAAGAGGTTAAAAATCTCTGTATTAGGGTAAATCCACACTGAATTAATGCAAAAATTCTGTCGATTTTTATATTATGCATTCCGGTTGGTTGCTTCGATCTCACCCCATAGAAAGTGGTGTAACCTGTTCCCATACAGATTTTACGCGCGCAACCGAAAACGAGTCGAACCGTTCCACCGCTGTTTCCTTTTTCTCCCCTACTTCCGTTTTTACGGGGCGTCGTTCCCTTTCCTCGACAATTTCGCCGGTTCCCATGAAACGAAATTTCATCGTGCGCGCACCGGAACGCGGATAAATGTACAGGGAGCAGCCGGTTTATGATAAAACAATTTATAAACGGACAAAACGTGAATGGCGCAAAGTGGAGGTTGGAAAATTGACGAGATACAGTTTCCTCCGTGAAACTTCGAAGGGCTCGAGAACATCTCTATGGGTTCCCATGAAAATTGCCGCAATATGAACGACGACTTAAGTAAACTTACACAGGATAATTCAGCTAAATCGTGCAATTTTCAGAATTCAAAAATTGCCATCCAATATCGACAATTTTGTTAAGGTTTGTTCACAACAAATAATTTTAAAGGTAGAATACACACCAAATATGATTGTTATTCACATTTTGAGAACTTTGGTATAACAAAAATTTAGATATGGATCCAAATAGACCAGAATCACGTGGTTACACAGATTTTCTGTCAAATAATCTTTCTAAAACACCTTCAAGCAAATATTTTAAGATTCAAAACCAGCCAGCACAATAATTGATTGTAAGTGAATTTATTAGCAAACAATATTCTTCTAAATAAATTTCTAAATCACTGAATACAATACTGCTCGGATAATGTCCGCTAGCGATATTTAAATATTTTCTCGAAACAAGCCGTTACTGTTTTAAAAGGCTTTAAATCGAGAATTATATTTTGTCGATTAAAAGTCAAACGAAACTCTGTTCGATCGCGCGAAAATTTCTTTGCGCTCCTCTAGACGTGTTCCTCGCGATGGCGAAAAAGCCTGGAGGCTTTCGCGATATCGCGTTGATAGAGTGTAGAACCCGCAGGAAATCGGATCGATACGACGGAATTTGTTAAGGCGGGTTCGCAATCTCCTGCGAGATCGCTCCCCCCTCCTCCCTCCTCAAAAAGGAACGTAAGAAACTTCCAGGGAGCTCGGGAAAAACGTGGTGATGCTCGTGTTGTACCTCGAATTAAGATCGGAACCGATCGAGCTCATAAGTCGCGGATCCTCCAAGCATCTTATCGATCTGTATGCCTTGCTGTACATCTCGCTGTCGCTGTACCGTTTCGTGCACATGTACGCTGTCCATAAACCACGATTATTGTTCACGATAAGCGATCTGTGTGAAAATGAAATTTACATTTGTTAGAAACGGCTCGTTTTTGGATCAACCACCGATTTCTGCTGTTCTGTGAACCCTTGATGGTCACCCCCCTTCCCTCTCCCACCTTTCCTAAAACGAGGACATTTAAAAAGTTTGTAAAATAAAAAAAGAATTGTTTTTCTACAATATTTTCAACGTCTACTATATCATCTTTAAAATTTTCATCGTCATTAATTTTCATTATTTTCATTCACGAGGAAAATTTACAAAAACAATTATTATTATTCCTAGCAATTTTTGCTAATTATAAAAATTCGTGAAAATGAAATTAATATTTGTTAGAAACGGCTCCTTTTTGGATCAACTATCGATTTTTGCTGTTCTGTGAACCACTCTCCTCCCCCTCACTCTCTATTTTTGAATGCAAAAGTCAATTCTTCAAAATGGGGGCAATTAAAAAATTGGAAAATAAAAAAGAATTTTCTGCTACAATATTTTCAACGTTTAGTATATCAATCTTTAAAATGCTAACGCTAATTTTCATCATTTTCATTCACGAACAAATTTGCAAAAACAATTATTATTACTCCTAACAATTTTTGCTGATTATAAAAATTCGTGAAAATGAAATTAACATTTGTTAGAGACGACTCGTTTTCGGATCAACCACCGATTTTTGCAGTTCTGTGAACCCTCAATCGTCATCCCCCTCCCCTCCAAACCTCTCTAAAACAAGGACAATTAAAAGATTGGAAAATAAAAAAAGAATTGTTCTGCTACAATATTTTCAACGTCTACTACATCAATCTATAAAATTGCTGACGTTAGTTTCCATCATTTCCATTCTTGAGCAAAATTTGCAAAAACAATTATTATTACTCCTACCAATTTTTGCTAGTTATAAAAAACGAGCACACCCCATTTCCTTCCGCCATAATCGCCACAAGAAACCATCGTTACTTTCTTTTTCTCGCTGCACAACTGAACCACAAAAAATCAAGTTCCTCTATAATTCGAACGTACTTAGATCGCGGCAGCGATCGTTCATACTCCGTGTTCCTGGAGCTCTGTTTCTCCAGCCGGAAGTCGTCCGTGCTGTACCGCGTCTGCGGCCTCTTTATCGAGCACCAGCATCCGGCCGCCGGTTTGCCTCGCCTCCTCCAGCTCGGTCCCTCGATCGTGTCGATCGTATCGTCGAACGTCTGCAGGGACCTGATGAACCGGGACCGCAGCCTGTTCAGGTCGGCGCAGCAGATCGCCTCGAGGTCGTATATCTTCCTCTTGTACGAGCTGGACGTGATCGTTGATAGGCGGCGGTCGAACGAGTTCAGCTGGTCCTGCAACTCGTCCACGGTTCTCTGATACATCCAACTGCCCAGGCACGCCAGCTCGTTTGCCTTCGGCGTGTCCTGATTAACGGGTGCGGGGTGGTGGGTGGATGGGTGAGGGTGGGTTAGGGGTTGGGGTTAGGTATGGGGCAGGGACGGGATCAAGTTCGTTGTGTGCTCGAGAATTAGAGGCGATTTTCAATCGCGAGATTCACAGGGAGAGGGTTCGAACTCGGTATTTGCACGGGACGATGTGTTTATATACAGGAAACGGGGGTGAGATATTGTTTTAGGTGGGAAGAACGAAGGGGTGAGGTGGTGCAGGTTATTTTAAGGATGAAATTGAGTGGAAAGTGTGGGATGCCTGGTTTTGGGGGAAATTCAAATTGAAAATTCTGCGGTGTCACTGCCTGATTAATTTTGATTTGTACTATTTGCGTTTATACACAGGAAACAGGGGTGAGATATTGTTATAGGCGGAAAGAACGAAGGGGTGAGGTGGTGCAGGTTATTTTAGAGATGAAATTGAGTGGAAAGTGTGGGATGGAACTTTTTTGTGGGACGCCTGGTTTTGGGGGAAATTCAAATTGAAAATTCTGTGGTGTGTCACTGCCTGATTAATTTTGATTTGTACTACCTGGGTTCATAGAGAAGGTGTGTTTATATACAGGAAAAGGGAGTGAGATATTGTTTTAGGTGGGAAGAGCGAAGGGGAGAGATAGTGGATGTTATTTTGGGGGTGAAATCGAGTGGAAAGTGTGGGATGGAATTTTTTTATGGGACGCCTGGTTTTAGGGAAAATCGAGATTGAAAATTCGAGGAAATGTCATTTCACTACTCTACGATCCGTTGTTATATTTGTCATTTTATTTCGTGAAATTTAGAGACATTTTTACTTTACTTTGTGATGCTTTGTGATACTTCTAATTTCCATTCATGATATATTTCAATAGAGGGAAAAGTGTAGACAATATGAGCGAGTAAAGTCGAGCTTATCTGCAACACACTTGATTCCATCTTCACCTAATCAGCAACCAACTTACTTTATCAGCATGCACTGTGTTGGGCATTTTTAGAGGACTCTTCGAGATCCGTGCAGGGGTACCTGACGATAGGTTATGTTTCGTGTGATCTGCGGGACGAGTGATTATTTCATACATTTGCCTATCGAACACTTACGTGTTCTTTCTTTGCTATTGAACCATTTTTATATGGCACCGATACATTTTCAACAGCGAATCAAAAAAAAAAAGGAAATACATGGGATATCCCATTAATTATATACATCTTAAATACCAGAGCAGTTATCAAAAATAAAGTTAAGATACTAAGACAAAGGGGATTTAAAAGAAGAAGATTATAAAAATAAAAGCTTGCCTCAAAAACCCACCCTCTAATAATAATATTATACTCTGTCAAAAAGGAAACGTAAAAAAAGAAGTGTATAAAACTTATTATAAAAATTTATAAAAATGAAAGCTTGCCTGAAAAACCCACCCTCTAACAATAATATTACATTCCTTTATAAAGGAAATGTAAAAAAAGAAGTGAATAAAATTTATTATAAAAATTGATAAAAATGAAAGCTTGCCTGAAAAACCCACCCTCTAACAATAATATTATTTTCCCTCGAAAAGGAATTAAAAACAAAGTGTATAAAACTTATTATAAAAATTGATAAAAATAAAAGCTTGTCTGAAAAACCCACCCTCTAACAATAATATTATATTCATTTATAAAGAAAATGTAAAAAATGAAGTGTATAAAATTTATTATAAAAGTTAATAAAAATGGAAGCTTGCCTGAAAAACCCACCCTCTAACAATAATATTATTTTCCCTCAAAAAGGAATTAAAAACAAAGTGCATAAAACTTATTATAAAAATTGATAAAAATAAAAGCTTGCCTGAAAAACCCACCCTCTACCAACATTATTGTACAACTCCAACGGAATTGAATTCCGCATGAAATAACGATCAGACTGCAAAATTGCGAATGCTCGGCGCACATTTTTCTGCAACTTTCCCCGGTTCCCGCGGAGCAGAGAAAACGGATAACCTGCCAAAGCTTGGTAGCTACGTTGCAGCTCGATAAACTTCTGCAATATCGTCATTTCTATTTCCTGATGAAGATTTAGCCTCTCGTCCCGCAGCGCGTCCCGCAGCTCCCTAAGGACCCTGCGAAGCTTCTCCACCCGCGTGATGATGGATATGCCCGGTTCTAGGTTATCCCCCGTCACGTGATCATCGACACTGGTCATCTCTCTTGCTCTCGCTCGTTCCGTCCTTTTCTCTGCTTGTTCGTTTCGTCGTTGACCAAGGACGAGTCGGCGCCGCGGAGAGGATCACACACACACACACACATACGCACATACATACGCGTATGCAGGAGAAACAAGGTTGGGGAAGGGAGTGCGAACGTAGGGCAACTGCGTTTCTCAGGAATCCGTCATGGTTAAGTGGTGTTTTCCGGCGCGACGCACCTCGATACCCGCACCACCCCTTTGCCCTCACGTCTTTCGAGAGATCGATCCCTGTCCGGCGAGAAGCACAGGACCATAGAACGATTGAACGTAGAGAGATGGTCGACGTGTATTATGAATTAAGCAGTTGAACATTTTTTCTATGAAAATTTCAAAACATTTCGTTTCTTCTCTTTCCTTTTTCGAAATAATGGTGATAGTTTCAGTTTTAATATTTTAATTCCAGCTTGGTTTTAATAGTATGTTATAATTAATAATAAATCTATAATAATAATAATAATAATAATAATTAACCTATATTAATAATAATAATAAATCTATAATAATAATAATAATAATAATAATAATAATAAATCTATAATAATAATAATAATAATAAATCTATAATAATAATAATAATAATAAATCTATAATAATAATAATAATAATAATAATAATTAACCTATATTAATGATAATAACTACTATTATTATCTATATTATTATTAATAATAATAATTATTGAGCTATATTAATAATAATAATAATTATTGAGCTATATTAATAATAATAATTATTGAGCTATATTAATAATAATAAGTAATCTATATTATTAATAATAATAATCATTGAGCTATATTAATAATAATAAGTAATCTATATTATTAACAATAATAATAATAAATCTATATTAATAATAAACATTAATATTTATTAATGATATATTAATATATTTTAATAATATATTAATTATATTAATCTATATTAATAA
Source organism: Tetrapedia diversipes (assembly GCA_033822845.1). Lineage (NCBI taxonomy): Eukaryota > Metazoa > Arthropoda > Insecta > Hymenoptera > Apidae > Tetrapedia > Tetrapedia diversipes. The sequence goes on from JAOPTO010001165.1 coordinate 488,083, forward strand.
TAAACATTAATATTTATTAATGATATATTAATATATTTTAATAATATATTAATTATATTTTGATTTTTATGACAGCTCAGTGAGACGTTCAGGACCATAGAGTAATTAAATATAGAGAGAAGATCGAAGATGTAAAATACAGAACTGTGAAATATTTTTTGATTTAAAAAAAAAAATATAATGTTTTGTGTATCACAGCATTTGTATATTTTTTTTGAGATAATAATTTTAATGTGTTAATATCAATGTGATAAAGAGTTTTTTATTTTTAGGCAAAAGTGGTAAGTTTTCTAAAGAAAGTAGAGAAATGCTTTTTCCTTGCGTTCCTTTCATATGCATAACCAGTCACATGGATTTCTGAAGGTGTCATCGATACATCGATGAAGCATCGTGTAAGTTACTGAACGACTCGACGATAATCGTTAGCAGCACCTCTACATTCTACCTGTGCTCCATTCACTGTGTCGCGATGCTTTCAACGAGCGAACAGGAGCGTTCCAATTAGTAGCGCTTAATTTAGACGACGAACATTCGCACAACGCACCTACTACCAATTAAATTTTTATTACGTGCTCGTTTCCGTCAAAGAGTTGAACAGATTCGATGCTGTACCGTGGAAATAAATGTAGGACGTGTCCCATTTCTATTTTGTTTTCCGGCGATTTTATTATTCGAGAGCCTTGTAATCGTTAATTAGATTGGGCCCGCGTCGAGAAATAAAATTTCAAAGAAAAATCTCGGCACTTCTGGGAAGAACTAATTTTACAAGTTACATGAAAAACGGTGGAAAATTGTTGATTGAATGAATCGATCGTAGAAAATTATTTTTATTATCAGAAAAGTTTCCTTCAAAGAAGGTGAAAGATTGCAGATAAAATTAGATACTGAGTGGGGAAACTTTCGTCAAAGGTTACTCTGAAGATTGTAAGAAAATTGTAAAGAATAATTCCTCTAAAATCCTTTATTCAAGACCAAATATTTTAACCTTAATTTGAAAAATTAAGGATTAAGTTTAAGGTTGAAGATAGCAGATTTTAAAAAGTGGTAAAAAATAATTCCACTAAAATCCTCTATTCAAGACCCAACATTTTAACCTTAATTTGAAAAATTAAGGATTAAGTTTAAGGTTGAAAATAGAAGAGTTTTAAAAAGTGGTAAAAAATAATTCCACTAAAATCCTCTATTCAAGACCCAACATTTTAACCTTAAATTTAAGACTCAATATTTTAACCTTAATTTTAAGGTTGAAAATAGCAGATTTTAAAAAGTGGTAAAAAATAATTCCACTAAAATCCTTTATTCAAGACCCAACATTTTAACCTTAAATTTAAGACTCAATATTTTAACCTTAATTTGAAAAATTAAGGATTAAGTTATAAGGTTGAAAATAGCAGATTGTAAAAAAATGGTAAAGAATAATTTCACTAAAATCCTTTATTTAAGACCCAATATTTTAACCTTAATTTGACGAATTAAGGGGTTAAGTTTAAGTTAAAAATAATTAATTTCATTTGCCTTCAAATTTAATGTTTAATCGTTATCGATAAATAAATTCGATGCTCAAACCGTTTCCACGTTCAACTTAAGAATTCGATTGACGATTGCACAGTTTGATGAACATTAAGCGTTAATGTGGCACGCTGAAAATAACAAAATTAATTAAACTGCTGCGACGGCATCACGACAGAACCTATCGTTCGTTTTATCTGGGCGATTGGAAAACCGTTGAACCCCTTCACTGCGTTTCTGACACGTTCGCGGAGTGATCGATAAACGTGCTGAGCAGATGTATTATCTACGAAGAATTATTGCGTGGCATCTCGTATTTATAGGTATTATTGTTCGACAAACAGTTAGAGCCAACGTACGTGACGATAAAACAATCGAGTTAAATATAGTATCATTTTGTGCATATTAAAATTTATGAGGATCTCTCGATATACAGGGTGTCTCACTTAAAACAGGCTAACCAATTTTTATATAGGGTGAGAAGAAACGTTATTTTATTTCATTGGAAGTCTTATTGTTTTATATTACAGTGGTTACTGTATTAATATGTTCATATGCAAATTATTTCAGTTGTACATTACGACACAGGTACAAGCTGACAGTATGACAAACTACACGTAAAAACACGTCGAAAATGTAGAATAAATTTTTTTCGTATGATATTTCGTTTCGATGATAATAGCGTTTGAAAATTCGTGCAACATACCTGCACTTCACTGTGTTTCGGTCTGACCAATTTCGTCGTATACTACTTAATTTACTGTATTTAGTAAAAGTGACTATAAAATGGAATAAAGTGTACATCTTTCGAGTAACTTATTGAATTAACACACAAACTATAGTGTTCTTGAAGAACATTTTAAATTATTAAAGAACAAGTAGCGCACAGTGAAATTAATCAGACAGACTTAAGCAAATGCAACCATATCTCACAAATTTTCAAACACGTATATCTCGAAAACAGAGCGACTTACGAAAAAAAGTTATTCCACATTTTCCACCTATTTTTTAACGTACAATACTCTCCCAAACTTAAATATTACGAAATAAAATCGATTCTACTTTTTCATCTCATTTTATTTCATCCGAACTATCTCACATTTTCTTTCGAATTACAGTGACTACTTGTCACTGGGTTTCTATGCAAATTAGTTAAATTATGAATGGTTATATGCTATATTTATACGGTACAAAGTGAGCATACGGCAGAACCGGTTCTTCTTAACCGTGGAAGCCGCTTAATCGAGCGGGAGGAGCCCTCGAACGGGCCGCCGAGAAATGAAAAGGACATCGGCGAAAGTGGAGCGTGGAACGGAGGCTCGCGAGTGATTTTCATCTCGCTAATGCATGCAAGAACTTCCAGAGGTGTAATGAACGCTATTACGTGAAGTGGATGCTCGTCTTCCGCGAGGGAACAACGACGGAACCGATGACGGCGCGGCGATGACGCTGATGGCGAGGAAAGTTGGTGTTCCATCGACACGTGTCTTAATTAAAAATCCTCCCTCGAAATATCGACGACATCCCTCCTTTTCTTTGTTGTTCGGGAAAAAAATAATATCCACCACGTTTTCATGGAGCGAACAGATATGCATTCGACGCTTGATACCTTAATTTGCATAAAACATTACCAATTCTTGGCCATTATCAAAAATATTCTTCAGTTAACATTTTTTTTATAATTTATGAATTTACGTACGGATTGCAATTTAATTTTTTTTATAAATCTTTACTGCATATTTTTTGCGAAAATTTATTAGGCATGTATTTTTTTTTTTTTTTTTGTTAAAGCAACAATACATAATTTATAAGGCTGCATTGGAAATTTTTTCTTTAATTATTTAAGTAATTATTTCGTTAATAAAATGCAAAATTTTTAAGGGAAAAAAATGGTTGAAAATTAAATTGAACTTTTATGAAAGGATCCTTTTACAAAAATAAATATTGCAAATAAATATTGTTGCAGCATCAATTGTAATTAATATTGCTACGATAAAACCAGTTTTTCTGCAGAAATAATATTACGTTTATGAAAAAAATAGTATTCTTCTAAATTCTCCTATAAAAAGCATAACGTTGCACGCGAAAGCAGGAAGAATAGCAAACTATAGTAATCCAGAATTACTACGATTTCCGGTATAATGCTTGAAAATTTATATCGACGGAATACATCTTATCGTCAGCGGCGGATCTGATTATCCGTTGGGTAAGAGGATTCCCGTGGGATTCGAATTAACTGCGGAAGATTAAGTTAAAGTTAAGCGTCCAAGAGGGTTCTCGTGGAAACTCGGTTGCCTTCTTCGGGATTCAGCGAGCACTCGGGGAAAAAGCAAATCCTTATAGCGATCCCGGTGTTGGTCCCGATGTGAGCTCTTCCCGTTTCCGGTTCCTTCAAGGATAGCTTGCAGGAAACCAGGTTGAGAAGTTTTGTCTGTCTGTCTGTCTGTGTGTCCCCCTCTCTCTCTCAATTATCCACTTCCGGTTCCACCATCAAGCACATAAATACACTTGATAGGAGCATAAACAATTCCGAAGATATTAACCATCATTATTATTCAAAAGTAATTCAAGTTTTTAACAGATAAAATTCCAAAACAATTTTTTCTACAAAGAAATTATTCTTGACTTCCGGTTCCATCGACAACCATCTGAATACACCTACCTCGTACAGAAATCACTCCAGAGACATTAATTATCATTATTATTCAAAAGTAATTCAAGTTTTCAACAGATAAAATTCCAAAACAATTTTTTCTACAAAGAAATTATTCTTGACTTCCGGTTCCATCATCAAGTACCTAAATACACCTATCTTATACGGATACCACTCCAAAGACATTAACTATCATTATTATTTAAACTAGTTCAAATCATCGACTGATAAAATTCGAAAATAATTTCTCTCAAGAAAAAATAATCATCCACTTCCGGTTCCATCATCAACTACCTAAATACACCTACCTACATCGTACAGAAACGATTCCAAAGACATTAACTTCATTATTATTCAAAAGTAATTCAAATTTTCAACAGATAAAATTCCAAAATAATTTCTCTCAAGGAAAAACGTTCATCCACTTCCGGTTCCATCATGAGCCACCTAAATACACCTGCCCAGCACACAAACGACTCCAAAGACATCAAGTATTACTATTATTCGAAGTAATTCAAATTTTCAACACATAAAATTCTAAAACAATTTTTCCTACAAAGAAATAATTATCCACTTCCGGTTCCATCATCAACTACCTAAACACATCAACCTACCTCGTACAGAAACCACTCCAAAAACATTAACTGACATTATTATGCAAAAGTAATTCAAATTTTCAACAGATAAAATTCCAAAACAATTTTTCTCAAGGAAAAACGTTCATCCACTTCCGGTTCCATCGTGAACCACCTAAATACACCTGCCAGGCGCATAAACGACTCCGAAGACATCGATGGTGGTCGGTGTAGCACATTATTCGTCTGCAGGCTCGCGTTTCGAGGAATATTCAGGTCAGTTGGCCCTTAATCGATATATAAGCGTTCCGCGGCGACCTTTGAGCGTGGTCAACCGAGGCTGTGTGCATTTCCGTATGCAGCAGGGGACGCGTGGGCGTGTTATCTCGCATTTCGTACGTGCGCCTGGCACCGGCACGTACCGTCAATCCGAGAGGCTACGGATTCTCCGGATAGTCACGGGAATGGAGAGGGTAGGAGGGGGTGGAGGGGGTGGGGCGCGAGTGCTCTTCCGTTCTCGTTGATCGTTCCACGTAATAACGCTGTCCTACCATGCGCACACCCGTGCACACGGTGCATTCTTCAACATCATCAACGATATAGAGATTGATCGAGCAGCCGCGAATTTATTCGCATTGTTTTTTAAACGCGTTCAACGTGGGCCACGCCATTTCGCGGTTTTTAATTATTCGAGGTGACGAGGATGGGGTTTCTTGGGTTGGAATAGTAATAGTAATAATAATAATATATATAATAATATTAATAGTAATATAATAATAATAATAATATAATAATATTAATATTAATATAATAATAATAATAATAATATAATAATAATAACAATATAATAATATTAATATTAATATAATAATAATAATAATAATATAATAATAATAACAATATTAATATTAATATTATAATAATAATAACAATATTAATATTAATATAATAATAATAATATTAATATAATAATATAATAATAATAATATCAATATTAATATTATTATTATTATTATAATATTGCTATTATTATAAATAGTAATAGAATAGTAATTTAAGCAGTATAATTTACATTTATTTTTACTGTAATACTTCTTTAAAAAGAGTGTTTACCTGTTAAATAAATAAATAAATAAATAAATAATTTATGAGCCACTGTTATGTTTGTTTTAAGCATATGAAAGTGATTATTAGGTTTTTAATCTAGGAGGGCAATCGTGTTCCTTCTTGTAGAGTACGTCTGACATAGGAGACACTACTCTACTTACTGACCGCCTACCAATGCATTGACTCGTACTACTGATATTTCAACTCGCAACAGTAATAAACGTAAAAAAATAAAGAATTCCAAATCCTATTGTTAAATAATTGAATTTTATTTACGTATGGGATGTTTAATGATGTCTCAGTGGAATACTTTCAATAATCACCAATATATATCTGTTTATTAGCAACTAATTAATGGAACAACGTTTGGCTTTGTAACGTAATTACATTACGTGTAATGGTGAACGCGTTATTATGGACATTAGCGATTGTAAATCGGAAGCGATCTATAATCACAAACGTCGAAACGAAATCGTACGTGTGAATTTATGTTTCGCCATGAAATTAAATCCCAACACAAGATAATGTTACCCGTGAGTAAAATTAATTAATATTGAATTACACAAATTTGACAAAATGAAGAAAAGAGGAGTAATTATGAATGGAATAATTGTTAAACCATAATTTACTTAAATTAACACTTAAAATACTTCTCAAATGAAAAATTTACGAAAAATATAAAAATATCATAATTATCGAATATTAAAAATATTCTTTTATTTATAAGATTTAGTGCTTTATTTTATCTACCTTATTCAAATTAGCATCGTTAATGATCACTTAAGTATAGTGAATGCAAAGTATTTTAATTTCAAAGAAAAAGTTTTCGTTCTCATTTTTTTATTTAAGTCTGTCGACGAACAAATATAAAAGTGATAGACATTCCCACGTTTGGCTAACTCTTGCTGTACTCCAAAGCAATTCCGTTCATCATGGTGCACGGAGCTAATTAGCATGGACGTGCAGAGAAGCTTATGAGGAAACCGAACCCAAAGGGTTGCTGACCGGATGTCCACCGACTTGCACGCCCCACAGGAGCGAGTTTACGTTACTTCAATCACTACTCAGAATGAATGATCAAGGCAGACCAGTAATTCAAACAGTCTAAGGAAATATTAACATTTTTAATCCTTGCAATTTTTGCAATAATAATAATAACAACAACAACTCAATCATATACTCGATTAAATTTTTAATAATTAATTATAGTCCAATAATTTTTTAAAAAAGCTTCTTAATTAACCAAGCTAACTAGTTCACCGTATTATTGTATAATTACATAAAACTAGAGTTTGTTAATAAATTGTCCTGAATTAAAATTAAAATGGCTTGTCAATAATTTGTTAATAAATTTTCCCAGCCTAAAATTACACAAATTCTAAATCAATTTACGTTGAAAAATATCTTGCTACAATTTAATTTATAAATTATGAATGACATTATTCAAAATGTCCAATTAATCATATTCACGAAATTTCATCGTTTCATCTTAAACTTCTCAATGCCAACCGAACATCTTTCTTACGTATTCCAGTAAACCTATTATCGTTCCCGAGCAAATCGTCTGAAGTACTAAAGCTTAAGACCCCCTATCCCGGTCAACAATGATCCATAACATTTATCATGCGTTCCAGTCAACGATTTCACTTTCCATCCGGCTGTCTATTCATTTCGTTGGCCGGTATCAATCGATGAATCACGATGTTCCAGGAGGACGCGGCAATAAATCTCGCTGGTCTTTGTGCGGCGGCGAACAGTCACGGGGAAAAACGAGGGGCGAGGGACGGGGCGATTCTGGCAACAGTGAGGGGAACAGGGTGGGGGAGGGGAGAGCCAGTCGGAAAAGTAAGGAACGAAAACGTCCAGGGCAAGGGGAGGAATAACGGGGGAGACTAATGGAACCGCGAGAAATCAAGTTAGCAGAGGGACGGAAATCTGTTGCCAGAGGGGTTTAAGCGAGGCGTATTCCACGGCCGTGGAAGAAAAGAGCCCGTGGAGGAGTCATATCGAGAGCAGAAGAAACTTTATCTCTATCGGGTGCTCGTTTCGTTTGGACTGGGCGAACGAATCGGATGTGATCTTTTTTAAAATGATTATTAAAATTAGGGATCATTTTACATTCATGGAAATTCTATGGGTTGTTTAGGTCTCTTTTTTTTTAATTGTTAGAAATAATTTAATAATAATAATAATAATAATTTTAATTATTAAAAATTAATAATAATTTTAATTTTTAAAAATTAATAATAACTGTAATTATTAAAAATTAATAATAACTTTAATTATTAAAAATTAATAATAATTTTAATTAATAAAAATTTAATTTTTAATTTTTTAATTTTTAAAAATTAATAATAACTGTAATTATTAAAAATTAATAATAACTTTAATTATTAAAAATTAATAATAATTTTAATTAATAAAAATTTAATTTTTAATTTTTTAATGAAAAGCAGTTTCCGCATTTCATTTTGAATTTAAATAAATGTTTCGCGTTAAATACGGGGGAGGGGGGATACGTATTTCCTTGAAGTGGCTTAGGTGGATATTATTCAAAGTTAATAGATACTAATTGTAAGTAGTATCGAGTTTGTTAATTTGTTTGGTGTACTAGTTTATGTTTGTTATCGTGAGAACATTATTAACGAGTTTTTTTCAACATTTATCGTGACGTGGACCTTATTTTGGTTCAGAGTGGTATATAAAAAAATTCGAAGAATCGAAAAAGCACATTACTTGCGCTTTCCTAACATGTTATCTGTGTGTAATCAGATTGAAATAAGGGCCCATTTCATATTTCTTTTCATCCGGAAAACGTCGAACGGTGCCTGTATTTGTACCCTCGCGAATATTCCTGATTTTCATACTCACCTCGCATTAAATTTCAACGTTACATTAAATTACATCCAATTGGTATAATCAATCGAGACAAAGGGAACAGTCCTTGCTTCCTTTACAACAATTTTCAACTCCAATTACTCCGTGCAAGCCAATTACCCTGAATTCAAGCAAACGCAGTATTCTTGTTTCATAGTAGTATCGTTATAAACGACGCTTTTTGCTTTTATCAATCTCGAGTTCATTCATAACTGAAAGATTGTCGCTTGTATGCGTGGAAATAACGCTCGCCAACGTTAGAAACTCGTGTTGTTCGATAAAAATTCGTTACGGTCAAGGAACTGGCTGCAGAGATCTCAGAATTGCCCGCGACGGGCACAACATTGACCTCAACGATCTCAGAAACGCTCGCGACGGTCACATAATCGATGTTATTGTCAATGATTCCGGAATTGCCCACGGCGGTCACACAGAATTGACCGCGGAGTCCTTGGGAATGCCCGCGACGGTCACAACGCTGACCACAGTGATCTCAGAATCGCTCGCGACGGTCACATAATTGATGTTATTGTCAATAATTCCGGAATTGCCCACAGTGGTCACGCAGAATTGACCGCGGAGACCTTGGGCTTGCCCGCGACGATCACAACGTTGACCTCAGCGATCTCAGACTCGCTCGCGACCGTCATACATTTGATATCGCCGTTAACGATTCCCGAATTGACCACGAGCTGCTCGCATCGATCACAGAATTGACCGCGGCGGTCTCGGAAGTGACCGCGGCCGCCGGACATTTGCGAGAGAGGCAACACGCGCCTCTCGTGACCTCAGCCTGTTCGTCAAGAACCATTTACACGAACATTCGTCGCAGCGCCCATGTTTCATGCGATATGAATAATAATCTATCCGGTGGCTACATCGAGAGGAGAACTCGCCGTGTGCGACGTGAGAGCCAAATACCGAGGAAAAGGGCTCGAACAAGGCTCGTTGGCTCTGATTTGTTTGTTTGTCAGCGAAAGGGGGCAAAAGTTACGCAAATACGTGTGAATGCTTATGCAAAGTGGAATGTTAATCACAGGGGTACGGTTGCAATCAATTTTTCATCGGTTCATTATTATTATTATTATCGTTCTTTTTGCGGTGCTCGTCGTTCGGAGATACATTCGTTGGGACGAATTTAGGCCAGAGGCGTGAACGAATCCATCGATATCCGTATTATCGGGCAAGTGCCTGATAGCTGCATAATAGGGGTGTTCTCGAGCTACATAAATATCCCGCTAATGGGAAAATAACGATCCATACGGATATTTCATAATCGCAACTAATAATCCACCGCCTTCCGTTAGAGTGCTCTCTGCTGGTCGATATTAGGTTAAGGTAGGGTAATTCGAACGGTGCGTGAGATAAGTGGATCGCATTCGGCCGGAATAATTCAGCTGAGAAAATTGCTGAACTTAACGTATCGTTAGTATCCCGTATTGGAATATCAATATTATATCAATGGCAGAATAAAGAATAAATGTAAAGTGAACTCGTTCGAATTGGTAGTGCAATGTAAAATTTCGAATTCAGTACTGAAACATCAGTGTGAACGGTTACAAAATTTACAATGGAAACGATACAACTTTAATTAATCGAAGTAACGTTTATTGAAATAATATTTTGAATATAATTTTGAAACTGAACACTTTTTATTCCTTAGAGCAATATTGAAATTGCAGATTTTTAAATATTAATATATAAAATTATAGATTTATATTAATAATTATATTTATAATTATTATAAGTATTATGATATATAATTATATACTTATATCAATATTATATTTATAATTATTATAAATATTATAATATATAACTATATATTTATATCAATATTACATTTATAATTATTCTAAATATTATAATATATAATTATATATTTATATTAATATTATATTTATAAATATTATGATATATAATTATATACTTACATCAATATTATATTTATAATTATTATAAATATTATAATATATAGCTATATATTTATATCAATATTATATTTATAATTATTATAAATATTATAATATGTAATTATATATTTATATTAATATTATATTTATAATTATTATAATATATAGTTATATTTGTATAATTATTAATATAAACAATCTACAGTGCCACTTCTAAACTGATTATTCGCGATAAAATGAAATGACACGAATTTCAACAAGTTCATCCCGGAATAATATCGAAACCGTTTAAACCTGTCGTTCCACCAAAAATATTCACCTAAGCAAACACAGAAGCAACGAACGTTCCTGGTAATCCCGGCTCAGCGATATTTTCCATCGTCGTGTTTCGAATAAACACTCCTCCGGTCAAACGCGATAATCCCCAGGCATAGTTAGCAGCGCAGTGTGAGCAAACACGAGTAACACGGATATCAACGAGATTCCATTGGGTCTGATCAAAGGCGACCTTTTGTTTCACGCTCAGGTAAATATTTACCGAACAACGTTTTAGTTTTCACGGATCTAAGTGAACGAACACTGAAACATAAGCAACCTTAAAACCACACGAACGAATGCGATCGTAATTTCAATATTAATGATAATAATAATAATAATAATAATGGTGATCGAGCTTGAAAGCTGGAGGATAATTTTAGAATTGAAAAGAAGATGATGAAAAAATAATCGTTGGAATTCTAAGACATTTAAAGTCCACATTTTTGCGTAACTTTCGGGACGATGTCGCGATATGAGGATGCTGTCTGACATCAAATAGACTGTTCTACTTTGGAATGCAATATGCACGACGATGGTACCTCTCTTGTTAAGTCGAGTGGACGCTCATTTCTCCTTTCGTTCGTTTGTCATCGTGCCCCCACGATTACCACTGCGTGCAGATGTTTACAGGGGGAGAGAGAGAATTCCGATTTACCTTTTGTCAGAGTCGGAAGCGAACCCTTGCCTTATGATCACGAGTCACACTAGCCGGGGGTGTATTGTAAGAGAAAGTACAATAAGGGAGGGTTATGTGTGGTACGATTGGACTGAAGATGTTCAATTTGAATTTACTGGGAAGTTTGGTCAATTGAAGAATTAGTAATATTGATAACGTTGATGTTAAGCGATAGCGTTAATATCAATAGTACTGACATTATCAATGTTAATATCACCAATGTCACTATAATTAGCATTAATATCAACAATATCGATATATCAGTGTTAATATCACCAATATTAATATTAACAATGTTAATATCAGCAGTGTTGATATCATCAACATTAATATCACCAATGTCAATATTAACAGGATCAATGTTACCAATATTAATATTAATAATGTCAGTATTATCAGTGCTGATATTACCAGTAATAATGTCTCCAGTGTTAATACTATCGGTGTTAATATCGTCAATATAAATATTAACAGTGTTACCAATATTAATATTAATAATGTCAGTATTATCAGTGTTGATATCACCAATTTTAATATCAATAATATCAATATTTCCAGGATATATGTCTCCAGTGTTAATACTATCAGTGTTAATATCACCAATATTAATATTAACAGTGTTACCAATATTAATATTAATAATGTCAGTATCATCAGTGTTGATATCACCAAAAATTAATATCAATAATATCAATATTACCAGTGTCTCCAGTGTTAATACTATCGGTGTTAATATCCAATATTATTAACAGTGTTACCAATATTAATATTAATAATGTCAGTATATCAGTGTTGATATCACCAATTTTAATATCAATAATATCAATATTTCCAGGATATATGTCTCCAGTGTTAATACTATCAGTGTTAATATCACCAATATTAATATTAACAGTGTTACCAATATTAATATTAATAATGTCAGTATCATCAGTGTTGATATCACCAAAAATTAATATCAATAATATCAATATTACCAGGATATATATCACCACTATTAATGTCACCAACGCTGATATTACCAATGTTAATACCACCAACATGAATACCATCAGTGTTAATATCACCAATATCAATGTTATCAGCATTAATATCACCAATATTAATGTTATCAATATTAATATCATCTACATTAATACCATAAATATCAATATCAGCAATGTCAATATTATCAGTGTTGATATCATTAATATTAAAATCTTCAATGTTAATATCACTTATATTAATATCATCCACATTAATATTATCAATATCACTACTGATATCATCAACATCACCATTATCAATATTACAACTCATTATCATTCTTATTAGCAACACTGACATTACCATTTCTTACACGTACAACTATTAAAATAATACAAAAGGCAAGGGCAAAGCAAGAATTCTCAAACCATAAAATCAAGGTTTACAATTCCCTTGTAACCAGACACACTTTATATTTTCTACCCAAAGAATTCTCTGAATTTGAATGTGAAAAATGAACGTCCAAACGATCCCAATCACCTCGGCAGCATGCTGTGCCGCTACAGTATTCATAGAGTATGTAATGTGGAACTATAGAAGATGTAATTAGAATATAGAACAGAGAAAGAACAGCGGGCAGACTCACTTGTTGTAGAGGACTATGTCGGGCCGCCATATGTGGTCGGACGGCACGTGTAACATGTGAACTCCACCGTACTCCTTCGGCTCCCATCGCAGCTTGTAATCGTACCACGACTTGAAACAGCCAACACAAAAAAATATAACCATATTATCGATCCGTTCTATCGACGCGTTGTTAATGCACGTTCGAACGATTGTTCGTGCTCGTTCGGAACGAAGATAAACGTGTTAGCCGGGGCTCGAGATGAACGTCGCGTATAAATCAGTTTTCGAAACGACAGTTTACAGAAATATCGACGAGCAGCATTCGTTTCGTTGGACGATCGATCGTTGGAACAAAGTTTCGCGCGGGGAAAAGAGATTAAAAGCGAAGCTTCGAAATAATCTCCGTTACCTTTGGAAATTTATTCTTTCACCGGATCCACGATTTTTGGAATCACGCTTTTTCATTTATTTTTTTTTTTGTATTCTACAGTTACCTCAGACAGTTGTTTTATCGTACATTGAGAAATTCGTTGGGATGATTTTTAAATATAAATTTATTTCACTGTGTGGTTAGACATACTTAATTAAGTATTAAATATTACTGGGAGATATAATTAACTTTTTGTTAAGGATACAGCTATAATTGTGCTCAGTAAAGTGCAATTTCAATTTTCTATCGTATACAATATTATAACTGGGTTAGATTTGGTTTTAGAGATGAAGAGAGAGTAAGATAGAGAAAGGAAGGAAGAAGGTAAGTGAGAGAGAGAGAGAGAGAGAAGGAAAGAGTGTGAGTGAGTGAGAGTGAGTGACAAAAAGAGAGAGAGAGAGCAAGTGAGTAAGTGAGAGTGAGTGAGTGAGTGAATGAGAGGGAGAGAGAGTCAGAAAGAGAGTGAGAGAGAGAGTGAATGATAGAAAGAGTAAGAGAGTGAGAAAGGAATGAAAGAGGGTGAGGGGGATGAGAGTGAGTGAGAAGGGAAGGAGAGTGAGAGAGGTGAGAGTGAGAGAGAAGGGAAAAAGAGTGAGAGGGTGAGAGAGTGAGAGGAAGAGTAAGAGAGGAGAGATATAGAGAGCTAGAGAGTGAGTTGGAAAGAGAGTGAGTGAGTAAATGAGAGTGAGAGAGAGAAAGCAAGGGGAGTGAGTATGTAAGTGTGAGAGAGGGAGACAGCAAGAAAGAGAAAGAGAGAGAAAGAAGGAAAGAGAGTGAGTGAGTAAATGAGAGAAAGAGAGAAAGGGAGAGAGAGAGTTGGAAAGCAAGTGAGTGAGTAAGTAGGAGTAAGAGAGAGAAAGCAAGGGGAGTGAGTGTGTAAGTGTGAGAGAGGGAGAGAGAAAGAGAGTGAGTGAATAAGTGGGAGTGAGTAAGTGAGTGAGTGAGTGAGTGAGTGAGAGAGAGAGATGAAAAGAGAGTGAGTGAGTAAGTGAGTAAGTGAGAGAGAGAGAGAGAATTCACGAAGGGAGAAAGTTGCTGAGAATTCGATTGCCCTGCGGCCATTAATTAGTGGCCAATTATCCCGCGGGGGACTGCGGACGAAACTTCGCGGAGAATTTCTTCGTGGAAGATCCAATCAGAGATTCCCTTTTGCACGAACAGAGAGCTTACCTTCAACAATTGCATTCGAACTTTTTCGAGCTTTCCTAATATTTCCCAAAAAATCTCTCTCAGCTGTGCGGCTCTTTAAATTCCACCACGTGAACGTTATTGATCTGTATTTTTTATGTTTTGAAATTTTGTTCGTATACAATAATTGTGAGAGATGAAATAAAATATGATTTAGTATTATTAAACATTTTCTGTGGTGTCCATTATTTTTGATCGCAGAAAAATTCAATGGCACACTTTATTTTTATTACTGTACAACGTTAAATTATACTTCTGCAACGATAAATAACATTAAACAATAAAGTTATTGTTCAAACACTGCATTCACATTTGGTACACGATAATAGATACATGGTAACAAAGCACTTTAAACAACAATATAAAATTGAAAAACAATTCTCATTCATTTTCATTCATAAATTATTCTTGGAAAAGAAACATTTTCGCAATTTACAGCTTTCAACAATTAATTCACCTACATATTTTAATTAACTATCGGTTACACTTTAATTTTTTGGTGAAATTGTTGAAGTAACACCAAACTTATGCGATCGTTTCCTTTAAGAATATATCACTGAAACTGGGACGCAGTTAATTGTCCGAAAGTGCAAGAGATTCGATCGAGTTCGACGAAAACAAGAACGCAGCCGAGTCTCCTCCACGAAGGAGGCAAACACATAAATCTGAGCTTCGTTTTCGTTGCCTGGTGACCAGAAAACTGGAAGAATTGGTTAGCCAGACCTCGCTGCGGCTCGTAAACATCCCACATGGTCGCAACTCACCGCTCGCAATCGGGTCCCAGCTCCTTTCATCTCGACCGAATTCTTCTGTTTCTTCCCTTTGCACCAGTTTCCTTTATTTATGCTTCCTGTTACAAATCACTGGTACCGCGCTATTGCTGCCTTCCACGTTGCCGTTGCATCGAGTTCGTTGAAGCGTGGAACGGTTGCCACCACGAGAAATTGAAACTCAACACTTAACCAACCTATTCTTTTCCTTTGTTATTGATTTTATTTACTTTTGTTATCAGTTGGTCTTGAATTTATTAAAAATTGTATTCAGTATCATTGTTATCAATACCATCAGCATTAATGTCACCAGTGTCAACATTATCAGCATCAATATTAACAATATCGATATATTAGTGTTGATATCAGCAATATTAATATTAACAATGTTAATATTAACAGTGTTGATATCATTAACATTAATATCATCAATGTTAATATTATCAGGATCGATGTTACCAATGTTAATATTAATAATGTCGGTATTAACAGTGTTGATATTACCAATATTAATGTCTCCAGTGTTAATACCATTAGTGTTAATATCAGCAATAATAATATTAACAATGTTAATATCATCAGTGTTGATATCATTAATATTAATATCACCAATGTCAATATTATCAGGATCAATGTTACCAATGTTAATATTAATAATGTCAGTATTATCAGTGCTGATATTACCAATATTAAT
>JAOPTO010001165.1:504405-532651 GCA_033822845.1 Tetrapedia diversipes
TCGCACAGAAATATGTATTTTACGAGTATCTGCATAAAATATCTGCAACATCGTATCTGCATAAAATTCACGCTCTAACGCCCGTCACTACATTTTATTTCGCCACCGAACGAGGGAGGAAAAAGCAGATCCATGAAGTTAAAGTACTTGTCCCACGTTGTGTGAAAGGTGAAGTGAAATAAAGAAAATACTGTCGATATCGCACGTGTCGTAGTGCTATCGCAGTGACACCCAACCGCAATCTTAAAATATCATACTTGGAGGAAAATGGACGAGGACAACGGTGCTGGAGGGGTGGGGGAGGGGGTTGTTAAAATGCTCGATATCTCAAAAAGCATGATCGTGTGACGAGAATCATTTCCCACCCTTTATACTGTGTTCCATACATTTTCCTGAATTGTTCAACGTTTTCAGTTACAAGAAAGCATCCACTATAAACATCGCATATAGGGTGTCCCATTTCATTTGAGCAGCAAGATAAACTTTTAGGGGAAGAGATTAATTTTTTATAAAATTTATATTTTCTGTAAAATTTAGATGTATTTTTTAGGATTATGTTTTTCAAGATTTCAAGTCCACTGACCTTCACGTGACCTTGAAAACATACTCCTACAAATATAGCTACTATTCAATAATGTCTCTCTACTTCTGACTGCAAAAATTAAACACGATATTATCATTAAATAAATAAAATCATTATCATCAAAATAACAGACAAAAAAATCCACCCTTCTCATAAACAAATTGCTGATTTTTAAAGATTAATAAAAAGAAATTTAGGTATGCAAAAAAAATAATAGAATGCCCATAATATACAGAAATATACAACACACCCCAGTGTAATACACGTTACCTTATTCAGGGGATGAAATAGATCTCTATTTAATTTCCTTTAAGAAAAATTCACCTTTCTTAACAAACTTCAGATTTTTAAGGATTAATATAAAAAAATTTAGGTATGCAAAAAAAATAATAGAATGCCCATTAGTTTAGCTACACTTGTAAAATTTCAAACCATCATAAAAATCCACAGTCCACCCATCAGTGAACCTCGACAGAGCGCAGTTCACTGGTATGCTAACCTATTCTTCGATATCGACCTGGAAAATCGAATAGCACAGAACGAGGGGTTGGCAGTGAAGATGGAGGAGGAGGGGGAGGGGGAAGGGACGGTTAGAAAGGCAAGAAGGGAAGCTGGAAAGATTCAGGACGTTGGTCAGGTTCAAAGCTAGGTTGGGGGTGGAGGGGGTGGGGGGTGCAGTTAGCAGAGAAAGAGAAAGGTGAGCAGGGGGGGGGAGACGAACAAAGATGGAGGGTAACCGATACCTCACAGGGAAGGAAGCTGAGATATAAAGTGGAAAGAGAGCCAGGAGACGTGTCCATGGATGGAAAGGGCAACGGTGTGGCCGTTGCTACCATTGTTATCAATTTATTTCCGGTATAGTGACCATCCGTTAAAAGGACCGACGTCGTCGATATGTGATTGTGAATCGTCGCTACGGGGATGCCTGTGCAACTGTACTATCGATTCTCACCACCTGTCGACCACAGGCACAACGTGTAAGTAGTATAGCCGAGCATTGGTCGTACGGATTAATAGCGGCGATCGAGTAACTTTGATTCGAGTTAGCGTTAGCGTTAATGCTGAACGAGGAATTATGATGGGATTTTGGGTATGGTTCATATTTTGTATGCTGCATAACTTTAATTATATTTGGTAATGTGATTTAATGTTGAAGGGAGGATTATAACTGCATATAGTTTACAATTTAATTATATTTGGTAATGTGATGTAGTGTTGAAGGAAAAATTATGATGGTATAAAGTGTACAGGTTATGGAGATGTATAACTGTAAATATATTTGGTAATGTGATATAATGTTGGAGGAAAAATTATAATGGGGTATAGCATATAGCTTATAAAGATATATAACTATAATTATAATTATATCGAGTATTGTAATATAATGGTAATAATATAATAATGTTATAATAACCGTAATAAAGTACATTAGGTATAACAAATAAAATGATTATAATCATGTATATTATTAGTGAGAATAATATAGTATAATGTGTATCACTGTTATACATAATAAGGGCAAATATAAATGTTAATGTCAAGCAAGAGCCTATGGTCAAATAGCATAACTTTTAACATAACAATAATAATAATAATAATAATAATAATAATAATAGTAATAGTAATAATAATAGTATCATATACAATATTAAAAATGAGATTCCTGAAATATGAGGAGTTAATACTACTGCAGTAACAATCCTTCAAACTTTCCAATTATTAAAATATAACAAAAGAAGTGAATAAATCTCAGATTTTTAAATTATTATTGTACCTAAGAAAGAAAACGAAAAATAATAAAAAAGATGATCTATCATAGCTGTTTCTTGAAATAAATAATGGATGACCCAAGGATAGACCGTTGAGCTAATCGAAGCTACAATGGAGCGAAGTTCCACTGAATTTCAGGGAAACATGTCAGCGATTTCCGAGGCACGGGATGCCGGCGAAACTGAATGTAATTAAGTCTCGCTGAAAGATTAATTGGTGCACCCGTGGACACGGGTCACGGCCGAGGGTCTGACGAAGAAATTCATCCCCCCCCCCTCCGAATATAATTTACGGCCGCCCCTCTAATGAATTGTTTGTACTACGATAACAAGATCTTTAGCTGCCTACCGGAAGTCCTGGCGGCTGCACACGACGAATTACACGTTCCTTCAGCGAATTCACTCTGGAAGAAGGAATCTCCTTGATTTTTGAAAATGTTCATCAAAGTGGAATCTATCAAGTTGTTTTTTTACTCGATTTACCGGATATTGAATTTTTAATTAGGACGTACAACGAAATTACACTAGAATTTACATAATTATTAAATATCGATAAATATCGTGCTTTATTACAGGAGCTGAGTCATTTTAATAATAAATATTAACAATTATCGTTATTTTTAAATATTAATTTTTTGTTAAAAAAATATTTGATATAAGAAATTATGAATTTTTGAATACTTTACTGAGGGTAATTTTCGTGGTTAATATTAAAGTTGATAAAAATTGAACGATTAAAGTAAAAAAGGTAGAATTTCTAAATTGTACTTTCGAAACATACTAAATACTGGCACTGTAAAAGGTATTTAGCGGATAATTAAATATTTGAAATTGTTCAGCCACGTTCGTTTCATTCTCCGTAGAACAAAACGGGGAACAGAGAACGGGTAGAGAAGAATCGTGCAAATTAAATAGGCAAAAGCGCGTGATTGTCAATTTTCTACCAAACAAGATAACAGCGCTGGGAATCCTATTGTCGTTTTATCGACTTCCAGCGTGCGCAATGAGAAGTGAATTTGTCACCACTTCCGTTTCACGGCTAGGAACGGTCTCGATTTCACAGTGAATTGAAATGAAACTGAAAGGGTTAAAGAAAAGCGTTCAGAATACCCTCCAGTTACCACTGTAACCTGAATAGCAATATTCTCACGTGTTAGCATTATTAAAGAAGATTTTATATTTTATATAAAATAAAATATATTTATATAAATATATATTATTATTTTACATTTATATAAATTTTATTTTTATAGAAAATACGTATACATTATAATTTACATTATTTCATGCCTGTAATAATTTACATAATTTATATGGATACTTATTTTTATTTTTTTCTATTATTATATATTATAGACTACCTATTTTTATTTTTACTACACTTATTTTTAATTTTTTCAAATTTTATTACACACTATATATTATACAGTTTATACGCATTATTAAATTATTTGATTAAAGTTATCAGAAATGTACTATAGAAATTCTGAACTGATTGAATTTTGTATTTTACAGATGTACTAATTATACTATACGATTTATTTATTTATTTCAAATGTTTATACTGTGTCTATGAATATTACAAAAAAAGAAATGGCTGGTTACTTATTTTTATTTTTTTCTATTATTATATATTATACACTGTACCTATTTTTATTTTTACTAGACTTATTTTTAATTTTTTCAAATTTTATTACACACTATATATTATACAGTTTATACGTATTATTAAATTATTTGATTAAAGTTATCAATCACAAATGTACAATAAAAATTCTGAACTGATTAAATTTTGTATTTTACAAATGTACTAATTATTTATATATTTCGATTTATTTATTTGTTTTAACTGTTTATACTGTGTGTATGAGTATTAAAAAAGAAAAATTCCTGGTTAATGACTAATTCTGTGCAATTCTCGATATTTTTCCTCGTACACGCCACGATTAGGTCTACCTAATAATTTTCACTCCACGATCAATCGTTCATGCGCAAAGTGTTTCACACTCTATGTAATCGTGCTCATCCGCGGATACAAGTACGCTTTAACCGTTTTGAAACTTCAGTTAATTCCGTTCGGATCGATGAGCATTTTGAAGAACCAAGGTCTTTAACCTATTCTACCGATTTAACCTAGTTTGCACATCCAGGGCTTATGCTTCAAGGGTGTGCTTCAGATCCTCCAGTATAAGTATATAGTGATTATTGCTCGCTGTATCTCACGTTTCTGAGTGTGCTTCGATTAAACGTTTTTTAAATTAAACAAATTTATTTCGAGAGTATTCAAATCGCTTCAGTTAAAATACAATAATATTGTATTAACACTGAAACTATTATGAAAATTAAAATGTTTTCACTGGCAGCAGATAAATCAAATTGAAAGCTATATGAAAAAGTATGCTTAACACAGGTGAAACAAATCATTATTTATGTTTTTTTTTTTTTTTCAAAAAATTGTAGTAAATTTTTGAAATTTAATATGTAGATAATTTCTATGAAAAAATTATGAATTGGTACAAGTAGTATTAATAAAAAAATATTGGTAAGCAAATAATATAGGGTTACCTTAAAAGAAAATTTAATTTATTAATTTTGCATTAATTTATTCCATAATAATAATGATTATTTAATGTAAATTTTGCTACACGAATTATTGTACAAATTTTAATTTTCAGAAATAGCTCACACCTGTATACAATTTTAACACACTGTCAGATATCTTTTACAAAATTCACGAATTTAAATGGAATAAGTGAAACAGACACGCTATAAAAAATTTTATATTACCATAAAAAAAAAAAGAAAAAAGAAATTACCTTACTTCCAGCAAATCAGAGAATTAATTATTCAAACTCGCATCAAGCTGGAAATATTTTATGAAAGTTTTATTAGCTGTGCCCTGAAAACTTCTCCACGTCGATTAAATCTTCATGAACTCAGGCCAGCATAAAAGATCAATCTGACAGATGATATCGCATTCAAACGAACAAAACCGTGGTTAATTATAAAACTATGTTTCCTATTTATCGCTGTATTTAACGCGAGAACGACTTGATCTACTATATTATTTATTTATAATAAAGAGAACAGAAAAACTGATGTGCTACGACAATTACATTCCTGCAATAATTTTAATGCAAATAAGCAGAAACAAAAAAATTGAATAATATTTTTTATTGAACAAGAGATCGTCAAAATTTGGTATTAGGGTATTACTGAATTAAGGGTTGAATTTTTTTTTTAATTTTCTCACCTAGACATAATTACAAAGAATGGTAAATCCGGAAAAGATTCGGTTCTTAAAGCATTGAAAACTTTTAACTGAATTCATTTACTAGATAAAGAAATAAGGAAAGTTCTACTTGACAATTCAACACTAGAAGTCACTAGTCACGTATACAGTAGTATTGTTACAAACAAACTGTTTAATTAGAGGTACTGCTTCCACCAAATTCCTAATTAACTTAGTAAATGTGTCAACAAGTCGAAGTGTTCACGTTAATCCACCGTATCTGTTCATATTCCCTGTCAATGCAAGCGTAGAAGCGGTTAAGAGAAAAACGAACGGTGTCGACGGAAAGCCGCCTATCAGGGGCCACGCGGCGCGGCCAAGTTTCGTCATTACCATGTGTTACACGCGTCGCGCGTGTACCCGTTGTACCAAGTGCTAGCCGAGGGCTAGAACCGGTTGTACCTGGTAGGCTGTCGGGAACGGGTCGGGAGGGTTACTCGGAAGCTAAAGAGGGTGGTTTCGACGTTGAAGGATGGCGTGTCGCTGGGAGACGCGGCCGGAATACCTCCCTGCGCACGTACACGCATAAGTACACACAGAAACGGATGTGACTCTGTGTAACGACCTGGAACGTTACCTTCTCTCTCTCAGTCTCTCCCTCTCTCTCTCTTCCTCCTTTCACTATGTCTCACCCCTTTTACTCGGTCTCTGTCTCTCTCTATATCTTCCCCATCACTCTCTCCTCTCTCTTTCTCCTTTCACTCTGTCTCTCCCCTTTTACTTTGTCTCTCTCTCACTCTCCTCTCTTTATTATCTTACTCACCTCCTCTCTCTCTCTATTTCTTCTCTTACTCTCTCTATATCTTCTCTACAACTCTCTCCTCTCTTTTTCCTCTCTCACTCTCCTCTCGTTATCCTTTCACTCACCCCCCTCTCTCTATTTTTTCTCTTACTCTCTCTATATATTCCCTATCACTCTCTCCTCTCTCTTTCCTCTCTTACTCTCTCTCCTCCCTCCTTTCCCTCTGTCCTCTCACTCCTCTCACTCCCCTCTCACACTCTCTCTCTCCCATATCTCAACAACTCTCTCTCTGTTTCTTCTCTCACTCTCTCCTCTCTCTCTCCTCTCACTCCCCTCACACACTTATTCTCTCTCTCTCTATTTCTTGTCTCACTCTCTCTATAGCTTCCCTATCACTCTTTCCTCTCTCTATTTTTTCTCTCACTCTCTTTCCTCTCTCTCTGTCCTCTGACTCCCCTCTCACACTCCCTCACCCCTCCTCTATCCCTCCCCTACTATCTTATCTATCTCTTTCGCTCTCCTCCCTCACCCTCAGTCTCTTCTTCCTCTCTCCCTCTCTGTCTCTCTGTCTTACGACTACTCTCGATTCCAATTCATGAGCAAACGAGTGTTCCTTGCTGGTACACGCGGCTATCCGGCGGCACATCCGGTGACGGGGAGTGTAAAGACTGTTGTCGAAGTGAGTTTGATGGAGTTTGAAGGAGGGGTTTTCAATGGTGAAGGGAAGATGAAACGGAGCTAGGTGAAACACTGTTTCAATCAGTAAATGGTGAGTAAATATTCTTATTTCAGATACGTAGTGTTTCATTTGAAGCATGCTGAAAATATTTGCGTCAGCCTTTTTTTTTTATGAAATTATTCTCGTCATTTCTGCAAATATTCGCTTGAAATTCATGGAAACTTAATCCGAGTTTTTTCTTTGAACTTACAATCTCAACTTCGATTCGAGGTAACAGGAAACCCAATTCGAATTTTCTCGGAATAGTGTGATCGATGCTTTTGATAATTGAAAATGGAAAAAATAATAAAAAGGAAGTTTTTCTTTTCCAATTACACGTATTTTTTTTTTTTGCAACTGGTATTGAATTCTCACGGAAATGCATAAATCGTGGAGAGAATTCCGCTCGCTGGTACGTATTGAAAACAACTTTAATGTATTCTAATAAAAACATGGAGGCGAACTCTGTCCAGGCGATGAAACTGAAAAAGTTTCAGTTTAGAGAGGAAGTTTCTCCACCATGCAGCCTGCATTTTTCGCTAACTTTTTCTCCTGATGTGCAAGATTAAAAGCAATTAAGTTGGAAATTAGCTCAGAACTTTGTGTTTATCCGTTTTAATGCCACCGGTTTTCATTTCTATGCTTAGCGTCCCTTTCAATAGAACGATGTAAGCGAAATAATTTTCTCGTAATGTACAGGGTGTTCGTTTATTATTTATCATTCATAATCTATCAATAAATATAACACATCCATAGAAACTTGGAATACAAACTTTGAACGTTACAATTTATATATCCAACATTAATTTTCCAACTTAAACAAATAAAATTTCCACGTAACATCCGCCATATTAATTTCGTATTCGTGACAGAATTAGCGGGATATTTGAAACGGTCAACATATTATAGTTTATTCTTAACGTTAAAATTTATTGACCATACAAATTTTAAAAATTAAAATTTATATACTCAACACAAATTTTTCAACTGAAACAAATAAAATTTTCACTTAACATCCGCCATGTTAATTCCACATTCATGATAGAATTGGCGGGAAACTTAAAACGATAAACATGATGTATTCTTGGAAACGTTTGAATTTACAATTAACCATACAAATTTGAAACATTAAAATTTATATACTCAATACAAATTTTTCAACTGAAACAATTAAAACTTTCACTTAACATCCGCCATGTTAATTCCATATTGTTGAGAGAATTAGCAAGAAATTCGAAACGATGAATATAATTTTAAGAACGTTTAAATTTATTATTGATTATATAAATTGGGAGCATAAAAATTTATATACTCAACATAAACTTTCCCTAACCAAAGCAAATAAAATTTCCACGTAGCATCCGCCATATTGATTCCACATTCATGACAGAATTAGCGGGAAATTCGAAACGATGAACATAATCTTAAGAACGTTTAAGTTTATTATTGATTACATAAATTTGGAACACTAAAATTTATGTACTCAACATAAACTTTCCTCAACCAAAGTAAATAAAATTTCCACGTAGCATCCGCCATATTAATTCTTAACAGAATTAGCGGGAAATTTGAAACGGCAACAAGGAGGAAAGTGATCCCGAAGTTTTGCAAGCCGCCACAGTGTACGCTATCTCCCGGTAATTATTCGTGTCAACATCAATTAAAGGAGGCATGAATCCACCTCCCCCCACCTCTCCCCCATCTCCCTCATCTTGGAAGAAAGTTAACCCGGTCCCGCGGGAGCGGAAGCCGTTCGTGAATTCGCAAGAATTAAATTGCACGTGCACGCCCCGCGAATTTACCCGGTGGTTTATCACTGAAGACGTTTTTCAAGTTGCTCGCGGGACGAGGACGAGGATGTTAATTGGTCTCGCTTAATTATTCTTCAATTACATTTGCCGCTGCACCTTAACCGTGTCCCTCCCTGCCCCCCCCTTCCTGCCCCTCTCTTCCGCCGCGATTCTTTCCAGCAGAGAACTGCGTGCAGTTTGCAACGAGTACGTATTACTTGGCAAAGTAATTTGCACAGTTTGCAAACAGCTAACCGTCTGCCAGTTCCCACCCACGCATCGCGTTCGATTCGCTGAGTTCCTTCAACCCTTTCGCTCTGAACGTCGAATATATCCGGCATGCACGATGTGATTACATATCACTGTATATTATATATTATTCTTCCACTATTTTTGTAAGTGAAATATTTTGTAAGTGCAACATTTTGTAAGTGAAAGGCTGTGTAAGTGAAAAATTTTGTCAGTGAAATATTTTATAACTGAAAGATTTTATAAGTGAAAAATTTTATAAGTGTAGGATTTTGTAAGTGAAATATTTTATAACTGAAATATTTTGTAAGTGAAAGATTTTATAAGTGTAGGATTTTGTAAGTGAAAGATTTTATAAGTGAAAGATTTTGTAACTGAAATATTTTGTAAGTGAAATATTTTGTCAGTGAAAGATTTTATAACTGATAGATTTTATAAGTGTAGGATTTTGTAACTGAAAGATTTTGTAAGTAAAAGATTTTGTAAGTGAAATATTTTGTCAGTGAAAGATTTTATAACTGAAAGATTTTATAAGCGTAGGATTTTGCAAGTGAAAGATTTTGTAAGTGAAATTTTTTTTTCAACTGAAAGATTTTGGAAGTGAAAGATTTCATAAATGAGATTTTGTAATGAAAATCGCGTTTCTGTCAGTGAAACCTGGGAAATTAGACGCGTACACGTCACAGTGATTAAATTGAATTTGTTACCCAGGAAAATTTGATCAGGACGCGTAATCTTTTTCAGGACGGATTAAGCTGACAGCCTGATCTACTTACGTAATCCTTCTTAATGAGATAAATTAATATCGCTCACCTGTTCGACCCACAGGTTCGTCGTCATGATTTGATTCTTCAAGTTCTGGAACAAACATCAAAATAACGGTGTTATGAGCGTGATCGTGAAAGAAATAAGAACGTAAAAATTGCTAAATTGAAAAACCGTTTATACTATTAAATTATATACCATTAAAATTAAACTATTTTAAAAATATTAATAATTATCTAAACACTTCACTGTATTTTACCCACACCTGAGCCCTATCGTTTCTCTCTACTAAATAATAAAAGTAGAATTTCCTATACATAGTACAGCAGCGCCGATTTATCGTCCGGCGCCATTTGCTCATCCATATCAAAAGTCTATTACTCGCGGATATCGCGAACGACACTTCGCAGCGCTGCGACCTCGTCTCGCTTCTCTATCCTGATCTATATTTTATCGAGATACACCGACTGCCGAATAATTGCCACGGAACCGCGACAATATTGATCGCCGATGCTACCCGCGCCTCTCCCCGTGCTCGAGCTGGAAAGAAACGAGCATGGTAACCGTGGAGATTTTCTCTTTTTATTCCCAATAATAATTCATACTAACTCTGTCGAGAGATTTATCGATTCTACAAAAGTTTAAGACCGAAAGGTAAGTGACGATAAAATAATTCACATATGAGGAGTGGTACAATAAACAAAATTTCGTGTTTTGCATTAATCAACAAGTACCAGACTATTCTATTAATAATAGAAAAAATGTATATATATATAATATTTATAAACTGTGGTACTATATTTTAGAATATCTTTAAGTCTTAAACTTTTGTCCGCTACTGTCTATGTCTGTTCGCTTTGTATTAGTTTGTAAAAAATGGCATTGTCCTTTAATTGTATTTTTCGATAATAATAATAATAATAATAATAATAGTAATAATAATAAAATAACAACAACAACAACAACAACAACAACAACAACAACAACAACAATAATAATAATAATAATATTAATAATAATAGTAATAATGATAATATAATGATAATAATAATAATAATATAATAATGATGATGATAAAAATAACAACAACAATAATAATAATAATAGTAGTAGTAAATAACAACAACAACAATAATAATATAATAATACTGGTAATGATGATAATAAAAATAACAACAACAACAATGATAATAATATAATGATGATGATGATAAAAATAACAATAATAATAATAATAATATAATGATGATGATGATAAAAATAATAACAACAACAACAACAATAATAATATTATAATAATGATGATGATGATAATAATAATAAAAATAACAATATTAATAATAACAAATAATGATGATGATGATGATGATGATAAAAATAACAATAATAATAATATAATAATAATAATAAAATTCTATATATCTTTTATCAGCATTCAAGACTGAAAAACGTAGTGATCCAGAGAGTGATCTCGAGTTGAAAAAAGGAAACATGTTGTCAGAACATCTACGTGATGTATCGTACGCTGGTACACGTTAACTGTGACACTGGCGGGACAAGAAACGTAAGAAAGAACGAAGCAGGCGCGGGTAGGGAGAAATTCGAGGGTTTAAAAGTTCTCGTAAACAAGAATTCTAGGCGCGAGATTCGATTCCGCCCGGGAATGGAAACTGAATCAGAGGAAACGTCCATTTAATTCGACCGTACTTGTGAAACACGTCGCATAACTCGGTTGTATAAATTGATAGGACGGCTGTCACATCTGCGTGCAGCTTTCACGCGATCCGATAAAATAATATGTGCCCACGGTTCGAATCGAGGGAAAAACAGGTACAGTAACGGACAAAAGTTTATGACCAAAGGGACGACGAGATCAAATTTATAAAGAATAGCACGATAAATAGTGCTATTATTCGTAATAACAATAAAAACAATAAAAATGAATGCACAAACATTATTTGCAGCCCATAAAACTACAGTAGGGGACAAAAGTTTTACTGTATTCACGAAAAATTAAGAGATTCTAAAAATCGTCACCGAAAATGGTGACTTTTATGGGAAACAGAGGGAAGCCCATGTGAAAATTGAAAACTCAATTTTTTCGTTCGATTTTTATCGCAGCAGACGATAAAGATTTTTGTTTTCTGTAACAATTTTTGTCAAAACGTAGTTGTTAATTAAAAAATGGGCAAAACTTGAAGAGAAGTGGTTTTTGCATTATGGTTGAGGAACAGGTAATTACTGAGGCAGACGTGTGGCCATGGGAACCTCGGACACCAACGTGATTAGTCCTCGCGGATTAGGAAAAGCCCTCGCGTCCGTTCCGTCTAGGGGATTGCGAGCGAAACCGCGTGAACACGATTATGGCCGACGCGAGACTTACAGCAAACACTTATCGTGTGACGTTCATCCGAGATTACTGCGAACGTTTGTTTCCTGCCTACAACCTACTAAACTACTTCTATAATATCGCCCACATATTCACAATTATAACACGTTTTATTAGAAAAAGTATATTCGTCTGAGGTATGCAGATAAGTGATCGATATCAATGGATAGGGAGACAAACAATGAAACACTGTATCTCAACCGAGAGGATAACATATCTTCATATTTTTGGAAGAAGTACTTCAATATTATTGGGTTGGGTTCAAAAATTAGTGTCATTATTTTTTTATCATTTTTTATTGCTATTTACTGCGTCATTAAGTGATAGATATCAATAGATACTGAGACGAATGTTGAAATACATTATTTCAAACACTGTAATAATATTTCTTCTTTTTATTGAAATCAACTGATTAAGAATTGTTAGTTCGAACACAGAAATAGAAGCAATCTAATTTTTTTCCTAACTCCTTACTGTTTATCGCACCACTAAGTGATCAGTATCAATGGATAACGAGCCAGACACTTAAATATACCCTCAGGCACTCTGAAACGATATTTTTACCTTCTACTAAAATAATCTACTTAAAAATGATTAGTTTCAACACAAATAGAAGCAATCTAATTTTTTTCCTAATTCCTTACTGTTTATCGTACCACTAAGTGATCAGTATCAATAGATAACGAGGCAGACTGAAATATACCAAGACGATATTTCTTCCTTCCGTCAAGAACAGGTACTCACAAGCCAACGAATTAAATACAGAAATAGGTACAATTATATTTTTGCCTGCCTTTCCCAGCCTCTCCATGCAACGCCAAGTGATCGATATCAATAAACAGCCAGACGAACGTTGTACGTATCGTGTCGCGCGACGCGACGGTTTTTCTCCTCCGCGAAGCCGGCTTGCTTTCCCGGCATATTGATCTCCCTAACAGCGTTTAAAAGTACCACGAGCATGGTGTACGAATTCCAGTCACGCGTGTCGGCGCACTGACAGAAAGGAAATACAAGCTTGTAACCAACCGGCTGTAAGCGCGCCCACGGAGGACCGCGGCGGGGAATGGTTCCCAATGGAATTCGTTACCGATTCATAAGGTATGACGTTTTCCGATTTTCGCGTGTGCGAGTAAACGAAAGCAACGCGTCATGCCTCTCGACTCTGCCTGCATTATTCATAGGCGGCGCTTGAGCCGCAGAGTAACGTCGCGTCGTGTCGCATCGTCTTGCGCTAACCACGCCTCCCCCCATGGAGGTGTGTGCCGGTATCCCAGATTACGGGTTCGAGTTCGATTGGGAAAAATCGGGTAGTAGGGGACGCGAATCTGCAACTGTTTCCCTCCTTTCGAACGCTCAAGTACCTGAAAGTGAATGCAAGACTTGGGTACGCAGAGGTACCAGTGTAATAGGTACCTGAAATTACGAACTTGAGCAAAGGAGGTTAAATATCTGCAATTATTCCTGTTTTCAAATGTTTGAGTACCTGAAACTATATGCAAGACTCGGGTACGTAGAGGTACCAGAGTAATAGGTACCTGAAATTACGAGTTTGAGCAAAGGAGGTTAAATATCTGCAATTATTCCTGTTTTGAAATGTTTGAGTACCTGAAACTATATCCAAAACTCGGGTACGTAGAGGTACCAAAGTAATAGGCACCTGAAATTACGAGTTTGAGAAAAGGAAATTAAATATCTGCAATTATTCTTGTTTTCAAATGTTTGAGTACCTGAAACTATATGCAAGACTCGGGTACGTAGAGGTACCAGAGTAATAGGTACCTGAAATTACGAGTTTGAGCAAGTGAGGATAAAGATTTGCAATTATATGTTTTCAAATGTTTGAGTGCCTGAAACTGGCCATAATACTTTGGTACTAGAATGATAGGTACCCGAAATTATGGGTTTTAGTTGGCTACAAAATACAGAATGAAAACTTTCAAATTTTGTTCTGCATATGAGTGATTGTGGTTCAAAAAGTTGGAGGTACCCGAAATTAGTTATTACGAGTGTGTGATTAATCAGGTACTTTTATGAAATACCTAAGTTTCAGATTACACTTGACTTAGGCTCTAAACAGAAACAAATCGGTACCTTGTCTTAAAATTACTTTCAGGTACCTGCCAGAAAATTTCAAAACCTTGAATATTTGAAACTCAGGTACCAGCCATATCTGAATATTCGCGTATTTCTATTTCTAGCTCTCCATGTGACGCATGTGCTACTACAACATAGGGATCATCTCATTATGATCCTAATTACGCGTTTGTCCATAATTTCATACAGCTTTCCCTCTGGTACCTGTTTTGATTGCGTAACGCTTTCATATCGGCGTACGCTCGCCAACGATACGCATCTGGTACCATTCGTAAATTACATCGCGCAGCCTGATATTATCGGATACTGGCTTTTGTCTGCACGCTGCAACGGTTGATCTATCTTCGCGAAATATTGCCGGAAGACGAACGATTCTGTCGTGCCTGCCTGCTCCCATGGACTCTTTACTTATGTGTTTGCTCCTGTGTTGAAGTACACTACCCCTCAAAAGTTTCAATCCTTATTCCTGCTCATAGAAACGCGATTCCAATTTTTAAAATAAATTAATAATAATAATAATAATAATTTTATTAAATGGGTAAAAACCCTTTAATATACAATATATACACAAATAATTGGACTTCCTTTGAGTTAAGAAATTTAGATGGATGCAATAATTATTAATATTACTTATTATACAATTTTTACCATTTGACTTGGCGCAAAGAAAAAAATGAACTCGTTGACGTAAAAGATAATTCCTCGTAGCAATTTCGTGGTTATTTTTTTATGAAAAGCGAACAGATTTCAGTGGATGCAACTGAATTATTTATTTACATTATTCTGCGTAAAATATATAAATCCGCGAACACAGAGTGTATTACAAATAATGGGATATGACGTAGTATGTGAATTGCAAAATATGGAAGGCATAAATTATAAAGCATAAAATGTTTATGGAACGCATGATACTAAATATGGAAAGTACTGTTTATTTAAGTATAGGGTATAAAATACAGGGTGTAGGTAGTAGAATATTTCGAAATGGAATACAGAATGTAGGATATAAAATATGAAACGTGAAGTACGGAACATTTGATTATACAATATTCGATCTTTTGCAACGGAACTTTTGAACGGGAGTGTACATCCTCGATATACTGATGAATGGTAGCTACCAGAGATCCGTTCGTATAAAAGTTGTAATTTATAAACTTTCACGGAACATTACTTCAGTTCCTCTTCAGAATATCTGGCAATGCATGCCTGTGTACCTCTGGAATATTTTTCCGTACGTCGATTTTCGTATTTTTTTTTTTGCCTGCACATCAAAAAGTTTGTACGAACACCACACTTCTTTAAATTATTTTTAATAAAAATAGAGAATTGAAAGATATTTTTTATAGCTGGAAAAATATTAATCCTTTCACTTTGGGGTTATAAATTATTTCTAATAAAAATAGAGAATTGGAAAATATTTTTTTATAGATGGGAAAATATTAACCCTTCAGTTTAGGGATTATAAATTATTTCTAATAAAAATAGAGGTTTGAAAGATATTAACCCTTCAACTTAGGAGTTATAAATTATTTCTAATAAAAATAGAGAATTGGAAAATATTAACCCTTCAACTTAGGGGTTATAAATTATTACTAATAAAAATAGAGAATTGAAAAATATTAACCCTTCAACTTAGGAATTATAAATTATTTCTAATAAAAATAGAGAATTGAAAATATTTTTTTATAGGTGGGAAAATATTAACCCTTAAGTTTAGGGGTTATAAATTATTTCTAATAAGAATAGAGAATTGAAAAATATTAACCATTCAACTTAGGGATTATAAATTATTTCTAATAAAAATAGAGAATTGAAAAATATTTATTTATAGGTGGAAAAATATTAACCCTTAAACTTAGGGGTTATAAATCATTTTTACTCTTGAATCCTGAACACTGAGAACTCTAACAAATTTTACTGCAAATTCTATATATACAATAAACGTGAATTTGAAAAAAGATTTTCTAAGTTGTGTAACACGGTCAGCTGAACGAAATCGTGTGACGGGACCACGAAAACTCTGTTACCAGCCGTTAAAATTGCGTGAGATTCGAAGCATCTGCTATATTACAACGGAAACAGGTGACGAAGTTTCCGATTGGACACCATATAATCAATGCGCCATTAACGCCATAAACCAGATTGAGCTGGTAACAGCACGCGGATCAAACGCGTTCGAATTAAATGGCCAATTGCTGAGGCTCGATGATGTGCAAGGGATGATCTATATTCTGTGCGATCCAGGGATCATCAACCATCAAAAACCGGGAATATCAAAATCATCGACGAAGATAATATCACTTTTTGGATTTTACAGTGAAAAGTTATACGTATTGGTGATCATAAAAGTCGTGTAATTAAAAAATTTTAAACAAGCTATTTAATCAATTAAATTACACGAAAACAAGTTAAATTATAAGATAATGAAAATTTTAATTTTCGAAAAAATTTGTAACTTTCACAACCACCGACATAATTTTGCAGTTAACTAAATATTTTTAAACACCACAATTGTTGCGTTATTTAAAAAAATATAATTTTATTATTATTAAAAAAGGATGGTTCAAATTTTACAAATCAAAAACTAATTATTAGTAAATTAAAAATTAAACTTAAATTATAGTTTAGTTAAATTATTATATATACAATTATATAATTAATTTATAATTGAGTTTAATTTATAAATTAAATTAATTTTTATTTTTATTTTACTACTAATTAGTTACTGATTAGTAAAATTTGAACCATCATTTTTTAACAATAATTAAATTATATTTTTTTACAGTCATATCTAGCGCCAATTGTAAATAAAATATGCATCCTATTTCGATCGTAACGTATGACAATTGATTCTCTACGATATATGTGAAAATGATGAATGTAATAAGAAAAAAGGGGAACAGATATGCGATATCGGAGTTTATACACAATCATGCAGTTGTATATCGTTATTATGGTTACAGATAGCACAGGTATACAGCTGCATGAATGCTGATGCAAGTACGTCGCCGAGCTCGCTCGGCGTAGTTCCTGTGCAGCATTGTACGAGGCACAATAAAATCGTGGACGTCTCCCACGCGCGTTCCGTTTGATATGAGAACGGTCGATCGCCAGGTATCTAAACGACGTGGCTATTGCTGATACGCATAAAGATGCCTCCATGTTCCCCATTTTATTCCCTCGCGAAACTTCTTATCGGAACATTTGAATCTCAGGGATGCACCGCGGCGAATGCTTAAAATGAAACTTTTCTGTGAAGAAGACTCAACGTTGTGAGTTGCACACCACTATAATATACAGTGGGGGACAAAAATTTGAGATAATATAATAACAAAACTAAAGTAATTAATTTGTGAGAAATAACAGTATAAAAAAAAATTCTATGCTAGTCAATAAATAGTTCTACTATAATGATAATAAAAATTAAAAGATAAATAATATTTGCGAATTATAAAATTATGTTTCACATTGTTCTGACGTCTTAAACTTTTGTTCGCTACTGTAAATTAATTAGTTAATAAGAAATGATAGTATAAATAAAATTTGTACTGTATGTTAATGAATAAATAGTGTTCTATCATAATGACAATAAAAATAAATAGATAAACAATATTTGCAAATCATAAAATTATATTTTACATTATTCTGTCATCTTAAACTTTTGTCCATTACTGTAAATTAATTAATTAATAAGAAATGACAGTATAAATAAAATTTGTGTTCTATGTTAATGAAAAAATTGTATTCTACCACAATGACAATAAAAATGAATAGATAAATAATATTTGCAAATCATAAAATTATATTTTACACTATTCTGTCATCTTAAACTTTTGTCCGTTACTGTAAATTAATTAATTAATAAGAAATTACAGTATTTGTGTTCTATGTTAATAAAGAAATAGTATTCTACCACAATGACAATAAAAATGGGTAGATAAATAATATTTGTAAACTATAAAATTATGTTTTATATTGTCTTCTAGTCTTAAACTTTTGTCTGTTACTGTACACCGTACGAAAAATCTATTGAAAATTAAATATTGATAATATGAACATTCGGTTTAACGAAATCACCATCAATAACGTTGCTACGAACAAAATCAATGGCTAATAAAATTAATCATAATAATGCCAGCTTAATATCAGCAATATTCACGTGAAAATTTATTGCCTTGTATAATATTGAAATTTGCCCTTGTCAACGTGTCCCATTTAAAAACAGAGTAAATGTAAAAATTCAGCTTCCCATGCTCGCGAAGCTTTAACGAGTGTCTACACAGGTAACCAATGCTGAAGCGGTGGTTCAAAGTCCTTGTAAATCATCTCAGAAAAAGAGGGGGGGGGGGAATTTCCAATACTGTTTGGCGAACAGGAAACTAGCAAAAAAAAGGAAGGTAAAAAAAAAAAAATAAACGAAGGAAAAAGCAGCGGAGGCTCTAGTTACTAACGCTGCACGCGTGTTGGAGGGTTGTTTTATTTCGGCGCAAGCTTCCTCGAGTGCCTTTGCACGTATGCACAAATATTTCCTCTTTCTTCCTCCACTCCCTTTTTTCTCTTTTTCTATTTTCTCCCTCTGAGCGTCGCAAACGGTACAAATTCACCGAGATCGGGTGGTCTAATTAATCGCAATCACGAGTGCTCGCGGCAACGGGACCGACGTGGCTTAGCATGCTGGCCTATAATTATCGCGATAAACCACTTGAGGGTGCATTGGCATCGTCGCACGTCGAAGGTGGGGGGTGGGAAGGGGTGGGTTATCAGGAGGGTCGTGGTACGAGTGGCGATAAGGGTTGAACAAGTAGAAAAGGGCTAAACTGTGCGATACACCCGAACGGTGCCGGGGCGAGTACAATACGCTCCAAAAGTTAGTGAAACACACTGAAATATGTCGTACAACAGTAGTTTGAGTCTGAGTTTGAGCCTGACTTTAAATGAACATAAAGTTACTCAGAACTCTCTATTGGGATTAAAATTTCTCTACTTGAGCTGGTTTTATATACAAGGTGTCTTAGTATGGCAAAAATGGAGAAGAGAGATTTATTCTGTATCCAAAAATGAGTAAAAAACGTAAGATAGAATTTTTCTCTAAGATGCTTCGTTTTCGAGATACAGGACTTTGAAAGTTTGAGCAATTTGTCTTACGTCTGACTAATTTCACTCTGTACTACTTGCCAGTTCAATTCACATGATAACCGAATAAATTGTTCATTAATTGTGTATTTTATCCAAGTGAAGTTAGAGTTATTAGTTACAAGCACTGAATGAAATAATAAATGCAAGTAGTATACAGCGAAATTAGTCAGACACGTACAGATAAACGAACGTACACCGCTCGAAACTTTAAGTTCTATTTTCGCAAAAACGAAACGTCGTATGGAAAAATTGTATCACACGTTTTTGACTTCTTTTTGCTCGCAGAATGTAATGGTGTTTGTGTGATACACGATACCTGCTATCGGTACACTCTGTGTACAGTGTTCGATCAACGAGTGGTGGAACATGGGCAGACGAAACAGTTCCTTTGGAAGACGATGCAGGTGGAATGTTTACAGAACGGATGGCAGGATTTTACTGTCCCCGGGAGGACGGTGAGGGGGAGGGGGTGGCTACACGAAAATCCACTCAACGATTGACCCTCCTCGACTTTCTTACCGACGGAACGAGACCCGATTAAGTAAGCGTAACACACCGGTCGATGCACTTGCCTAGTTGACTGAGACTCTGTACACAAGCTTTGTCTCACCTGTATTTGAACCAATATTCACAGTGCTGTCAAAAAATAAGTGCAATCCTGATAAATGGTCACTCATTATCATAACACTGACGCGTATACTAATTTAATCACAACTAATTTAACAACAATTTCCAACAACTAATCTTTGAAATTTCATTATATTATACAATTTTAATAATATTATTATTTATTTAATAATAGTATTATTTATTTAATAATAGTATTATTTATTTAATAATATTATTACTTATGCTATAGTAGTGGACAGAAGTTTAAGACTAAAGAGTCGACGAAATTAAACAAATATATATGTTATGACAAAGATTAAAAACTATGTTTAATGCAATTAATAAAAAAAATAATTACCACTCAAGAAAATAAGTGTCCTTTGAAGTAAATATCTAACAAAACACCTAAAATACCAGGGAGACATTGGCAACAAAATTGAAGAATAATTTGGAGTGCAAAGGGTTGAGCTAGGCGCGAACTTGCGAGAACCGGAAGCCTTAAAAATATCCGGCTGGCATACGATTTCCAAGCGGTGTGCAAAAATTATGCGGGGCAAACAAAAGCTGGCGCCGTGTCCTTTTAACGAATGTACTATGAGAAAACTCGGATGGAAATTCGTTTAAACCAGGCGGACGTCGTGCGTAACCGCAACAACCCCCTCCGCGCTTCCCCCTCCCCGTCCACAGCTTCCCTCTTGCAGCAGTGCTACCAATGCCAGGCGTTTTGCATGCTCGTGCTACCAACCTCGATTTACTTCCTTCTCACCCTTTTTTCCACACCTCTGCCCCCTCTCTCATTTCGTCGATCTCGCCCACCCCTTCCGTTCTCTTAATTTCTATTAAAATATTATATCAATTACGTATAAATATTATATTAGTTATAATAAAATGTTAGTATTTATGCAGACTTATTTGCCGTTAATAAATCTAGCATGTAAGAATTTTAATCGTATAAATTAAAATATTTATAAATTCATAAAAATTAAATTTTAGCGATAGTATCCGTACAAGTGCCCTTATCGATTGTAAAATATTATTTAAATAATAAAATTCCATTTTTATAAATTTACCGTCTAAAAAAATTTATCGCCGTATAAATTTAAATATTTACGAATTTAAAAAAGTTGAATTTTATATAAATATTATCGATTTAATGATAATATCCGTAGAAATGTTATCGATTGTAAAATATTAATGAATAATAAAATTTAATTTTTATAAATTTACCATGTAAAAGAATTTATAGCCTTATAAATTTAAATATTTACGAATTTATAAAAATTAAATTTTATATAAATATTATCGATTTAATGATAATATCCGTACAAATGTCCTTATTGATTACAAAATATTATTTAAACAATAAAATTTGATTTTTTATAAATTTACCATGTAAAAAAATTTATAGCTATATAAATTTATAAAAATTGAATTTCATATAAATATTATCGAATTAGTGATAATATCCGTACAAATATCCTTATAGATTACAAAATATTATTTAAACAATAAAATTTAAATTTTATAAATTTACCATGTAAAAAAATTTATAGCCACCTAAATTTAAATATTTACAAATTTATAAAAATTAAATTTTATATAAATATTATCGAATTAGTGATAATATCCGTACAAATATCCTTATAGATTACAAAATATTATTTAAACAATAAAATTTAAATTTTATAAATTTACCATGTAAAAAAATTTATAGCCACCTAAATTTAAATATTTACAAATTTATAAAAATTAAATTTTATATAAATATTATCGAATTAGTGATAATATCCGTACAAATATCCTTATAGATTACAAAATATTATTTAAACAATAAAATTTAATTTTTATAAATGTACCATGTAAAAGGATTTATAGAACGAAGGGAGGGGGAGGTGGGTTGGATATCAGCGAATAAATCGTAGAGGCAGTGAAAGTTTCCTTTTCGCTGAATCGTTAGCGGAGTCGCTCCTGCTGAATGTACGGTCCCGCTGGGATTTCGTATCGATCCTCGCGCGAAAACCCACGGCCACGACATCTCGTGCATACGTGCTAGCGAACCGATTCGACGGGACATCGCTGGCCACCCGCTCGATTATTTGGCGAACGGGAAAGTTTCGATGGATTTTGTTTCGGACGAACATGGAGCGTGTTGCTTCGTCGAAAGTTGCGAGCTCGATCTCTCGTTTTTATGGGGGGTATGAAGGAGAAAAGGGTTGGGGTGGGAACGTATGGGGTTTTGGTAGAACACGTAGAACTCAATTTTGTGACGAAATATGTAACTCATTTTTGTTTTACGAA
Source organism: Tetrapedia diversipes (assembly GCA_033822845.1). Lineage (NCBI taxonomy): Eukaryota > Metazoa > Arthropoda > Insecta > Hymenoptera > Apidae > Tetrapedia > Tetrapedia diversipes. Next base: position 526,840 of record JAOPTO010001165.1, read on the forward strand.
ATATTATCCAAAGACTTTTCGTATAAGATGAGATTACTTTTCGTGTTGTATAGATTACGTAAGTTATAGGTATTTTAAGTCAAGTACAGTCTGAGTCAAAATTTTAAGTGAAATCTATTTATTTAGGGAGACCTATAATTTGATATGGTTTAACAGAAAGGTGTATGATTGAAGGTGATCCAGTTTGAAAATCACGCCAAATTTTAATTTTTAATGACGATAAAGGGGATCCGAATAGAAAAAAGTGGAGTATGTTAATAAAAATTTCTATTGGAGTCACTGTATAACGATAAAATTGCAGCTAACATCGACAAAGATAAGTATCGATAGGAAAGAATTTTATTCTCCCCTAAAACACGTGAAATTTAAATTCTCGAAAAAGAAAAACAAGATTTGAAAAAGGTAAATTGTCCAAACAAATAAAAAATTACACCGAAGATATTATGTAATTATAAAATTGACACAGTTGAGTATTCTCAAGTTGATTTAACCTAAAGAATTTTATTCTCTCTTAAAACACCTGAAATTTAAATTCTCGAAAAAGAAAAACAAGATTTGAGAAGAGTAAGTTGTCCAAACGAATAAAAAATCACACCGAAGATATTATGTAATTATAAAATTGACACAGTTGAGTATTCTTAAGTTGATTTAACCTAAAGAATTTTATTCTCTCTTAAAACACCTGAAATTTAAATTCTCGAAAAAGAAAAACAAGATTTGAGAAGAGTAAGTTGTCCAAACGAATAAAAAATCACACCGAAGATATTATGTAATTATAAAATTGACACAGTTGAGTATTCTTAAGTTGATTAACCAAAAGAATTTTATTTTCCCCTAAAACCCTGCGAAATTTAAATTCTCGAAAACGAGAAACTAGATTTGAGAAGAGAAAATTGTACAAAATAATTAAAAATGACACAAGAGGTATCGTATAACAATAAAATTGATACAGTTCGATATCGATAAGTTGATCAACCAAAAGAATTTTATTCTCCCTGAAAACCGTGTGAAATTTAAATTCTCGAAAACGAGAAACAAGGTTTCAGAAGAGCGAATCGTGCAGACAAGGAAAAAGTCACACCACAGGTATCGAGAGACGATAAAATCGATACGACCATAGTATCGGTGCACTTATTAACCGCGAGAACTAATCCTGGCTGGCTTTTGCCCGGTGAACGCGCGCATTAACTGTCCTATAATGCATAATCCCGCCTATGGGCCACCAGAACCATGCAGGCCTGCCAACTGCTTTCCATTACCACTAGCCAGGCCTTTCACTGCACACTCGTTTGTGTGGCCATAACTTCGGCTGGCAACCGTAATAAACCTAGCACTGGGCATTCATATCGCGAGATAACGTCACCGAATTTTTCACTTTCTTTTAATATACTGGTATCGCATACATTTTTACTCGAAACTATTCCCGTGCATGCTAATTACTCATTTGTAATTTGTAGGTTGTAACTTTTAATTTGTAACATATGTATATTAAAGAGTTTAACCCTGTATATAATATTTATTTATTTATTTTGTACTAAAAATTTTATAGTAAATATTTTATTCCAAATATTTATTTATACTAAATGTTTTATATGGAATATTTTATTCCAAATATTTATTTATACTAAATGTTTTATATGGAATATTTTATTCCAAATATTTATTTATAGTAAATGTTTCATATGGAATATTTTATTCCAAATATTTATTTATACTAAGTGTTTCATATGGAATATTTTATTTCAAATATTTATTTATACTAAATGTTTCATATAGAATATTTTATTTTAAATATTTATTTATACTAAATGTTTCATATTGAATGTATTATTCCAAATATTTATTGATACTAAATATTTTATTCCAAATATTTATTGATACTAAATATTTTATATTCAATATTTTATTCTAAATATTTATTCTATACTAAATAAATAAATATTAATAATTAATATAGTTAAAAAATTAGTTATTCACAAGCTTAACAATCTTAACAAGTTTAATTTATCGTAACTCATTTTTTCAATTTGTCACATAAACATGTGTGCCTTGAATAATTAAAAAAATTCTTCAATAAACATTCTAACACTTTATGCATCTATTCAATTGCATGTATACAAATTGCAATAATTTACCATTAATTATTACACGATTTTGTAAAGCACAGTAACCCCCAAGAAAATGTTCCTAAAAATCCATGGAATGATTAAGAAGACCCTGTTTCCGGTTTCGTTGCTTCGGCTACTTTAAGAGAAATAATCGATAACAAATAACGAGGGCAGGGAAAAGAACTCCTTCCCTTTGTGATAGCCGGAGGGATAAAGGCTCCTTGGCGGATTTAAATCGGGGACAAAGGGGAAGGGTACGTTCCCCTGACTATTTTGCAAATGAAGGGACGCAGGAAGGGGGGGGGGGACTTATAAATTCTTTGTCATTTGCATCGCGCATTATGCCGCGGAATATTCAACGGCTCGAGAGAGGGGCGAAAAAATCTCCGGGCAATTTTTGTGTAAATTGGATGTCGCCGGCCCGTAACAAGAGGTTAAGAGCAACGAAGCTTTCAACATGAAGATTTTTCTAAGATAGTTATTCTTCCCTGCTTCTCCTGGCTTCGCCTCTTTTTATCCTTGAATATTTTCTTTCAGTGCTTGTACTCGAAATAACAAGAAAAATTGCGCTGAAAACGTTCTACTACATTAATTCAGTATTATTGCTTGGAAAAAATTTTTTTGGGGGGGGGGAGTGTCATTTGGAAGAATTTTATTGGTGAAAATTAATCAATAAGCAAATTAATGGGGTGCAATATTTATATTGAGTGGATAATAATTAGTATGTTTACAGAATAGTATATAGATATTGTGAGCATTGTAAATTTGTGGAATTGTTCAATTTTTAATCATTCATAAAGTTCCACTTCACTGATTTTTCGAATTGTAAAAAATTAACTAATAAGCAAATTAATGGAGTGCAAAATTTATATTGAGTGAATGATAATTGGTATGATTACAAAATAGTATATAAATATTGTGGGCATTGTAAATTTGTGGAATTGTTCAATTTTTAATCATTCATAAAGTTCCACTTCACTGTTTATTCGAATTGTAAAAAATTAACTAATAAGCAAATGAATGGGGTGAAATATTTATATTGAGTGGATAATAATTAGTATGTTTAAAGAATACTATAGAGATATTGTGAGCATTGTAAATTTGTGGAATTGTTCAATTTTTAATCATTCATAAAGTTCCACTTCACTGTTTATTCGAATTGCAAAAAATTAACTAATAAGCAAATTAATGGGGTGTAAAATTTATAGTGAGTGAATGATAATTAGTATGATTACATAATAGTATATAGATATTGTGAGCATTATAAATTTATGAAATTCTTCAATTTTTAATCATTCATTATTTGAATTAAGAATTACTGCAGCAAATTTGCAAATTTACATATATAAAATATGAAATAGTTGCATAAATCGTTGAGCAGCTACAATTTATAAGTACAATTGAAAAAGTAATAAATACAGTACAGCGAATTGTACATAATACAGTCCATGTACAGTTCATGTATGCGAATCCCAAGCATCTTCTACTGACCGAAGTTAGCCCAGTTTCTGGCAGCCTAAACCAAACATTCGACCTAATCTAATGTAATGCAATCTAATCTAATCTGCCCTAATCTGGGCCAGCCACGCTTCGAATTTAGGAATCTCGAGAATGCTTCTAGTTGCCTCCGTATACAGACCCAATATCCATTCTGTGCGGACGTATAAATTCTCACGTGGTTACCGAGTGAGTTCCAATATCGATACGTGCATCAAGTATTCTCGCATCACCGATCCCAATCGATACTACGTGTCGAATGCCCTTCACGATACATCTTTAATCCAGAAACAACTCGCGAAATAACCGATTTTGTGCTATTTTTAAACGAAACAATGCTATGAAGAAAATAAACGAATAACTGAAAACTTTTGGTCCACATAGTATATATCTGGGTACTTATTTTTTTATTAACAATTCAAATGTCATATATGTCATTGTATGACATTAATTGTGGTTTATTGTAAGCTGTGTGTAATAATAAATTAATTTTATATGATTTAACATTTTTATATTTTTATATTTTAACATTTAACATTTTCTTTAAAATTTCTTGTTAGGAAGCTTCCAAGCAAAGTTTTCAAGAAACAGTGTTGCCCATGTAAAAATGACTAATTTAATAATTAAAATTACAATAATTACCAACTTTCAGTAATTGAAATAATCAATCTAGAAACAGAATATTCCGACAAATATAAAAAATTTTTGTAACACCAATGTTCACCAAAAAATAACTGTTTTAAATTCGTTTCACGTTAAACTGGAAACGTTACAGCATATTTACAAGCACTAACAAAATTTACAAGTGAAATTCTGTACAATTTCGTGTCGGGAACGGAACAGCCCCGTGTTTACTCGGAATATTTGTTTCGCTCGGGCTTATCGTAAAACCGAGTTTTAAACACTCGATGGATAAGTTCTAAAACACGCGGAACATCGACGTTATCTCGTGCAAATAAATTTTACGACACGACAGGTGTTCGAAGTTATCTCTGGCGGGGTCATTGAAAAAGTTAGCATCCAATGAAATACTACTGCCCCACATACATGTATTTCTGTACATATATATATGTGTGTATGTGTACATCTAAAGATAAATAATTCTTATTTAACCGAGTACGAAGATTTCCGTGTATGATTCTACTTCTTCGTGTTATCTTTGAAATATTAAACACAAATAAGGAAAAATCTTTTCTCATAATTCTAAGAATAGTCAGAATTGACAGAAGTGGATGTTAAATCGAATACGAAGTGAAATTTGTGTTCAAATATAAGTCCAAAGGGTGAAAGAAAATTAATTAATTAATTAATAAGAAATAACAATATAAATAAAATTTCTATGCTAATATGAATAAAATATTTTATGCTAATCAATAAATAGTGTTCTATCATAATCATTATAAAAATGAATAGATATGTTTATCTAGATAAAAGTTTAAGTCCAAAGAGTGAAAGAAAATAAATAAATTAATTAATAAGAAATAACAATATAAATAAAATTTCTAAGCTAATATGAATAAAATATTTTATGCTAATCAATAAATAGTGTTCTACCATAATGATTATAAAAATAAATAGATATGTTTATCTAAATAAAAGATTAAGACCAAATAAATTAATTAAAATAAAATAAATAAAAATAAATTAATTAATTAATAAGAAATAGCAGTATAAATAAAATTCGTATTTTATGCTAATTAATAAATAGTGTTCTGCCATAATAACAATAAAAATGAATAGATAAATAATTTTTGCGAACCATAAAATTATGCTTTAGATTGTCCTGTCGTCTTAAACTTTTGGCTGCTACTGTATATAATATAAACAAAAATTTAGGTATGATAGTACGACATAGATGTTAAATAAAAATATACACCATGAATAATTGTACATTACTATCTCTATTATTTATTAAGACTTGTTAAACTTGCACACCAAATTTATTAAAACAAAGGAACATTAAACAACAAATAATCCTCCAGCATATTTTGGCAACTAATTCAAACTAATTACATAGACCAATGCACGTGTCGCATGAAAAATTCAAGTAACAGCATCTGAAAGCAACCTCGAGGCTTCAAGTTTCCCGAAACGTGCGCATAACAATAACCGGATAGCATCTCTTATCGAAACTTTTCAATTAGCGGCGCCGGAACAGCTCCAATTATAGAATGATTTGGAACGTCTCCAATTGATTGCTCCATGCA
>JAOPTO010001166.1:0-159252 GCA_033822845.1 Tetrapedia diversipes
TGTGCGAAAGTAGAAGGATTTAAAAAAAATATGCACCAATAACTGTATTTTTAAGTATTGATCGGAACAACATTGTAGTCTGATGTCCCCTCAGAGGGGACGTTCAACCGCAAAGGCTTAAAAAGTTGAATTTTAAAAAATGTGTGAAAGTAGAGAAATGTAAAAAAATATGCACCAAAAACTGTGTTTTTAAGCATTAATCGGAGCAACATTGTAGTCTGATGGCTAAAGTCTGATGTCCCCTGAGAAGAGGCAACCCAGTAGCCCACTCGACTCATGTCGAGTGTGCAATGTCCCCTCAGACGGGACTTTCGACCGCAAAGACTTAAAAAGTTGAATTTTGAAAAATGTGCGAAATAGCGAATTGTGCGAAAGTAGAAGGATTTAAAAAAAATATGCACCAATAACTGTATTTTTAAGTATTGATCGGAACAACATTGTAGTCTGATCGCTAAAGTCTGATGTCCCCTAAGAAGGGGCAACCCAGTAGCCTAATTGACTCACGATGTCCCCTCAGTGGGGACATTCAACCGCAAAACCTTAAATCTTGAATTTTGAAAAACGTACGAAATGGCGAATTATGCGAAAGTAGAGAGATGTAAAAAAAATATGCACCAAAAACTGTGTTTTAAAGCATTGATCGGAACAACATTGTAGTCTGATCGCTAAAGTCTGATGTCCCCTAAGAAGGGGCAACCCAGTAGCCCACTCGACTCACGATGTCCCCTTAGAGGGGACATTCGACCGCAAAGGCTTAAAAAGTTGAATTTTAAAAAACGTACGAAATAGCGAATTGTGCGAAAGTCGAGGGGCGCATGTATACACTGTTATCCGTAAATTGAACCGTGATGCTCGGCGAGATCAAAGGAAACACGAAGAGAAGCGAATGAAAAATCGGAGTGGGAAGAAAAGTAGAAGATTGCACGCGATAGAAGCTTAGTTTACATAATCACAAGGTATGCCGCGAATTAATCATGCGCGCGGAGTCCTTCGGATTAGTTGTTTTCGCGGCGAAACGAGTGCCTTGTTGAACGCGAATCGGTGTTTAGTAATAGCTGGAATGGTCCTTCGGGGATTGGCCGCGGACCAAATTCTCATGGACGGTCGCGAGCAGATATGGCCGGCCGCAAATTTATTATTCTATCCGCGACACTTTGATATACGGCATCGGGAACGAATTAAACCGATGTACCCTGATTTTCGATAAATATTAGTCCCGTTCTGTAAATTGGCCAGCTTCGAATAAATAAACAAAACGAAGATCACGCTGGGATCTAGGGTTGTCGCGTGGCGGTACAGTCCGTTGCAAAAGTTTCCGCAGACCCATCGAATTTCGACCTTTCTGTGACACGGGACAGTGGAACTCCGTTTATATGAATCTCTCGAGGACAAACTTTATCAAATTATCAGATCGTTCGTGTAATTTTTCTTTTTATTACAATTTTATCTTTATAGAAAAATTTGAATATAATATCCTTTTTATTAACCCTTTGCTCTCCAGCTGCGCTGCTATATTTACCCTTATAATATTTAACCCTTTGCACTCGAGAGGTGACTGTTAATCGTCTAATGATACTAACTTCAAAAAAAATTTACATATATGACTATTTAATTTCTGAGGCTGACTAATAAAGAAATTGACTAAAGTCTGCAAATTTGTGAAACTATCATTTGGTGACTAACAGTCGCCTCTCGAGCGCAAAGGGTTAATAGATATTGTGTTTAATGCAAAAATAAATAAATTGGAGAAACTTTATTATTTGAATACGTTTGTCACAGTATCGCAAAAATTTCGTTGAAAACGAGGTTTCGCTGTAGTTACGTTCCAAAGAACTTATGGGGGACCAAAGATTGTTAAGAACAAAAAATTTGAAGTAGATTCCAAAAATTATCAAAATCACACATCCGTGTATCCATGAAATATTCAAAATCCTTGTTTGCTTTTTGATACCTAAAATTTTACTGCTACGTGAAAACTCTTATAACGGACTGTACTCTGCCAGTTCTCGTGGAAACTTGACTTTAAAGTAACTTAAGGCCGTCTCGTCGGGAAATGAAATGAAAAGCATTATTAATGCGGCAACCATTGCTTTGTTATTTCGCGTTAACCTCGCTGACATCCCCTTTTGCAAAACAGAAACTTTCAAAAGAGTCCGCAAAAAACATGTATTAGCAGAAAAGTTGAGAATTTCCTAAAAAATACCAAGAGATGTACGGATGATTAATGGCTACGAATAAATTACTGTGTTTCACGGTCTCTCGAAACGAGAAACGTGGTCGCGTTGCTAGATGCTTATGCATTTATGAGGAATTCAAATATACAGAAAAGATACAGAACGGATGCGCACGATGTGCAAAAACCGTCCAAAACAAAATACGTGTTTCCGTTTACGAAAATACTTCTCGTACCGTGACTTACGACGTCATGCGAATGAATGGTACAGTGGCTCCAAAAAAAGTATTCGTACACTGTATTATAAGGAAATTCACCTAATTCTGAAATTCTGATTTCAATGAAATTTCGTGTGTGTACAGAACATAGTGTGTCCTGCGTGGAGCGATCTTTTTGGCGGCAAAATATCTTTTAATTTTTATTTTCTATTATAAGATTCATATACTGTTGAAACGTTACCAACAACAAATAAGTTACAGTGTCTAACTATCTTTAGATATTTTATACCGCATTAATTTCTTGTCACCGTTGCATTAATAATGGTAATAATGAAAAATTGATAAGTATTTAAATTTTTCTAAATTATGCATTTCTACCAATTTGAGCGCGGCGGTCACCGCTGACCCCACGGCGCCACGATGAATTTTCTATTATAAGATTCATATACTGTTGAAACGTTACCAACAACAAATAAGTTACAGTGTCTAACTATCTTTAGATATTTTATACCGCATTAATTTCTTGTCACCGTTGCATTAATAATGGTAATAATGAAAAATTGATAAGTATTTAAATTTTTCTAAATTATGCATTTCTACCAATTTGAGCGCGGCGGTCACCGCTGACCCCACGGCGCCACGATGAATTTTCTATTATAAGATTCATATACTGTTGAAACATTACCAACAACAAATAAATTACAGTGTCTAACTATCTTTAGATATTTTATACTGCATTAATTTCTTCACATCATAGCATTAACGATGGTAATAATGAAAAATTGATAAGTATTTAAATTTTTCTAAATTATGCATTTCTACCAATTTGAGCGCGGCGGTCACTTGTGACTCCGCGGCGCCACTGTCAAGTTGAGTGCCGGTCACCGGTCACCCCCGTGGCATTCAACGTGTTAAACGAATTTATTTGTGACATAGTGTACGAATACTTTTTGGAGCCACTGTAATTTTTCTGACTGCGTTGGTAAACTATTAGCTACATTTTTCCAAAAAAAAAAAAAACCAGAAAAAGAAACGTGCCGTCGTAATAATTGGAAAATTAGTGCAAGCTTTTACATGCACGATAGGGAAGTTAAAATGCAATTTTCGTCGTCTGAATGAAACCCACCCTTCCTCCCTCCGTTCACCTTTTACCGCCTTTTTATCCCCGCTGCGGGTAGCTGTTACAGTAACGAGGTCTTCTGTAGTCGTGCAAAGGAAGAGGGAGGTAGAGGGGAGAGGGAAGCAAAAACAATCTGATATTTCTACGGTTGGTTTGTTATTGAATCGAGAGAACACGAAAGGGGGATAAGAAAGAACGAGGGGGACCGCTCGACAAACCCTGGAAATAAGGAAGGAAAAATCCGAAATAATTCCCGGCAGATCTTCCCGGCAATCCCTCCCTTTCGTCCCTCCCGTTCATCCAGTTTGAGAAATTACGCTGAATTCATGACTTCCTACTCGCTTTTCCGTGCCATTTTTGCAATACGGATACGGGAAAAATTTTAATTAGAACGTTTAATGGTCACGGCAATCAAATATTTATTATGGTAAAAGTATTAACATTCGATACTGAAATATTGATTAAGTTTAGGCTATTAATATAATTTAATGTCGTTAAGAATATTAATTCTGCTAATTGAAACTTTTTTCACGGTCAGTTCCACTTTTGTCGCGGAATATGACGTGTATAATTCATAATTCAGTACATAATTAACTTCATACACATAATTGCTTTACCTTATAAACGATACAGTTAAACATTTCTGCATTCATGTTCCACCAGTTTGTCTAATTGTCCAATTAAAACGTCGTTTCAATTAGTTTTCACTACTAGCGGTACTAAATCATTTCTCAGCAAAAGTGTTTTGTTCCCCTTATCTCCCTCGATTGTCATTAACCTATCCATTCTCCGTTATCGTCCACCGAAATATTAACTCGTCCAAATAAGTTTCAAGTTCCATGTATCGTATTATGTTTCTTAAACGAAAAGAAGCAGCAATACCGACCATGGCCATGCATCTTCTCCTCATCCGTTCCAAGGAAAAAAAACAACACGAAAGAATATTCAACGGGTCCTGACTGCGTAACAACTTCTCCCTCGCGACTACTTCGAGGTCCAGGGATTCGCGAATTTCGCCAAGTCCTCTTCTACGTGGGCAGAGTGACGAGCAGGCACACCACTTCTTAGGATCCTGCTGCTGCTGCTGTTGCTGCTTCGCAGGCCTATCACGGACCTGGTAGTCGTGCCTGCATCGAAAACGGCACCTGGACGCCCTCGGTTGAAATCCAGGTCGCCCCATTTTGCAATTGGCAATTGGCCTGGTCCGCCAGCGAAAACTCTGCCAGCGTAGTTGCAGTCGTCGAACGCTGCCAGGTCACTCTGTCTATCGGTCCTCGGGCCGCATCCAACGCCTTTCTTTATGAAGCATCTCGCTTTTTTTCCGCGACACTGGCAGCTAAATGTTACGTAAAACTGGTGCATACATTTTTGAACCGGCTCTTCACACGATTTCAAGTGCACAGATCTTTAACTGATACGCTACGCGTTAAATGATTACCGACGCGTTCAGTGTGTCTTGATGGATGTGTCGAGGAGAAATTGGAGTTATTGGGAAAGTATTGATCGAAATTGAATATTGATATTGAATATTGATTGAAACCATTTCGGATGGTGTCGCGATTAGAAGTATTAACGGGGGACAATATTTATGCGACAGTTTTTTGGACTCTATATGGTGGTACTATTTAAGCATGCGAATCGCAAACAGGTCGGAAAATATATGTTGACAACGCATTAGCATATTAGGTGCAATCTTTAGGACAAAATTTACACCACAGTCTTTTACCCCCCCACTAAATACATTAACATATTTAGAATCTTGGTAAATATAACTAAGAAAATTCCGAGTTACCAGAAAAATATTGCCGCCATTAGACGTATTTACACCCTTAAGACGAAACTTACGCCACAGTCTTTTAACCTCTCCACTGAATACATTAAAACGTCCAAAACCTCGATAGATGTAACTAAGAAAATACCAAGTTATCGGAAAAATATTGACCAGAAACACCAATTCAAACTGAAACCATTTCAAGCGATGCCGCCATTAGACGCATTTACACCCTTTGGATAAAACTTATGCCACAGTATTTTAACTCCCCCCCCCCCTCCCCCCACTGAATACATTAACATATTCAGAATCTCGGTAAATATAACTAGAAAAATTCCGAGTTGCCAGAAAAATATTGCCGCCATTAGACGCATTTACACACATAGGTCAATACTTATTCGACAGTCCTGTTTAGGCCCACCCCCTATTAAACGCATTAAGCGTACACCAAACGCAAGTTTTTCAGAGTGTCCCATAACATTTTTAAATTGTATTATCCTGGGGAAATCGTCCCCTCCCTCCAGATCCGCCACTGTTTTTTCTCCCTTCTTCCGTGCCCGTGCACTCGCTGTTTCTCTTCGTTATCCTCGGGACGTGCTCGTATTTTCGAACGAGGGGACAGCTTCCGGTTCTTCGGCCGTTTTTTCGACCGAGATTCATCGGAGTCTGTTTTCCGTGAGACAGAAACGAAGTTCGATGGGACAGAAAGAGGGAATTGATTCGCGCTCGAGGAGGAGGGTCGAGGCGAAGTTTGGTTTTTAGATTGGGTGGCGGGGTTCGAGGGAGGGGTTGCCCAAGTCCCGGAAGTCGATGTCGTCGCAGCTTGTTGAAGGTTCTCGCGCGAAGAGCTTCTTTTTGTGTCCTTGCTTCTGCGGAATCCCACCTGAATCGACTGGTTTTGTAAAATTGCCGGTACGATTCCGTTATTTTATTGTTCAACAATGTTTTATCGTTCGAGTAGTACAAACAGAGGGTTACGATTGATTTACAATTGAATAATAGTTATAATAAATTTTTTTTTCGATTATGTCGTTCGTGAGATACAAACTTAATTCTTCCTGGGAAATAAATAAGTATTATAGTAGATGGAGATAATTGTCTTAAGTATTATTAAAAATCGTAAAACTTTTGTCAATATTTCTAAGGAATCTAGTATTAACTAAAAGATTCTTTTTGGGAAATAAATAAATATTATAGTAGATGGAGATAATTGTCTTAAGTATTATTAAAAATCGTAAAACTTTTGTCAATATTTCTAAGGAATCTAGTATTAACTAAAAGATTCTTTTTGGGAAATAAATAAATATTATAGTAGATGGAGATAATTGTCTTAAGTATTATTAAAAATCGTAAAACTTTTGTCAATATTTCTAAGGAATCTAGTATTAACTAAAAGATTCTTTCTGGGAAATAAATAAATATTACTGTAGATGGAAATAATTGTCTTAAGTATTATTAAAAATCGTAAAACGTGTATTTTTGTCAATATTTTTAAGAAATTTAGTATCAACTAAGAGATTCTTTTGGGAAATAAATAGATATTATAGTAGATGGAGATAATTGTCTTAAGTATTACTAAAAATCGCAAAACACTAACTTTTGTCAATATTTTTAATAAATCTAGTGTCAATTAAGAATAATAAAAATTTACCTAATTAACTGTTAATATTGATGTATTCAGAAACAAATATTTTTATTCCCACTTTAATTTACCACTATTTTTACGACTTGCTGTATTATTACATTGTAAACCGACGTGATAAAAGTCGAGCGATAAATTCGGTTTACCTAATTCTTTTAAATTAACCTGTCCTCATAATTACCGGCGCTTATTTTTCGTATAATCGTTTTCAACTGTTTCGAAACGGTATCAGTCCAATTAACAGTACTCATGTTTACATCTTGTTTCACGCTTACGTTACTGTACTTAGAAAAGTGAATCGTTACACAATAGGAAAGTTTAATCGATGATATTCCCTTATCATTGCAGAGGAGAAGCGCAGAGATAACGGTGGACAGTGGGGAGCAGAATGCTGTGTTCATTCGCATTTCCGGTGAGTGAAACCCGTGCTGCATTAAAAATTTAACCCTCTATGGGCCCGTGTAACTTTCCAGTCACATGCTAATTTATTGGCATTATTTTAACAAATTATTTGTTCTTTTTTTCACGAAATGGCGTATACGTATTAACCCTTTGCGCTCGAGAGGTGACTGTCAGTCACCAAATGATATTTTCGCAAATTTGTAGACTTTAATTAGTTTGTTTATTAGCCAGTCTCAAATGTTAAATAGTCGTATATGTAAATTTTAGTATACGACTTAGACAAACTAAATGAAATTTTCAATTCAACCTCGATTTAATTCGAGATAATTCGAACGACAGTAAAATTTACAATACAATAAAAATTTTGATTATTTTTGCATTTTTTTAATTTTTTTGCCAAGACAACATTCTAAATTGTTTTTTTTTTTACATTAAAAAAAATTAATTTTTTTTGACCGGTATTTAAAAAAAAAAAACTGTGCATTAAGGGATTAAAAATATGGATGCTAACTTTCGAGAAGATTTATTTGTATTTGTTATTGCAGTAGTTCTTAACATTTGATTGCAATTTTTTTTTCTAAAACAAGGAGATTCAGTTAAATTGTAACCAGCGTTACCATTAACTTAATTTTTTTGAAGAAGCGGCTCAATCAACCCTTTCACGACTAAGGGCAACATTTTTCCCCATTTTAAAATTGGCGATTGTCGTATTTAATTATAACCTTATCTGCATTTTTTATGCAGAACGTCAAAATAAAATGGAATTACGTAAACGGGAACGTTTAGGAAAAAAAAGAACTGTCAAATTAATCAATTGACGCCAATGATAAAACATTCGCCAGCTGTACTCTGTTATTATTTTTCTCCGCAGAATATCATAATTAGCATATCATTTTGTATAGTAATTTTATTTCATAACTTTTATTATTTTAGTTAACATTATGTTATAATAAACCAATGATAAGCCTATCTATAATTTATGTTACCTTTATAGTCCGATGGGAAAAATATTTCTTATAAAATTCCAAAAAAACTACACGTTGTTATGTATTTTTCTTATGATTTTTATTTATTTTACGTTTAAACAAACTAAAGTAAACAGTTACATACTAATATTTACTATTAGCAATTTTTAATAATTAGCGATTTTTAATAGATGTTCAGAAGTACTATTCAGAAGTATTCATTGTTCTACCTGTTAATTTTATTTTACTTTATTTCATTTTATCCTATTTTTTCTTACTTTATTTTATTTTACTTTATTTCATTTTATCCTATTTTGTCTTACTTTATTTTTATTTCATCTTATTGTATTCTATCTTATTTTATTATTTTCTCTTCGTTTTTCTGTAACTATTCTGTAAACTAATGTACTTCTGCCAGTAAATCCAGAGAAGTACCATTTATTTACCTATCACAGAAGGATGGCTATTTATGTTAATGCTTGTTAGTTCAAACATACACAAGTATACTTACATTAAGTTAGGTAGCAGATTCTCACGGTTCTCAAGAGCGTATAAACTCGAGCTCATGTTTTCCTAGGTCGTTTAATTCCTGTTTGCATCACTTATGTACAAGACGTTGTTAAAAAAGTTCCCAGGTCCCACTTTGAACGACTCGGCTACATAAAAATTGTTGAATTCTATACTCCGTCAGAACTTACTGAAAAGTCTACATAATTTACAAATATTCCGCCCAGTACCGTCAGATTAAGATTATTTATTACGAATTTTTGCTAAATTATACACTAACGATAATAATAATAATAATAATAATTTACAAAAACGATTTTCGACGTGAAACTTTGTATCCCATTTAAAACAGTAAAAATTGCTTAAAAAACGTTTTACAACACTACAATCACACAAAATTCATAAGAATTTATTATACCTCCAACAAATTTTATTCAAAGTGCCATTTTCCCAAAACATCCACAGGAAACAAATTTTTGTCTTAAACTGTAAAAGACAGTAAAAGTTGCTTCAAAAAATTTTTCACAACACTTAAATTACACAAAATTCATAGGAATTTATGGTACCTCCAACAAGTTTTATTTAAAGTGCCATTTTCCCAAAACATCCACTGGAAACAAATTTTTGTCTTAAACTGTAAAAGACAGTAAAAGTTGCTTCAAAAAATTGTTAACAACACTTAAGTTATACAAAATTCATAACAATTTATGGTACCTCCAACAAGTTTTTTCAAAGTGCCATTTTCCCAAAACTCCACTGGAAACAAATTTTTGTCTTAAAACAGTAAAAATTGCTTAAAAAACGTTTTACAACACTACAATCACACAAAATTCATAAGAATTTATTATACCTCCAACAAATTTTATTCAAAGTGCCATTTTCCCAAAACATCCACAGGAAACAAATTTTTGTCTTAAACTGTAAAAGACAGTAAAAGTTGCTTCAAAAAATTTTTCACAACACTTAAATTACACAAAATTCATAGGAATTTATGGTACCTCCAACAAGTTTTATTTAAAGTGCCATTTTCCCAAAATGTTTGTCTTAAACTGTTCACTTTCGATAAAAAGGAACAAAAAAAAGGAATCCAACCGCAACAGGCGTGTGGAAACCACAATTTACAGTGAATCGTGTTGCACACTTTTTTCCGCCGTGCAATTATTCCAGATTGTGGCGTTATTATTGAAGGTTTATCGCGCGATGCGAAAAAAGTGCGTAAATACTTAAAACCGACAGATAGACGCGGTGAAAAACAAACGCTGCGTGAAAGGAAACGCGGAGATAACCTCGATGAAATTTACGCGTCGTAAAGTCTGCCAGTTTCTTAGACCGATAACACGTACGGCTGCAATTAGGTTAATTAGTCGGCGACAGTGCGTGAACGCGTCACGAGAGCCGCAGGATGCTCACGTTCTATTTCTATTCGCATCGCGAATCAAACTGTTATTTTTTTTTTCGTTCGTATATACGGTCGCGGACAAAAATTTAAAACGAGAGGACAATGTATAGCTTAATTCGCAAATATTATGTATTATTATATACAAATAATGATAATACTATTTATTGATCGGTGCAAAATACAAATTTTATTATAAATTAATCGGTTCCATTTTTTTATCTGTTTGGTCTTAAACTTTTGTCCGCTACTGTACGTGGTGTGTTGAAGAGTAGCCAAACAAGTTTATAGCAGATAGTGTAGACTTGTAAGAAGAATTTGTGAGAACAACGACAAATTTCATTAGTGCGGGTTCAATTATTAACCCTTTGCACTCGAGAGGTGACTGTTAGTCGTTTAATAATACTAATTTTAATGTAAAAATTTTCAATATTCGAAATATTCATTAAGATTCGCCTATGTTAAACGTCATTTAGTTTAGTTCAGTGATACGCTAAAATTTACATATATGATTGTTTAACCTCTGAGTCTTAACCCTTTTAGTGCCAAACGACGATATATCGTCGTTCGTGCATTGGCGTCTCATTATACGCATCACGAGAAACGTGTAACCAAAATAATTGTACAAAACACTAAAATGGTTCAAATTCGATGCAATATGATTGCAAAAAAAAAACAAATAATTTAGATTCAACTTTTTGTTACATCTTATGTGTACTCTTAGGTATACTCTTATGATTAGTGCCGAGTCTCCGTATATGTTAGGGCGATAAAGTAGAAACGAGACACGGGACTATTTCTAGGGGAATTTTTTAGTAACGATGAAAAATTTGTTGAAATGAAAATATAAAAATTAAAAAATTTACTAACCATCATGAATTTGTTAAGAATATAAATTTAATTTATAGATAAATTGCTCAGTAACGATGAAAAGTTTGTTGAAATGAAAATATAAAAATTAAAAAATTTACTAACCATCATGAATTTTTTAAGAATATAAATTTAATTTATAGATAAATTGCTCAGTAACGATGAAAAATTTGTTGAAATGAAAATATAAAAATTAAAAAATTTACTAACCATCATGAATTTTTTAAGAATATAAATTTAATTTATAGATAAATTGCTCAGTAACGATGAAAAATTTGTTGAAATGAAAATATAAAAATTAAAAAATTTACTAACCATCATGAATTTTTTAAGAATATAAATTTAATTTATAGATAAATTGTTCAGTAACGATGAAAAATTTGTTGAAATGAAAATATAAAAATTAAAAAATTTAGTAACCATCATGAATTTTTTAAGAATATAAATTTAATTTATAGATAAATTGCTCAGTAACGATGAAAAATTTGTTGAAATGGTCCCAACAAAGTTTCTTACGACCGTAATCGCAATCTTTGTGTTTATAATAGTTATCAAAGTGCTGATTAGTGAAAATACTATTTGAAAAACAAAAACTTATTTCTATGTGTTTCATCATAGTTTATATCACTGTTATTCATATAATTTTCAATAAGCATTGCAAAACAATTGGCATCTCATTATTCTCCCTTTCTTCCCCAACATGCTGCATTTTGAACTTTTTAAATATCATTCTTAATTTGGTTTTTATGAGCTTTTTCCGAAGCTACAGTAAATTCGTCAAATTCGTGCGGTTATCTTCGCGTATGCATCGATTTTCGCTTGGCACTGAAAGGGTTAATAATAAATCGAACTAACTAGGGTCTGAAAATTTGCGAAACCATCATTTGGTGATTAACAGTCACCTCTCGTACCGCAAAGGGTTAACGTTCTGAGGAAAAAATAATTGTTCACTTTGGTAACGTGTATGTTTCTTCTTTTTTTCGTGATTCTTACGCTTGTATGCAAATAGAATTTTACATTCTCTGTCTTGTATCATAGAACATCTATTTTCTGCTGTATGCTGTGTAATATTCTATTTATATCTAACTTTATTTTTATTTATTCGTGTAAGCATATGGTATACATAAGCTTTTGCTCTTGCATTTAAACGGATGATCATTGTATTTACTGCAAACAGTATTTTTTTTTGGAATTTTTAATCGTTTCTCTTCCGTTCTGTGAATAACAAGTACCCAGCAAAGACGGCTTGGTTGACATTATCGAGACGGAAAGATACAATTTAACTTCAAAGGGTTGCTGCCCTGACCTTTCCTCGACCAGGTTGACTTTTCAGCTCAAGGGTTTCCAATAATCCTTTTTCATAATGTCACCAATCAACGAGAAAGAATAAGCAGCATATACATTAACGGCGCAAGAACATTGATTTTCATGTGCACGAATAATTTATACCGATTGTGTTTCGTTTTTCCGTTCGATGTTATTCATAGATTTTCAATAACTGCCGTCTATTTTGCATACCATCTTGTACACACGCGTAGAACAGAAAATAGGCTCGACGTCTGTCTTTTCCTCGCGAGTTCTATTACCATTTTACTTGCAAAAAGCTAATACACAGCAATTGGCCATTACCATTCTAATGTTGTGTCTAATAATACAACACAATTGGTCAAGCAACTGTTAAACGGTTATTATTGTATTATAAACGATGCTGTAATCACGTTAAATGATGTTTATTAATCTTAGGATAACAATGGCAAACTTAGATCTTTAACTTAAATTGCTTCACTGCCGAGCATAGACTTCGGCTATGAACTGTTGTTAACCCTTTGCACTCGAAAGGTGACTGTTAGTCGTCTAATAACACTGGATTCAAAAATGTCCAAACTCGAAATATTTACTATTATTCGCCTATATTATGACACTTAATTTAATTAAGCGATATTAACCCTTTGCACTCGGCTGTCCCCTCTCGTGGGACATCGTAATCCTAGCATATGATAGTTTCACAAATTTTCAGACTTTAGTTCAGACCCGAACGTTAAACAGTCATATATGTAAATTTTAATATACGACTTAACTAAACTAAATGAAGTTTAATATACGTGAATCATAGTAAATATTTCGAATTTGAAAATTTTTGAAGTTAGTATCGTTAAACGACTAACGGTCACCTGTCGAGTGAAAAGGGTTAAAATTTACATATACGACTATTTGACCTCTGAGTCTAACTGATAAATAAACCAACTAAAGTCTGAAAATTTGCAAAACTATCATTTGGTGAGTAAGAGTCACCTCTCGAGTGCAAAGGGTTAATTATAGCGCCTTCGGAAAATTTTTTTAAATTTTCCATTAGTTAAGGTAATATTTAAAGCAAATGAGACACTTTAACATCTAACTTTCTTTGGGCACACACGATTTTCGTATGCTTCGTGGCCACGCTGGGACCATTTTCTCCGCTATTATTCTTTCTCCTGTTCTAAGCTTCTGAAGAAAGCTGAACAAGCACTGAAGTATGCACTATGCTTAATAAAACTTAATCGTTGCTCTAATGTAACAAGTATAGTTCACATTTTTCATATGAAAAAATTTATACAAAATTAGATCAATTACAGTTTACAAGATGCCGGATATATCCGGCGCTCGAAGCGAAAGGGTTAATTACCAAATTTACATACTAAAAAATACTGATAATACAAAATGGAAGAATGAAAAACCACACTTTTATGCGTGGTCCTTTCGCAATAACGACAATAATCGGTATACAACATAACAAATTGCGAGACCCAATGTCTTGTCCCTTTGTTTGCGTGTCCGATCGTTAAGTTGGCCTGTTTCCAGTAGGCCACCCGGTATAATAGAAACGAAAGGCCTATCAAACGCTGTTTAGGCGAGGCTCGTGTCACGTACGCGTGTATTTGCATGGGGAAAAAAGAGACGGACGGTAATCATGCAATTATACATCACGGAGCGCGCCTCGTAACACCGAATAACATGATGTCGCAACGGAGAAGCATAACCTAGAAATTGTGCAACGAATTATTAGCGAGTCAAGATGCGCGCTGTTTCAGCGGCGTGTTGCAACGACGGTTGCTTGACAATGCTTTCTAGACGAGCCATCATTACGCGAACGCATAATTGCCGGGAAAAACTACTTCCCCTTCCCCTTTTCACGCTTCTTTTCGTTTCGACCACCGAGTTTGCACGTACAGTAGCGGTCAAAAGTTTAAGACGAGAGGACAGTGTAAAACATAGTTTTATGGTTTGCAAATATTGTCTGTACATTAATTTTTATTGTTATTATGGTAGAACACTATTTATTGATTAATATAGAAGGCAAATTTTGTTTATCATACTATTCTTTATAAATTAGTTACTTTAATTTTGTTGACTCTTTGGTCTTAAGATCAGAGGAGAATG
Source organism: Tetrapedia diversipes (assembly GCA_033822845.1). Taxonomy (NCBI): domain Eukaryota; kingdom Metazoa; phylum Arthropoda; class Insecta; order Hymenoptera; family Apidae; genus Tetrapedia; species Tetrapedia diversipes. The sequence goes on from JAOPTO010001166.1 coordinate 14,482, forward strand.
TGAAATATAGTTTTATGGTCTATAAATATTGTCTATACATTCATTTTTATTGTTATTATGGTAGAACACTATTTATTGATTAATATAGAAGGCAAATTTTGTTTATCATACTATTGTTTATAAATTAGTTACTTTAATTTTGTTGACTCTTTGGTCTTAAGATCAGAGGGCAAGGTAGAACTCAATTTTATGGTCTGCAAATATTGTCTGTACATTTATTCTTATTGTTATTATGGTAGAACACTATTTATTGATCAGCACAGAATGCAAATTTTGTTTATCATGCTGTTTCTTATAAATCAGTTAATTTAATTTCCTCGACTCTTTGGTCTTAAGACCAGAGGATAAGGTAGAACATAGTTTTATGGTCTGCAAATATTGTCTGTACATTCATTTTTATTGTTATTATGGTAGAACACTATTTATTGATCAGCACAGAATGCAAATTTTGTTTATCATACTATTCTTTATAAATTAGTTACTTTAATTTTGTTGACTCTTTGGTCTTAAACTTTTATCCGTTACTATATTAACCCTAGATAACTAAACTTAAATTAGCGCTATTCTGTAACTAATCATGTAATTTGTTGGTTACAAATACAAAAATTAAGCGTTGCAGTTTCCCTATGATTATATTAAAAACCAGCATTTTTGCAGAAACTATTCTTCCGGTATTTTACTGAAAAGAATATGTAATAGTCTAATTAAAAATACATAATTAACGGATTAATTGGTTGCTTGAACGTGCAATAATTGGAAGCACTCCAACAGCCTTATACATATGAATTTTGTGTTCTAATTCGAAAGAAAGTGATACTTTATGTAACAACACATTGAAAGTATACAGTATATATGATTCGTGGTTTTCATAAGCAGAATGGAATTTCATTCTGGGAAAGTCAATATTGAACAGTTCTGAGAAACGCGTGGCCATACCTTGCTAAAAGACAATTAATGTACTTCTCGGTAATTCATTTGTTTCGTTTGTATTTATATTTGCCAGTATCAACAGTAGCGCCGTCGAAACTAACACAACAAATCTCCGTGGTTTATTTGTTTAAGACCGGTTAGTACGCTATTATACGATGTTACTGTACGGTTTGCTGGTAATCGAGATAATGCTATTGCAAACACAGCTTTGGTTGTGGTATCAAAGAAACATGACCTAATTGTATTTCGAATTTTCAAAATTGTAAATACCATAGGTATCGAATTTTAAAATATTGTTCAAGCAATTTCGTTGATATATTCCGTGAAAAATCTTGTTTTCATCTTTTTTTAAATAACGTATCTAATATGAAAAAAGATTAACTGTTATGGGATACGTTCCACCGTTGTAAACAATTTTGGATATTTTAAAAATAATGAAAATTAATGAATTATTATAAAACATCGAATTTTTTATATTAAATAAATGCTACTGTCCATAAGTATTTACCCGTTCAACGCTTTCTTGTTATTTCAAAAAGTACAAAATTAAAAAAAAAAAGGCACTGTTTATGGATATTTTAAAAATAATGAAAATTAAAGAATTGTTACAAAAAATGGATTTTTTATATTAAATAAATGTTACTCTTCATAAGTATTTACCCATTCAACGCTTTGTTATTATTTCAAAAAGTACAAAATTGAAAAAAAAGGATAATGTTTATTCTTACTGTAATTATACACATAAAACAGTAGGTGTACCTGTAACGGTTTTTAATAGCGTTACATTATTATTATTATTTATTATTGCGATAAGTATACATGTGACGAGTAGCCAGTTATTTTTTACCAATACTGTAGCTTAATTTGAAATTTACAGTAAAACTCAAACATAACCTCGTCAAATTAAATTATCGATCATACAAAGTATTTAATCGGAATATTTTTACATCAAATGCGCGTGATTTTGATTATTTCCGCTGTCGTGTCATACAGCGAACGCGAACTTTTAATCATTTCAGCAAAATATTTGCAGAAACGTTCTTAATAATTTCCAGGTGAATATTTATCGTCGTCGGCCATTTTTGTTTGCGTTCAATCTCGAAAAACGGAGAGCAACCGTCCACGGGTAACGCATTAATCTCCGCGTTTTCACCGGTCCAATTTGCCGTGTTTATAATTTATCCAAGATTCATCGCGACGCTGCGATCTTTTGGCCTCGGATCCGGGTCCGTGTTGTGTATTTAACAAAATGTTATTACACAACAAATTATCGTGTCCATTTTGCGTGCGGAATTATTCTACACAGATCTTTCCAAAATTTGCGTGCAATTTTTGCAGTAAATCAACAAAATTACTTAAAGTGTTTTTATTATAAGTGTTGCAATAAAAAATATTTGTCGAAGTAATTTATTAATGAGTATTGTAAAAGTTCTTCAACATATTATTGATTATAAAAATTACTCTTAAAAAAATTAAAATTAAATTATTGGCTGACGAAAAAAAAAAATTAAAAATCACATTCTATACGTATAGGTGTTTTTTTTTTGGTACGATGAAGCAAAAATTTTAAATATAAATAATGTACAATTTAAAGATTTTACTTTTCCTAGTATCAAAGTTGAAATTTACAATCTTTATTTTTATTAAAATTGTCAACTACACAAATATTTTTTCTTTGCATAATAAAGCTAAGATTTGAAACGTAAAAAAGGCATGATTAAAAAATTCTACGTTTTCTACTAATAAGAATAAAATCCGCAATTTTCATTTTCATTAAAATTCTCAATTACACAAATATTTTTTCTTTGCATAATAAAGATAAGATTTGAAACGTAAAAAAGGCATGATTAAAAAATTCTACATTTTCTACTAATCAGAATAAAATCCGCAATTTTCATTTTCATTAAAATTCTCAACTACACAAATATTTTCTTTGCATAATAAAGCTAAGATTTGAAACGTAAAAAAGGCATGATTAGCAAATTCTACGTTTTCTACTAATCAGAATAAAATCTGTAATTTTCATTTTCATTAAAATTCTCAACTACACAAATATTTTCTTTTCATAATAAAGCTAAGATTTGAAACGTAAAAAAGGCATGATTAAAAAATTCTACGTTTTTCTACTAATCAGAATAAAATCCGCAATTTTCATTTTCATTAAAATTCTCAACTACACAAATATTTTCTTTGCATAATAAAGCTAAGATTTGAAACGTAAAAAAGGCATGATTAGCAAATTCTACGTTTTCTACTAATCAGAATAAAATCTGTAATTTTCATTTTCATTAAAATTCTCAACTACACAAATATTTTCTTTGCATAATAAAGCTAAGATTTGAAACGTAAAAAAGGCATGATTAAAAAATTCTACGTTTTTTACTAATCAGAATAAAATCCGCAATTTTCATTTTCATTAAAATTCCCTGATATATCTAAAATATTTCCTCGGCATAATGAAACGATGTTTTAAAATATAAAAGAAAAAAAAGGGTATGAATAGAAATTGTTACTTGTTTGTGATATCAGGTAAACACGAAATCTGCAGTGTTTATTTTTAGTAAAATTCATTGAACAGATACGGAGGAATTCATACGGTAATTGTTTACAATGACATGCTGATCGCGTGGAAGTTGATAGGTTGCACAATCGCGGTATCGCGAACGACGAAACCGCTGACACACTCGTACGCTGCACCCTAACACACTGCCAACGAGGACACGACGTTATTATTATCGTTGTTGTTTATAACCGATCGGAATAGCAGCGTCGCGTTAAAATTACAACAGCCAATGCGTTTCCGTTTGTCCGGTACGCGCGGCTAATTAATTTAAATGTACTCGCCTGTCGGCGTACACAACCTTACAAAAGTTTCGAACGCGTTGCGATCGTTGAAACGAGTTAACCCATTCACTGCCACGCAAATTTAGCGCGTCTTGCCCTGTGCGCCACGGTTCTATTTTAACCCTCTATGGGCCGAATTTTTGTTTTAAATATAAAAAAATTGATGGAACGAAAATAAATAATTATAACACTGTATATGCAGCTGAAAAAAAATTTTTCAGTTTAAACAATTTTACATTATAGAACATTATATAATTAATATATATATACTCCATCTCATAAAGAAAACAGATTATTTGTTAAAATGTCAATAAATTAGCATGTGACCTGAAAGTTACACGGGCCTATAGAGGGTTAACCCTTTGCACCCGGTTGTCCCCTCTCATGAGGATATCCCCTCTAATTGTGCGGTGGATAGGGAGCGCATAAAAGAAATCGTGCAAAAAAATATTTGAAAATTTTGTAAACACTTACAATATAATAAACAAGTTTGTACGATATACTGCCTAAAATTGTTTTTACACGGCGGACAGGGACCGCATAAGAAAAGTCGCACTTAGAAAACGCATCAATTATTTACGAAATAGATTGGAGAATGCCTTCGATTAAATTGAATAATTAAATTAGACTTGGAAAAATTGTAAAAACATTTAATTTTTCATTGTACATGTACATGGAGAAGTTTTCAAATTGTACATTAACCCTTTGCACTCGGTTTGCCCCGCTCATGGGACATCGTAATCCTAGCGTATGATAGTTTCGCAAATTTTCAGACTTTAAGTTCAGACTCGGACGTTAAATAGTCATATATGTAAATTTTAATATACGACTTAACTAAACTGAATGAAGTTTAATACATCGGAATCATAGTAAATATGTCGAGTTCGAAAATTTTTGAAGTTAGTATCATTAAACGACTAACGGTCACCTCTCGAGTGCAAAGGGTTAATTCAACTTATTGTTAGTTAGTTAATTTATTGTTAACTATTTATTAGTTAATTTAATTTATTGTCCTATGTAACATAGCAACTAAATTACTGTAACGTAATTATAATTGACCGAACGAATTAAGATAATTGAAAACGGATGAAATTCCGTGTAACTGAAATTAGTGTATCTGCATTGAATTTAATTCTCTCGTTAAATAAAATAAAAATTACTGTAATACGATGAATTTTGTTGAATAATTTCCAGAAAGCAGCGCGTTACCAACATCCGGCGTGTCGGCCAGCTTGGCAGAGGTCCGCAATGAAGCCAAGCCGGAGACGCCGTTCAGACGTTTGTCCGAGGTGGATCGGATCCTGCTCGAGAGCCTGAATATCGATCGTTCCAGGCCCAGGCCCACCGATCGATTCCTAACGATGCACAAGAGACGCCGTAAGAGGCTTACCACAAGATCCTTAACTCTGGTGCCCGGTATCCTGGACGATATTTTCCATGGCCTGGTTCAGGTAAGCCATCGATCGTTAGGGATGTAAACTTGATGCGCGCACGTGAAAGGAACCGTTCTCCAAGAATTCGTATCACCGCCGATTTCAGGTCCAAACCGCTTCACGATGGCGTATTCTCAATATTGCTTAACCCTTTCGCTTCGGCTGTCCAGTCCGCCGAAGTACCGTCGCTGAACGGAAGCTACGCATAAGAAATGTGCACAGTGCGCGTTTTTCTAAGCCTTGAATAACAACTGTGCTGAATAAAACAATCGTTGCTCTAACGTAACAAGTATATTTACATTTTTAATATGAAAAGGCTTACAAAATTAATAGATATAAAATTATTAAAATATGAAATTATTAAAATACAAAATTATTAAAATTTAAAAACATTAAAAGATAAAATTATTAAAATACAAGATTATTAAAATTTAAAAACATTAAAATATAAAATTATTAAAATTTAAAATCATTAAGAGATAAAATTATTAAAATTTAAAAACATTAAAAGATAAAATTATTAAAATACAAAATTATTAAAAGGTAAAATTATTAAAATATAAAATTATTAAAATACAAAATTATTAAAATATAATATTATTAAAATACAAAATTATTAAAATATAAAATTATTAAAATACAAAATACATTTGGACTTATTACATAAGCGGTGCTCGAAGCGAAAGGGTTAAATTTTTAAAGGAACATTGCTGTTTAATCCATTCACTTCCAAACAAATTTAGAGTGTCCTGTCCTGGGTGGCAAGAGTTTATTTTAAAGAAAGCACAGAATTTAACAAAATCTAATAATATCAAGTTACAGATATGGTATTGAAATGGCATTTACTGTAATTTGAAAATGAAAAGAAAAGTAGCTGGCATTTTGACTGCTCTGGTAGTTCTAGTGTTAAACGAGACAATATTGAAAAATACTTTGAAGTATCTAGGATAAATAATTTACACTGTGTTTGACCAGCGATGAGTAACAGCGTTTATAGCAAAATTTAACACAAGTTAAAAGTTAAAAGTTATTCTATGCGAAAAAATAAGTTAAAAATGTGGAACAAAATTTTTTATACGATGCTTTATTTCGAGGAAAATCGAGGCTGAAGATTCAGTTGAGTGTGTACGTATTCAACTGCGTCCATGTCTGACCAATTTCGTTGTATACTACTTGCGTTCATTGAATTCACTGGTTATAGCCATGCAATGAGATAAAATGCAGGTTTAAGTAATTTATTCGAGTAACTTATAAATCCTTAAATTAAGTAATTCACGTTGAAATTATTTAAATAGGAAAAATCTAATTTGCGTGTGTTTAAAAAATTTTCAAAAAATTTGTTGGATCTCGAAAATTAAGCATCATATAAAAAGATATACATTTTTTTGCTTATTCGTTATGTAAAATTTGTCTTTTATAAATATGAAAAATCGTTTAATGTTATTCTTAACATTATCTATATGTATAAAAATGAATGTGTGTCTGTCTGTCTGTACTCGATAGATTCAACAACCATACATCGAATCGCCGTGAAAATTTGGAAAATTATTAGGTATATCCTCGGGAAGGTTTTTGAAAACTTTTTTTTTAAATCACAGTTGCGGTTCTAGGTGCTCGGTATATTTCGAACAGAATTTTGAAATTGCAGAACTTAGAGGGAAATACATTTGGGTATATTTGTATCGCTCCATGAGTAAAAGTTAGCAAAAATTGCTAGGAATAATGGTAATTATTTTTGCAAACTTCACACATGACCCCGTAGACCTAGTTTCTAATAAAACTGACTGTTTTGTAATTATGCTTGAAAATTATAAGTAATCATAAGTAATTCAAGCATCCCTCAGAAAATTAAAGAAAAAGGGTGAATATGATCGATTAATAATTTGCTACTAACAATGTCTTAGTTTTTACTAAAATTATAGAGAGCTTATTTAATTTTCTACCACTTGAAATGTTCGATGCACGAATTAAGAAACTTGAAAATCTGAAGATACAGCAACAGGAAGAAAGTTAGCGGGTTATTCCTCTTTAAGGACCCTTCAAGCTTACGTTGTGATATACTATCCCGTATTTAGCATACTTAGACTTTGGTCTCGCGTATTACTAACTGCCCCGAGACTTAGTATCGAAACTTTAACCTTCCACATATTACTATCTTTGATCAAACTTGCTCAAAACCAGTCCATAAATTGTCATTAATCTCTGGTAACCGAATTATGTGATATCAGCATCGAAACTGAATTCATTATCGTTGAAATAACACATGCGTTCGTGAGATTAGCATCTTAACCAGAAATTATCGTTCACAATTTACGATTTAATCCACGAATCGAGAAGACGTTCCATTAAAAAATCTTCCGATCTCCGAAGTGTTAACCCTTTGCACTCGAGAGGTGACCGTTAGTCGTTTAACGATACTAACTTCAAAAATTTTCAAATTCGAAATATTTACTATGATTCACGTGTATTAAACTTCATTTAGTTTAGTTAAGTCGTATATTAAAATTTACATATATGACTATTTAACGTTCGGGTCTGAACTAACGTCTGAAAATTTGCGAAACTATCGTATGCTAGGATTACGATGTCCCATGAGAGGGGACAAGTCGAGTGCAAAGGGTTAAATGTTCGAATTTTCGAAACTTGATATGTTCAAACTTTTAGCTGTTTTATTTATGAAAAATTCAAAATTTTTCATGTTTCCACGTTTCAAAGCATTTCGAATCCCTTTCCGAAGACAAATTCGAACGTTACAAGCAGTATAGGGAAGCTATAGGGAAGTTCGTGGTAGTCGTCTAACTGAAGAGCAGTTATTTCCGTTTCAGGGACGGTTCTGAACTTTCGCAGCGACGCGATGCATTGTTTACAACATCGATGTAAATCCTTAAGAGGATCTCGAAATTCGTGGAACTCATTACGTTAGATTCCCTTGAATAAGTGATGCAGAATGAAAATGCAATTTTGCGAAATCCTCGTGAAACGTGCAAAATGCGGGGAAGTCCCTAAAGTGGTAAATTCCCTAGAGACAATTCATAGGAGAATAACTAAATGAAACTAAGAGAAAGAAATCTTATCCCAAGCACTGTGTCTTCATCCTCTCATTAATCTCATCATTGTGCAGAATAAATGAATATACAGTAGAGGACAAAAATTTACGATGAGAGGACAATGTAGAACATTGTTAGTTTTATAGTCTGCAAATATTGTCTGTGCATTCATTTTTATTGTTATTATGGAAGAACAATATTCATTGATTAGCACAGAATGCAAATTTTGTTTATCATGCTGTTCCTTATAAATTAGTTAATTTAATTTCGTTGACTCTTTGGTCTTAAGACCAGAGGACAGTGTAAAACATAGTTTTATGGTCTGCAAATATTGTCTGTACATTCATTTTTATTGTTATTATAGTACAACACTATTTATTGATCAGCACAGTATGCAAATTTTGTTTTTCATGTTATTTCTTATAAATTAGTTAATTTAATTTCTTTGACTCTTTGGTCTTAAGACAAAAGGACAATGTAATATATAGTTTTATGATTTACAAATATTATTTGCAAATTTATTTTTATTGTTATCCTTGGGGAACACTATTTATCGATTAAAATAGAATGCAAATTTTGTTTATCATGCTATTCCTTATAAACTAGTTAGTTTAAGACAAGAGGACAATGTAGAGCATAGTTTTATGGTCTGCAAATATTGTCTGCACATTCATTTTTATTATTATTATGGTAGAACACTATTTATTGATCAGCACAGTATGCAAATTTTGTTTATCATACTGTACCATATAAATTAGTTAATTTAATTTCGTTAACTCTTCGGTCTTAAACTTTTGTCCACTACTGTATTATACAGACATCGACGTAAAATGTTGCAAGATTACACTTTTTAATGAAAATCAATGTATCTGAAAACAAAACGGTTGACGGACAACGATTCGTTTTTAATTGTTTGTCTTTAATTTCTTTCCGAAACAAATTGTTTGCAACTCGTTAAAAATCGGGTAATTAAAATCGACGCAACTGATTGGATCGATAAAATCCGAAGTGGTTAAGGGACTTAAACTATTAGCCAATTGTAGCGGATAACCGATTTTTGCAGCCAAACGACCATCCCTTTGACCAATTTAACCGGTTAGATGCTAATACAATATTAGGGGAGACCAGTGCGGAACCCAGCATCATGCCTAGCTCTGTAACCAATTAAAAGAATTGTAGGAATACAGTCAATTGCAAAAGTCTCGTTACCATTCGTACCGTTTGCTAAATTTGAAATATTAAAAAAGGAACAGGAACTATTATTTATTATTCTACGCGCGTTAATTGGTTTTTTTTAACTAAAATTAGACAGATTTTGAAAAAATTATGATGTTCCTTGCATTTGTTTATTAAAAAATGCAAATGAATAATAAAATTTGTTGTTACATCTAATTATTAGATCCGTTATAACCATAAATTTCATTGATTTTTACGTGGGTACTAATGGTAGATATGTTTCATACAGTTTTCTTTTTAATTTATTTACATCTTTTGACAAACAAACATAGAAAACATCATCACTTCTACGAAATCTGTCTAATTATATCTAATCAACCGATCAACGTCAATCAAATTTCGAAAATTGTTGCCCCTTTCTATTTACACGTCTAAAATTTTGACAAGATTAAATGGAGATATTTCGAAAATGGCACCTACAGTAGCGGACAAAAGTTTAAGACCAACGAATCGAAGAAAATAAATAAATTAATTAATAATAAATAACAGAATAAATAAAATCTGTATTCTATGCTAATCGATAAATAGAGATATTTAGAAAATAACGCCTACAGTAACAGACAAAAGTTTAAGACCAACGAGTCGAAGAAAATTAATTAATTAATTAATAATAAATAACAGAATAAATAAAATCTGTATTCTATACTAATCGATAAATAGAGATATTTAAAAAATAACGCCTACAGTAACGAACAAAAGTTTAAGACCAAAGCGTCAAAGAAAATAAATTAATTAATTAATAACAAATAACAGTATAAATAAATTCTGTATTCTATGCTAATCAAGAAATAGTGTTCTACCATAACGACAATAAAAATGGTTATATATGAACAATGTTTACATACTATAAAAGTATGTTTTACGTTGTCCTCTCGTCTTAAACTTTTGTCCGCTACTGTAACCCGTAGTTGACGTCCTAAGCAAGAACTGCAAGCTACGAGTTGTCTCGCAGTTGGCCCGTCAACGCGTTAAGTCACCCGAATTGTTTCGTTGGTCGCACGATGCGCTCGTTCTCGTTGTCTGTACACGGAGAAAAGCGGAGTACCGATTAATTCGACCACGTTACCTGGGCCTTAACGATCGAAACGGGCACGGTCGCGCCATTTCACAATGGCATCGTGCCCGGGAGCCACGTTTCTAAACTTTCTAGCCGTCGATACTGTCCGTTTCACCGGTTGCTGATCTATTGTGGCTTGATGATTTGTTTCAGTGCGTGCTGCAAAAGGCCGGGAACTGGCAATTTAACGCGTTCACCCTGGAAACGGTGACAGGAGGTAAGCAATCAAACAGAAAGTTAATTTTTTGACTGAAAACGCATTCAATAACAAAATTCATTGCGCTCTAAGAGGAATCAATTCAATAACAATGCAATATGAGGAACGGTAAATGGATGCCGGCTAAATCCGACGTTGGTAACGAAAGGGTTAAACGGAAACAAAAATGTGATTACGCCTTACGCGTTTCGTGGACCCCCCGATCAAACCTAATCCCGCGAATGGCAACGAAGAAAGATTTGAAATATTTGACAAATTCGCGAAAGGATCGAAATTTTTAAAATTGCTGTAAAACGTTGTTGACCGATATTTCAAAGAGTGAATGAAAATTCACGGGTAAAAATAGTTGGTAAAAATAGAGGGTCGACGATTGTGTTTGGAAGAAGAGGATTCTATTTTTATTGTAATTCAAGCATTATGAGATCCTTCGTTTCGTTTCGAAACAGACGATGATACACCACCCAAGATGTCGGTTTCATCGGGTTTTCGCAGGGATTCTTTCGGTTTTTGTGTATAATGTTTTATTAACACCTCCGTGCGTTGTTGAAAAATATTTCAAAGAGTGAATGAAAATTCACAGGTATTTCGTGGGTAAAAATAGAGGATTGGCAATTGTGTTTGGAAGAAGAGGATTCTATTTTTATTGTAATTCAAGCATTATGAGATCCTTCGTTTCGTTTCGAAACAGACGATGATACACCACCCAAGATGTCGGTTTCATCGGGTTCTCGCAGGGATTCTTTCGGTTTTAGTGTATAATGTTTTATTAATACCTCGTACTTTACCACCGAGAAGAATGTTTACGTTACCCGCGTACTGAAAGCTTTAGCGCTGTATTTTATAAAGCAAACTAGCCGGTACAACGTTTTACTTCTGCCCCGTTAACGTTGTAAAATATCTTCTGGGAACTAAGCGCTTTCCTCGAGAAATCGTATTTATCCCTTACGTGCATTGAAATGGAAAAAAAATGACCGTTTTGAGAATTTTTCATTTTCTTAAGCACTCTTATCAAATTTCGGGATTAAACGCGTTTTCTTGAAGAATTTAAAAAATTGTCACTGCATTAACCCTTTGACTGCTGTGGGCGCGTACACGCGTCTCTGACGAAAGCTACTCGTGTACAGTAGCGGACAAAAGTTTAAGACAAGACAATGTAAAATATAGTTTTATGGTTCGCGAATATTGTTTATCTACTCATTCTTATCGTCATTATGGTAAAACACTATTCATTGATTAGCATAGAATACAAATTTTATTTATACTTTATTTATACTATATTTATTATTAATTAATTTTTTTTTTCTTTGACCCTTTGGTCTTAAATTTTTGTCCACTACTGTATGTGTCTCTAACGAAAGCTACTCGCGTGAATTATGGACGCGTACAGTAGCCGACAAAAGTTTAAGACCAAGACAATGTAAAATATAGTTTTATGGTTCGCGAATATTGTTTATCTACTCATTCTTATCGTCATTATGGTAAAACACTATTCATTGATTAGCATAGAATACAAATTTTATTTATACTTTATTTATACTATATTTATTATTAATTAATTTTTTTTTTCTTTGACCCTTTGGTCTTAAATTTTTGTCCACTACTGTATGTGTCTCTAACGAAAGCTACTCGCGTGAATTATGGACGCGTACAGTAGCCGACAAAAGTTTAAGACCAAAGAGTGAACGAAATTAAACTAACTAATTTATAAGGAATAGCATGATAAACAAAATTTGCATTCTGTACTAATGAATAATAAAAATGAATGTACAGACAATATTTGCAGACCATAAAACTATGTTCTACATTGTCCACTCATCTAAAATTTTTGTTCGCTACTGTACGTGTCGTATAATAGAAAAATCATCGTGGCGCCACGGGTAAACCCTGTAAAACTGGCGTGGCATTCAACGTGTTAAATTCTTCCACCACAATCGCTTTTCATTCATACCGATAGACCTGCAAGCCTCATTCGTTACCACCATTTGTAAAGCTCACTGTTTTCGCTATTGGCCGAAACGATGACGTCGACCAATCTGATTGGATGTCAACGCGCGATTAAAAAAATTGGGCAGAGCGAGCGAAACATCCCTCTTGCCCCTGTACTGTCTCGCAAGCCATCTTTTCGCGAACGCGTAGCACTCACTCCTTTCCTCCGTCTCTCTCTCTCTCTGGTTCACTCTTTTTCCTCGGTCTCTCCCTTACCCTCCTCTCTGTCCTTTTATTACAAACTGTTTCCAGTCGAGGCAAGCGTCGTGTCGCGTTACCATTATTTAAAGGCCCCGAGATTTTAGCTCGACGACACGCCACGCCAGCTCGACTTACGCTTCGGATTCTCCCGCTCTTTTTATGTATCACGTTGCGTTTGATTTCCAGGACGCTCGCTGACGGTGCTCTGCGTTCATCTTTTTCACTGGTACGGGCTGCTGCAACACTTCAACCTGGACGTGGTAACCGTGTGGAAGTTATTCGGTAAGGAACACAGCTTATTGAGAACCACTGTTTCATCTACACGTAGGCGAATATTATGTACAGGCCGAGTAGGTTGATTGTCTAGAGCGGTGTTTCCCAACGTGGGGCCCACGCCCCACAAGGGGGGCAATTTGAAAATGGACTCTATATATGTTTTGAAATTTTACTTACTGTGTTTCGTTAACAATTTCATAGTGATTTCTTCCTAGAACCTATCATTTATGTTTCTTAAGTGAACAAATCAATTTTTTAATGTTAAAAATTATGTATGTTACATAGAGGAGGGGCATAAAAACTTTAGAAAGGTTAAGGTGAGGCATGGCACGAAAAAGATTGGGAAACACTGGTCTAGGGTTTTTGAGGGGTTGCGGTTTTCATGAAAATTTCCTCAAACGAATACACAGGGAAAAATGAGTATTTACAACAATTAACACTTTATCGATCGCGTTACTTATTGCACACGCACCCTCGATCGGTTCATTTTGAAGCGGAGGAACACAGCTTATTGAGAACCACTGTTTCATCTACACGTAGTCGAATATTATGCATAGGCTGAGTAGGTTGATTGTCTAGGGTTTTTAGGGGGTGGCGGTTTTCATGAAAATTTTCTCAAACGAATACAAATATATCAATACATATATATATATCAGAATATTTTGTGATAAATCTTCGAAAACACGGTTTTTAAGAAATATTTTATGTTCATGAAAAATTTACAGAGAAGGCTTTGGAAGTTTGACAAATATTTTTGAAAAGCGTCTGGTAAACGTGTTTTGTAATTTTGGGAAATGTATTTCTGGAGAAACTTCGTCGCTATTTTCAGTATTTTTCAGGTACAGACGATTGAATACAGAATGATTTTAATGAAAGCAGGATTTTGTTAAACAAATACTTCGTTGCGTCAATAGTTTCTGCTGTATTGATTACGGGTCGTGGATGACTCAATGTACAAGTCCAACATTTTATTTTTTTATAATACTATTTAGAGAACACGAGCATAAAGTTTACTACAAATATAAAATATCCTACCTCCGAAATATAAAAACCCCCATTCACTTCGTGTTTTCTGCATCCCATAAAAAAATACATAAAACCATTCCATCTTTGGAAAGAAAAATTAAACTACCCTTTATTTAAATACATTAAACGATGAAAATTAAATACGTAGCTTATTTATTGCCATAAGTTTACACAATATTTTATTTGATATTAAAAACTATGCAAAATTATTTTAAAAAATCATGTTCTCAACAAAGATTTCACTTCCTGGTTCGAGTATAATTTTTTTTAATCCACTTGAAAGCATGTATTATTTAAAGCAGTATTTAAAACATTCTTTTCAAAAAGAAAAATTAAACTACCCTTATTTAAATACATTAAACGATGAAAATTAAATACGTAGCTTATTTATTGCCATAAGTTTATATAATAATATTTTATTTCATATTAAAAACAAAATTATTTTTAAAAATCATGTTACCAAGATTTCACTTTCTGGTTCGAATATAATTTTCTTTAATCTGTTTGAAAGCATGTATTATTTAAAGCAGTATTTAAAACACATTTTCTTTGGAAAGAAAAATTAAATACGCAGCTTATTTATTGCCATAAGTTTACACAATAATATTTTATTTGATATTGAAAACAGTGTAAAATTATTAAAAAAAAAAAAAAACATGTTACCAAGATTTCACTTCCTGGTTCGAGTATAATTTTCTTTAATCCACCTGAAAGCATGTATTATTTCAAGCAGAATTCAAACACACATTCTTTCAGTCTGTCCATCTTTTCAGAGCGACTCAAGAATTCTGTTTTCCCAAAATTTTCCAGAATTCTTTCTTTGCCCCGATTTTTAGGAAACCGTCGCGCGAACGGGCCACGTAACCCAGCAGTTCGTAGGAAAATCACATGGCATCCGTGAATACTTTTTTTTACGTTTCACAGTGGATTATTCTCCTCTCCTCTCCACAGCTCTTTCCTTCTGTTAGGCTCCGCCGCTAAATATTATAGCACCGAGCATATGGCGTAGGTTTACTTAGCGCCGTTTGTGGGATCGAACAACCGGCTTGCACAATATCTTTCTCTCCGAGTGTCCCGCTGACGTATTACGTCCGTTTCCCCGATATAACACCGGGTTCCCGTGAAAGGCGGAATCTGTGTTAAGCCGTGGCATTAACGTTCGAACGGTCGTCGCCGAAAAAAAATTTGAACGGGTCCTTTTTTTTTTTACGTAGACCCGCACCTTGTCATCCGGTTACGAGGTCGTCTCGTGTGAAATTCCTGTTTCTTGTAATTGCACGAAATGTCCGCCTTTTATCGATTCATCTCAGCAATTTAATATAATCGATCGATGGGTGTGCGAAGCCGTATTTTTTTCGATGAACTTACAACACTTTTACAGGTACAACTTTAGACCCCACATGTATAGTGGCGGACAAAAGTTTAAGACCAACGGGTCGAAGAACAAAAATTAATTAATTAATAAAAAATAACAGTATAAATAAAATCTGTATTCTATGCTAATCAGTAAGTAGAGATGTTTAGAAAATAACACCTACAGTAGCAGACAAAAGTTTAAGACCAAAGGGTCAAAGAAAAAAAATTAATTAATTAATAAGGAATAGCACGATAAATAAAATCTGTATTCTATGCTAATCAGTAAGTAGAGATATTTAGAAAATAACATCTACAGTAGCAGACAAAAGTTTAAGACCAAAGGGTCAAAGAAAATAAATTAATTAATTAATAAGGAATAACACGATAAATAAAATTCGTATTGTATGCTAATTATTAAGTAGAGAAATTTTGAAAATGGCACCTACAGTAGCGGACAGAAGTTTAAGACCAACTAGTCGAAGAAAAAAAATTAATTAATTAATAATAAATAACAGTATAAATACAATCTGTATTCTATGCTAATCAGTAAATAGAGATATTTAGAAAATAACACATACAGTAGCGAACAAAAGTTTAAATCCAAAGTGTCAAAGAAAAAAAATTAATTAGTTAATAACAAATAACAGTATAAATAAAATCTGTATTCTATGCTAATCAATAAATAGTGTTCTACTATAATTACGATAAAAAGTAGTATATGAACAATATTTACATACCATAAAACTATGTTTTGCATTGTCCACTCGTCTTAAACTCTTATCCGATACTGTATAATTAGAAAAGATATATTTCATTGATTCTTAGCTTAACACTAGAACTACCGAGATTAAAGTATACTTATTTGCAGGGAAGAGATGAAATTGAAAGTTACTCCAAAAAATGCCGAATACATAGAAAACAGATTTTTATTCATTTCATCTGCAGAAAATTATAATAAATTTTGGAAGCTACTACGAGTAATCGCCAATTGGCCATTCTGACTGCTCTGGTAGTTCTAGTGTTAAAAATGTTTTATACTTTGAGACATTGCTAATAACGGCAGCAACAATAAGGAAGATGTAAAAATTGAATGGATAACATTGCAATGAAAAATTTTTCTGTTTGACATTAATATCTTCAAGTAATATCAAAAGTTAAATAACAACAAATTGATGCTCAAGCTATAAACAAACACATATATAGTTTTGTTGATAATTAATATAAATGCCAGGGGTTGAATAAGTTGGAAAAAAAAGAAAATTAAAAAGTAAGAATGAAAATCACGAAGAGAATCGATTGTTGGGTTTAAAATGAATCAATGACGATTACACGAACGTTGATATAATCGTTTAACGTGCACACACTCTGTTTCCACGCGAAACTTTTACGTCATCGTGATCAGGTGTGGAATACAGGGTGGAAGCTATTTGTCACCATGAAATATTCAGAAGGGAAGGAAAAAAGAGAAACGGCCCCTTTTACACGTTGTACATATACCCACTTGTATTTATAGACCGCGTGCGACGCTTATTATTTATTTATTCTGCGTAAGATTTCCATACGAACAGGATTTATATAGCAGCATGTAGCAGGGGCGGGAGGGGTTACTACACATTGTGTGAATATTTAAGACGAGCTCGATCGGCCGAGTAAAACAAACCGTAAAAGTCTATAATATGTACAGTCGGTTATAAAAGTTTGCGTACACCTGTTACATTTTTACAGTTTTTATCATTTTAAGTACCTCGACCTTCAAGGTATAATATTATTATTTATTATAATGATTTAATAATAATTTAATGATTATCACAATAAATTAATAATAATTTAATGATTATCATAATAAATTAATAATAATTTAATGATTATCACAATAAATTAATAATAATTTAATGATTATTACAATAATTTAATAATAATTTAATGATTATCACAATAATTTAATGATTATCACAATAATTTAATGATTATCGCAATAATTTAATAATAATTTAATGATTATCACAATAATTTAATGATTATCACAATAATTTAATAATAATTTAATGATTATCACAATAATTTAATAATAATTTAATGATTATTACAATAATTTAATAATAATTTAAGATTTAGCGTTACTGAATTTTACATAATTTTAAATAATTTATATTCGTATCTCTAAATGCTTGAAACAAAAGAAAATCGGTTTCCAACATTTCGTGAAATTACTGTAAGTATATTAAAAACAGTAATTCGTTTCATTTAGCAACGAAAAAATAAATAAAGTATACAAACTTTACACACTATATAATACCTCTACGATAACTGTAATAATAGACTGTGTGATGTTGTGTTTCCAATTTATTTACATATATCTACCAGCAAACGAACGTGAGAAGAAAGATCATCGTTTCTTTTTAGATTTGTTTAACTTCGTTGGACGCTCGGAAGAATGTTCTCTTTGAATAATTGCAATCTGATAGACATGTGCATGAAGAATTTTGTGACTGACTGTACGTGTGCGGATAATTGTTGTTACAATATTTTCGCAACGTGAGGAGGAATAATGCTGAAAGAAATATCGATATAGAGTACTACATACCTGTTATTTGTTTAACAACGTCGAGGCTGTTTTATGGGATCAGAAATCAATGGAATTTATGATCAGCGTTATGAATTCTCGTTGTAATGATTGAAATAGCCTCGGATTACCGAAATTGCTCGGAGATTTATAGCACCAATGTAAACCAGGTGTACTTGAACAGTGTTATGTACTTTATTATGTGTGTATAATCTCGAGATTAATTTTGTGACCGCCCATCGCGAGCTCGTTTCTTTAAAAATTGCTTCAGCTTCAAGGAATTCGTCTGTTCCCGTCGTTACAACGTACAGTAACGGACAAAAGTTTAGGGTCAAAGAGTTAAAGAAAACAAATTAATTAATTAATAAGAAATAGCACGATAAATAAGAATTTTGTTATATGCTAATCAATAAATGGAGATATTTTGAAAATAGCGCCTACAGTAGCGTACAAAAGTTTAGGGCCAAAGAGTTAAAGAAGAAAAATTAATCAATTAATAAGGAACAGCACGATAAATAAAATTCGTATTGTATGCTAATTAATAAGCAGAGAAATTTCGAAAATAGCGCCCACAGTAGAGGACAAAAGTTTATGGCCAAAGAGTTAAAGAAAAGAAATTAATTAATTAATTAATAAGGAAGAGCACGATAAATAAAATTTGTATACTGTGTTAATCGATAAACAGAGATATTTTGAAAATAACGCCTAGAGTAACGGACAAAAGTTTAAGACCACAGCGTCAAAGAAAACGAATTAATCAATAAGAAATAGCACGATAAATAAAAATCGTATTGTATGCTAATCGATAAATAGTGTTTTACCATAATGACGATAAAAATAAGTGTATGAACAATATTTGCATACCATAAAACTATGTTTTACATTGCCTTGTCGTCTTAAACCAATTTAGTCATCCTCGTTTCTCCTTCTGATTGCAGCCTTCATCGAGGAGGGTTATCACAGTACAAATCCTTACCATAACAGCATACACGCGACCGACGTAACCCAGGCGATGCATTGTTTCCTTCAGGAGGAAAAAGTGAGTATACTTAAGCCTGTCCAACATTATCGCCGCGAGAGGATCGCGGCCATTAATGCTCTAATGGTCCCCAGTTCACACTATTTTTTTTTCCTAATCAATTGTCTTGAAAATGATGCATTAGAACTATTATGCAGTAAAATTACGTTACGTGCACTGGTATCATACACATTAACAGAACGAAATTATTATTTGTATGTAGAAAATGATACAAACCCACCCAATACTAGACTCAACAAGTGTGTATCAGTTTTCGTACACACGGTAGTCAACCTGTTAACTCTTTACCACGTTCCTGGAATTTTGTCGTGATCACAAAGATCCTCCGAATCGGTGATCCAAACAGATCGCTATTCGCGAGACCAACCTCGTCGTGTGGGGCCTACTTGAAACGTACGCGAGATGTACGCGTGTGCATAACGTTGCGAATTTACAGATTAGAGCGCACTTAACCGACTTGGAAATTATGGCTTCGCTGATTGCCGCTGTGACGCACGATCTGGATCATCCGGGCGTCAATCAGCCGTTTCTGGTTGCCACCAGCAACCACTTGGCGGCTCTTTATCAAGTAAGTCGATACGAATTTCGATCCGGATGGGACCACACCTCTTTCACGCGAAGATTCGTGAATTACCATATAACGGATACCTATCGAGACACAGAATTGGTGACGTATCACACGAAACTGCCCCTTTTAACACTTAGCCGATCGAATGGGGAGATCTCCTGTTTTGTCCTCAACAGAGCGCCGCAATCGATTCTATTTCCTTTTGTTATTAGTCAGGCTTGAACTAAAATTCAGTTCATAAATTTCCCAAAATACAATTTTTAATAAATTCATCAGCTTAGGACTTACTAATAACGAGAGTAAATAGAATCAATGGCGCACTGCTTTGTCAAGGAAAAGATGGGAGATCTCTCCATTCGGTCGGCTAAGTGTTAACACCAGATTTATGGACATTTCTAATACATGTACTAAGAAATAGGTATACATCACACAGAATTTGAAGCTCCAGAGTTTAGAGGGAGATAGATTAGGGTATATTAGTATCAGTCCATCAATTAAAATGAATAGAAATTATTGGGAATAGTAGTAATTGTTTTTGCAAATTTTACTCATGAAGTCCGAAGTCCTAACCGAAGGGTTAAGCTAGAATATTCTATCTCACAAAAGTACTCTGTACTGCTCAGAAGTTGGCCTCTGGAAGAAGGTGAGGACCTATGTGGCTAGGGGGCCAACTCCTGACCATTGCACGGTACTTTGATCGAATCTTGTAAAAGTAGTTCAGAAACCCTGAACCGTTCTTCGAAGGGTTCGAAATGGTACCGTTTGCGAAAAAAGGGTGCGAAATTGAATCAAGGGTGAATTAAGGGTGCGAAAAATATTGCTTCTTCCTCTTCGAACTCTCGTCCCATCCGTAATTTCTTGACAATCCGTAAGAGACAGTCGTAGAAAATGAACTTGATTGCAGAACACGTCGGTGCTCGAGAATCATCATTGGAGGTCGGCGATAGGATGCCTTCTGGAGAGCGGGGTTTCCGATCAGCTGCCAGCCAGCGTGAGGCCAGAACTTCAACGGCACATCAGCTCGTTGATTCTGGCCACGGACATCACCAGACAGCAAGAGTTTCTCGTTCGATTCAAGGTGAACTCTCGAGGACCTCGTTAACCCCTTTAACGCACACGCGCAGACACGTGCGTGCTGGATACCGGTGTTTGATTTATGAACGTGTTCGTGTTCTGCAAGTACGCTTGTCAGCGTGTTCGTTTATTCTCTTGAAGCAGGATCGATGATTCATTTCAGTGATTTATGCACGATTTCGTGAATCACTGTACTCTTATGCATCCCGATTATATTTGCATGTAGGGTACACCAAACGTGTAGACATAGTTTTACGAGTGAGTTCAGTGCACAGAAATAAGGAAAAGGGTAAAAGAACAGTGCAAACAGGGAGCTTGCCTTTCAGTTTGCACCCTTTTTTATTTTCCAGTAAGTGTTACGATAAACTGTAAAAGACATAGACGAGGAGGTCCATTGTAGAACGTTTGGAAGCTTTTATTCGAGCTGAACAATTTCTGTGAAGAATAAGCTATTCAACAACTAATATAACCTATATTAGTTCAGAAACTAATAGAACTAATATAACACGTGGGTAATACTCTCGTTATAAGCGAATATTCCACTACGTGAGGATCGCCCTGTATAAAAGCAGCTGTGATCCTGAAATAATGTCTTGTCGAACACTTAGCGATTATGCGCCGGTGACCTGGACTTACACACCACTACCATAATCATCGGCGCATAACCCCTTTTCTCATTTCCGTACACCGAATTTACCTGTGAAATTGTGCCCGTATCTTTTGAAGCACCCTATCAGTTTCATGCTTTCCCACCTACTAACACGTTCTAACGTCTTTACAGCACTACATGGACGAGAATCTGCTGGAGATGAGGCGCGCGGACGACCGACATTTCATCCTTCAAATAGCCCTGAAATGCGCTGATATATCGAACCCATGCAGGCCTTGGGACATCTCGCGGAAGTGGTCGCACAAAGTATGCGAAGAATTCTTCCGTCAGGGCGATTACGAGCGCCGGCTGAAACTTCCGGTGACGCCGTTATGCGATCGGCATACCACTAGCATACCAAAGATACAGATTGGATTCTTTAAGTTCGTCGTGACGCCCCTGTACGAGGAGTGGCACCGTTTCCTGGGCGACGGCCTGAGCGTGTCCTTAATGGAGCATCTGCAAGCCAATCAGAAGAAATGGGAAGCGTTGGCCATTCAAGAGGCAGCAGAGGAGACGCAGACGGAGATCTCGGAGTTGGACGAGGCGGAAGAGGCAGTCAGCTCCGTCGAAGACCCGGAGGAGGACACAGGAAGCATCGACTTGCTCATACCGGCTGCGTACGTTCAGTCGTCTAAGATGCAAAGCTTGCCGGCTCGCGTTGGCCTGGAGCGCGTTGGGAGACGCCACTCGGTACCGTTAAGCGTTTCGAAACCTCTAACGCTTCTGCCGCGAAGCAACGTCAGACGCGAGAGCCTGCCCAGCGAGCAAAGCAAGTCGAGGCTTCTGCTGAAGCTGGATGACCAGAGCCTTCTGGATCCCAGCTCGTTGTCCTTGCTTTCGTCCAAGAGTAGTATACTAGAATTGTCTCCGAGCGCCAACGCGGAGAGGCCAGTCAGCGCTGAGAGCCTCCTACCGGAACCCAGCATAGCCAGCATCACCAACAGCGCCGAGGCGTCGAGGTTGAGCACGGTGCTGCAACCGGACGCACAGAAGCCTACCGCGCAAGCGAAGCAGCTCACGAGACAGCAGACTTTCCCTCCGCTGCAACCGTACGTCAGAATGAGATACTTGTCCGCGACCGCGGAGATGTCACAGTGTTACTCGCAGATCTTGGTGGAGGCGGAAAACTCGAGCTCCTCCTCGTGCTCGGCGAAGGAAAAGTCTTGCTTGGACGGCCGTTGCGGTACTCCGCCGGTAAAAGAGAAGGAGTCTGGTAACGTTGTACCGTCAAGAGACGTAGATCTACCGAGCAAGAGGCGAGGTTCTGCGATCTCGGAGATATTGAGACAGAAAACGGAATCAGCATCCATCGTGGAACATCCTCGTCGTCATTCGGTTCAGACGATCCGTATCGAGGATACCAGCTTTAAGAATCGTTACAAACGACCGACCTCTGCTCAAGGAACAGATTCGACGCAAATTTTCTATGCGTCGTTGACCGGTTCCCGTGCCGACAAGGAAGGGCGCGGTGTCGAGGCGGAGACTAAGGCAGACAGCGCCTCTGTGGCGAAGACGAAGCTGGAAAGTGAAAGATCGATAAGCAAAGAAGAACGGACTACCCCGGTGGCGTTAAGTAAACCGGAACAGTGCGGTTCGATGACGACAACTACGAAACCGAAGTGCACCGATTCTGAATTACGAAGATACTCGACTCCCGTGCCAGAAACTAAGACAATACAAACTGAGATCGGTGGTAGACGGTTCACCACAATACCAGTATCCTCCGAGCTTAGCACGCATAAAGTGTTCTTCATTGGTAGTCCGCCGGATTCACCGCCGCTTATTCAGAGCGTGTCCTCGTCGAGTGACAGTGGTAGCGAGCCACGGAGAGGCGATGCGAATAACGAGATCGTCTCTACCGGTAACAAACGGGACTCTGATGTTGTGAAGGAGAGGAGCTCGAAGGTTGCCAAACTGAGTTTAGATATGCAAATGAAGGAGAACGTTGACCCAAGAGCGGTGGAAGATACAAAAGGGATCGCTTTGAGTAGGAAGGGTAGCCAGGTAAAATTAAGTAATATGTTATCTTACAATTTACAATTACATAGGGACAAATCTAAACGGTTGCATACATCTTTTGCAAAATATTTGCATAAAAATCAGCAATCCATTTATCACAACATAAAAGTACCATTAATTGTTTACAATGTAGAGAAAATAAAAAATATATTCTTATTGAACATGTACATTAAACACATATGTTTGAAAAACAAGTTGAATAATTGAAAGACAATGATAAAAGATGGCCGAGTTTTAATTCTGTTGTTAAAGTAATATTTTTATAAATCATATCTTTAGGCCGCGAAGCTACAAATTCTACAAACCTGGGGCCGTGGGACTCGCCAAAGAAAATCTGGGAGTCGTGAGATCTCCCCTTCGACTACCTGTGGGGTCCAGGATCCAAGGTCCCGGAGTCCAGGTCTGGGGGTTTAAGATCTAGAGGTCTGGGGTCCGGATCCTGAATCTGAGGTCCGGATTACCATAATCAGAGATGAAGGAGTGAGGAATTCTGTGGTCCATGAGTGATAGAAGGCATATCTTTCTGTAAATGGCCTGGTCGAGATTTCATCACCTTAAGGTGGTCTTTGCTGATTTCACGTCTCCTAAATCTGGGATCTTAAAATTCCACGGCCTCATTATCCGTTATAAATTTCGTGAAACCATAATATCCATGAGTTGTAAGAATTTTATTTTGATAGCGTGATAAAAATTGACCATTTTCTGTCATTGTTCTTTCTTTAGATTTTGGTAAAAACGATAGTAAACCATTTCTAGGATTATTTCAATTTTGAAACATACAAGTATCAATTGCAATTGAAATCTGTTTTATCATGCAGTCATGGGCTAGACGGCGTGGATCAGCTCCAGTCGGTCTTTTATCAAGATTAGACGATGTCACAGTGCCACCTATAACAACTAGAGTTGATCCCAGTTCTAGACGTGGCTCTGTACCAACTGACATCACTAGACAACAAGGTAAGCGAACAAAAGATAGTTTTACGGAATTTCTTTCAATTACAAACAGATATAATAAAAAATATAAAATTAATATCACAGTTATACTGATTGCAATTACAGGTGGTGGTTTTAATAGATTAGCTTTAGGACCTCGTGAGGGTAACGTAGCAACACCTCGGAGAGCAAGTCTTCCGCAAGAAACTGCTCTTGGAAATCTCCTTGGCAATATTTTATCTTTAACTAGTACGTATACATATTCTGCTTGAACGTTGTGATTAACAGGTTTTTGCTTGTAGTTTGTTACCGTTAGCTGCACGTTTCCAGATGAACGAGAGAATCTCCCATTAAATAATAACAATAACAATAATAATACCGGAAGTAGCAACAATAACGGAATAACAAGAATAATCGATAGCATCGGTCCCGGCATGCCGTCGCCACGGCGAGGTTCAGTGCCGGCAGACATATCTGAATTACGCCGTGATATGTTCAATAGGAGTAGCATAAACGGTAAGCCACGTAATCGGAAAAAGGTATTAAGGAGAAGGAGTTCTGGAGGACCAGAAATGTTTTCTGGAGGATCCACAGATGCAAACGATAATGGCACATGGCTTAAATGGAAGAGGGAATTAGGAAAAAAGGACTCGATTCCGGAACCGCTCGTCAAGAGAAGAGGTTCCCTGCCCATAGAGATGGTGGCCATTTCTCATGCTGGTCGGTACAATCATAGATAAAGGAGGATGTCGTTATACACAAACCGGTACCATTTGCGTTCTCCACTAATAATATTTTACGAGAAACTGAAATTTCGCTAGTTTTCATCCTCATAATAAATCGTTCGATTTCGTTAGCAACGTTT
The DNA here is from genome assembly GCA_033822845.1 of Tetrapedia diversipes. NCBI lineage: Eukaryota > Metazoa > Arthropoda > Insecta > Hymenoptera > Apidae > Tetrapedia > Tetrapedia diversipes. Next base: position 39,804 of record JAOPTO010001166.1, read on the forward strand.
TTAATAGAGAGTCCAGCATTGATCGTGTAATGAACTTAAAGATAGAGACATCAGCTTTCCGGAGCCGTACGTTAAATAGTTACTTCGCATAGAGGTAGGAAACACAGATTGTTAGACTGAATCTAACCAAGATATTGTGTATATGTGCACTGACAGGATCAGGATCGGGGGCTCGAAGATCCAGCTTATGGAGGCTTTAGCATGCAGTAGAAATAAGTGGACCGTCCGTGTTACCAGCGGTTGACATCAAATCATCGAATACTACCGTACTGACAGTCTTTCCTTACAACGTTAGCAGCAACAGCGATGATTGACTTCCACGTTTCAGGATTGCCAAAACTGGAACTCTTCTAATCAGCTATAATTGTGGGCAAGTGAATTTTGTAAAATTAATCAAGATTTCTACAATAATGTTTGCAATAAGAAAATGACGAAGAATAACCACAGCAATTTATTCACCGATCGTTGATAATAATTGTATTGCCGTCATCGCGAATATTATACGTATTATCGTATATAGTAAAGAAAGAGAGAAATAATCGACTTTAAAAGCGAAAAAGAAATGGTATGTGTATATTTTGTGAACATTGGCGCAGAACACAAATTCAAGATTGGCAATCTGTAACATGAAATTTTGTGACAGGGTTAAATGATAGCGAAAGAAGAATGAAAAGTATGAATTCTAAAGTCTTCCTCGCAATTTACGCGTCCGCGTGGAAGAAATAAAAGTATATACACGTATTAGTTATGTGAGCTCTATATCCATTTGTGACATACACAAATGTTGTTAAAAACGAGACACAGTCAAACACAGGGTTCAATATGACGATTTTAATAATTAAAATGCTTAGATACGGAGAAGGAGAAAAGACTGGTAGAGGAACTAACCGCTATAAAATTAGACACTTTTAAAGTGGTACATAAATTGATTGAAATTTAATAACATTTGCTCATAGTTAAGGAAATTACGATTTTTTTCTAAACGATTCGGACAAAATGATTACCTTCATTCAATGAGTCAGTCATAATCATTCTTAACATGTATCATCCCCATTAAATATTAAATTTGTTTATGCATTCACTTTGGAAACATACTTTTTTATTTTAATTGACGATGTTATGAATAAAACATAAAAAAAAAGGTTAAATTTATTTTTAAGTCAAAATAAGGAAGGCAATGCCTACAGAAGTAGTAGCTTTAATAAAAAAAAAAAATATGATTAATATCAAATATAGTTTCTTTTAAGCTCGGATGAAAATCAAGATAGACATTCCATTGAAATAAAGAATGTGCAATGCATAGTAACATAAATGAGAATTAATTACGATAAAATTGTAATTATCCCTATTTATCATCATTTATTATAAATATCATAATCATAATCATCACTACTGTCATCATCGTTGTTGTTATAGTTATAAATAAAATCTTAATGACCGTTCAAATAGATAGACATTGTAAACTTAGGAAGTAACAATATGTGCGTTTAATCTCAAAGTTAATTAGTTAGTGAATTGCGTGGAATTATAACCATAATTGTTTATTATCGATGAACACTAAAGATGGTTACGATGTATGGGTTTGCGGTACGTGAACTGAGATCAATCAAAAGCTGCAAAGATTCGTTTAAATTATCTTTTGAAATATTAATTTAGTAACAAGTGTTCAATTATAATAAGCTTTAGTTACATAAAGTACAATTATTAAACTGCCTATGCACAAACATGTACAACATGGACTTTAGCGTTAGTTTATTCTATTATGAAACTTTTGTTATTATAAGGTTAATTTTAGATTAATTTATAAGTTTAATTAAGTTAATTTATATCACGTACTGTTATAACCTATCGTCCCTCTGACTGTCAGAAAGTAAAGAAATATTATTAAGCCATTACAGTTCAGTAATAATATATAATGAGTCTAAGTTTATAACTAATCAAAGTAATAATTGATATCTGTATTGATGTAATATGGATAGGTTATTCATTTCCTAAGCAAAATGCCGCGAAACTGAACAAACTTTTCCTGACAAAGTTTCCAAATCTTAATGCAGGAACTATCAGAGCTTTAAGTGTATTTCACTTTGTAAACAGAAAACAAAAAGTGAAGAAGAAAAACACCTTAAATGGATTTCAAATCTCTGAACACAAGATATGAAAAAATTATTCTTAAGTTTTCCTATTTGTAATGCAGGATCATAAATGACTTGTTGTATAAGTGTATTAACAACTAAGTTAGCATAAAACTACTAGTCTTTCTAACTCTTAATAATATAATTTGTATATATATATATATATATACACATACATCTCATTTGACAAAGAAATGCACAGACAACATCATGAAGTACACCGATGAAAGATATTGAAGTTTCATTGAAAAATTTATTTATTTATACTTCTTGAAGTACTTATCTTTACCGACAGACCAATAAAAATGGGACTAAACAAAACCTCTTTGTGAAAATGATAATTGACTTAGCTTCTGAGGTAAATTTGAATTCACTGTTATACATGACCACTCTATTCAACTACTTTTTGAAGAATTTATGACACCTAGGTATACATGTTTCCTGTTATAATACAAAACATGTTTCATTCCAATAAAGAATGATTATTCTTCAAAAATTCTCTTCTGCCATCCTATAGACACCGTGTATTTGTATTACACTGTTTTCTATGATTATACTACCTCAGGATGTGCAAAATTAATAAAACAGTTCATTCATTATTACTTTTTAGAAATAAATGTAATCATAAGATATTTAACATACAATGCGTTAAGCTCATGCAAATATTAATTTCTTTATGCCAAAATATTATACTGTTAAATTATTGTGAGCCTCTGAAGTGTTATTATATTCCTTCTTTTCTTAAACTTTTACTCTACCACTTGTTTACAACAAAATATTAGTACACATAATATTTATTTTCTATTTAAATTACTAAATTGATAAAAATTCAAAATTATATTTATATTAAATATACTTTTTGTAATTTTTGTATAATTTTTTAAATTACTAATTGTTTAAAATCATACATTACTATAACTATTATTGTTGAAGTATATTTAATATACATGCACATTTTAATACTTAACAATGACCAAATTAATTATGTTATTTTTATTGTTTTCCCCATGTTATAGTTAGAATGAAAAACTAAGAAAAGCTCAAGACAGCTAATTGTCTTGAAATAAATCAACATTTTAAAACATCAGTGATGGAGTAAATAATTAATAAATGTATGTATAAAATCAAAAAAGTTGTTTCTAAGTTTAAATAACATGGATCAGGTATATTCTTCGAAAATAAACAGAACAAAAAGAGTAAATACCACAAAATGAATTGCATCTCTATTTTTTGGTTTAGTTAATTTTTTCCTTCTGTTGAAAGTATTCAACATTATGAATATTCGCGTGTAATTCGCAGTATTGGAAATGTCAATTAACAATTCATATGTAATCGGTCTGACGATAAGAAAGTCATTATGTATTTTCTATAATGTTATTGGTAAATAGCTACTGCGTTAGATACAATTAAATGATGTGTTCTTATCATTATTCATAATTATAATGTCCTTAATAATAAACACAAGATACAAAATAATATAAAATGAATGTGCATATGTGACAATGATAAGAATGTGTGTGTAGTTCAATTGATTGTCCTATTTATGATGAGCAGCATGAAAAAGATTAATATATATGTATATGTATGTGGTGGCTCTACATGGCCTATTATATTCATTAGATCTAAATTATTATAGTTGATAATTATAGTACCAAATTTTTCTATAATTTCCATTTGGTTGTACTATTTATTTCATGAATGTACATGCAATTTTATCCATCATATGATATAACTCCCATTATAAGTTCAGAATTGAATGAAACATGATACAATATGTAATCCTATCTTCTTTATTAAAAAAACACAAAACATACACGTGTACACTTTACTAATTGAAGTATTTTATTTTTATTTCTAAATAAAGTTACTTTGTTGTTATTATTTTTTACTATTAATCTCATACTAAAACAGCATCCTAAACAGTTCTACGAATGTTTTTAATTGTGTTGATTTGAACGTTGGCGCGATGCACGCTACCGACAGAGATACCAACTGTAAATACAACAAATGTTGCGTCATATTGCGCACTGTGTCTCGAGTCTTGTGTCGTGAATCTCGTTTTCCAAAGAGCACGCACACACATGCCGAATCGTGAAATCAAATCATCGGCCCGGGAAACAAGAGTGCATAAATTGCAAGCGACAATTCTCAGTGTTCGTCAGATGCAATCGGTTTTGGCGCGTGTGATTGCGTACGTGTCGCGTGACAGTCGATTCACGTATCTGTGCGCGCTCGGTAGGTCAAAATGGCGTGAACCGACCGTACGATTTTAGGTTATCTTCGCTCGTGGCAAATTACCGCGAGTCAAGAAACAGAGACGCGCATCTATTCATCAGTGGTATCTGGTTTTACAAGTGCTTACCACGATCCTCCACGTGCGTTTTTGGGTTCGTGTTACATGAGTTATGAGGACGGAATGCCCGCAGGCGGTAACAGTCGTTTCCGCGGTTACCCAGCGCGGATGTCCGAGCGGCAACAACTTGCGCTTCTTCTTCAAATGACCTCTCAGGAAATAACATCAGGTGAGAAAGGTGAACACTTCATTCAAAACACGTGCACAATTCTCCAGACTTTAAAGGATGAATACATAGCCAACGATCAAACAATCATGTTATCTATATGCTTTTATTATAAGTAATTTTAATGCATTAGAGTGAATTATTTGTTCTACATTTACACAGTATATGTAGCTAGCAGCAAAATGCACTAAGACAGAACTTTACGGTACATTATATATAGGTTAGTCCAAAAATACAGTTGACGGCCAGATTCCTTGTTTGATCGTCTGCCTACAAGTTTAGTTCTTTACTGATACACGAATAAATAACACTCGCACGAACTACGCAGCATTCGTGCCTTCTGATAGGCATACTTTCCCGCTGTCTGTGCTCATCTTATTGGAACAAGCTGCAACACGAGATCGAGGCTAGTTACTTCACGCGCACGAGTTTTCCCCGACTGTATTTCTCGTTCAAGCCTGCCAACTATATTTCGTGACAGTCGATCTATTCCCGCGGTGATATATCACAGCAAATAGCGCCCCCAACTTTGACAAAGAAAAGAAAAGGGGCTATGTTAATGTAAGTAATTGACGTGCGCTCGAGTTCCCGCCACAAGAGAATTGACCTGATAACGGCACCGATTGCCGGTAACTTGATGCAACTACAATTTACACTAGAAGGCGTTAATACCACCATGTATTTTGTGTAAAGTAACTTACTAATCGTATTACCCTCTATCTGATATTCATGTTTACGTATTGGAACTTTGTAACATTTGTTCAACAATTTAGAGCATAAAAACGACATAGTAAAACTACGTACTTTACTGTGCGTATCTTTGATTTATCATCTCCTTTTTTACACAATATGAAGATGCAAGTACAGTATTCTACGTACAGATTGAGCAATTAACTCTTAATTTTCTACATAATTAAAGAAACAGATGGAGAAGTTATGTTAATTAAATTTCGGTATTAATAAACTTCTAATATTATATTTAATATTTATTTTAATATTACGATGATTCAGGTGATAATTAATTCTAAGAAAATGTAATTAACTGATTTCTTTTCAGGCGGAAATCGAACAGAAAATTCAACTACATCAAACACCACCCCAAGGTCGTCAACATTACAACAACGAGGGTCAAAAGGCCGTTGGACTAGCAAAAATGGGGAATCGGCAGTTCAGGCATCTATTAATCGTAAAGAAGATTTTCGAGTGCGACAGATGCTTGTAAATGGATACGATTTCAACGCTAAAGAAGCAAATGGTAAGTGTGCAACATTTCTTTACACTTTTCGTCCGCCTTTTTGTATTTCATAAGTATAATGAAAACAGTACGAATCAGATTTATTCCGTTTTGGAAATTAAAATATTTAAAAAATACTTATATACTTGAAAATGATGTAGTGCATTTATGATTTACACAGCTTTAAAAATCGCTTTGAAATAAAAATTTCAGATTTCAAATTTGAAACTATCGTAAATTAAAGTCTGATAATATTTAAAATATTTAAAATAAAAAATGTTAAATTTATGTAATTAACAGAGCTGAATTCTTTTCGTTATGTGAAATAAGCTGCCTGTATTTTAACCAAACATTAAGTTTTGAAATAATTCTACCCGATTTTATATTATCTCATAACATACAACGGTATCTCATTCAACTGGGACAAACTAAAAGAATTGGATAGAAAAAGATGTTATAAGACGTAATTAAATAATATTGCACATAATACGTTTCTACATCATTTTTATGCATCCGATTTCTATAAAATGTAATTGTGTTTTTTGAATGGGGTTCCTGTACTAAACGACATAGTTTTTTTATTTCTATCAAAAAGATGTGATACTTAAATAACGAAACTATTAATTCCAAAATGACTTTTACTTGATCTTAAAGTTTGCAGTTAGCAAAATCCTGTCTGCATTTAATTGATATTATTCTTTATCTTTTGTAAAGTACCTAAAAATGTTGTCTTCGATTCAGTGTATTTTATTGAAGTATTCGTAATAGTAAAAGAAAATTAAACACCATATAGGTATATTTAAACACATTGTGATAGAAAACTAAGATTTTCTACTGAATGAAAGTCAACGTTGCCGCCACGGTCGGCACCCCCGTTCGTTCTTGTGTGTAGTAGAAACTCTCGTCGATAAATGAAAGCGACGGTGCACGACCTTCCTAAACGCCAGGAAGTCAGCGGGTCCGGGTTCATTCATATACAATTCACCTCCATTGCTCGGCTACCCTTTCTCTATCCCGTTTCATCTTATTATCCTTTAAGGTTAAAGAAACAGAAAGAATGGGTAAAAAAGTCCTTTTATAATTCTTCTCTGGGTTGCAGTGGATACAAAGTATTTGCACATTGTTTCGTTTATTCTTTTATATTCTTATCGTGAGAGTAAAAGGAGAGTATACAAAGCAAAGTTGAATAAATATTTGACACCTAAAAGCGTGGTGTAGGATCAAACTGTTATAACCTGTTTATGTAATACAAAATACAAAAACAATAACAAAAAATACATACGAGATTTACAGGTGCGTAAACGGGAATGAAGCTAAACATGAAAATTAATAGAGAGGGGATAAAAGTGTTAAAGAGACTGATGTATTATAATTATACAATAGACTATACACTTAATTACATTATAAACTTGAAATATTTTGAAATATACAAAGTATATATGAATTAAGTAGTTGAAAAATATTAGAAATGTTTGTTCATGTATACGTATACATGAAAGATAAAAAGTAGGAGATATAGGAATTTGTAAGATATTGTCATAGGCAATTAGGTTAGCCTTATAGGGAGGAAACTTTTTACAATCCTGAGATTGTAGAATAATAGAGACAAGTCAAGAGTGGGGGTGTACCTTCCGTGCACTTAATTTAGACATACGCATCAAAAGCTTTACTTTTGTTTAATTAAACTATACGTAGTAAGATAAATGTTTAAATTATGTATTTTTATAGAATCCACAGTCTAATTATGATAAAATTTTTAATTATATATTAATTTAGCTTCTTCATATACATAAAACTTCCTAACATTTAATAATAGTTAAATGCAATTACCAAAGTTTAATACTGTAAAAATAAAGAGAATTATTAATTACTATTTAAGGAATTATGAACTTAATTAAGTGTTATATTTTGAATATATTTGTGGAAGTTAAAGCTAATGGGCTTTAATGCAAAAATAAATGAAAAATGTTAAAATAAGTTCCTATAACGCCAAAATCACAATTTTTTTGTTTGTATAGGATTAAATATCTCACAATCGTAGTGGAATTGATCTACGCACCAAGAACGCGTTGAAAGTTCATTTTTCGGAAAACTTATAAATTCAACAGTTCTTTTTACTGCGAAAACGTTTAAGCATTTTGAACAAATTCCTTCGCCCACTAAACAAAAAATCTTGATTTGCATTGTAATAGCGTTCTTCTTGTTGGTCACTTTCTCTTTTAGCGTACTTCACATGGTTACATAACTTAGCCCAAATTTTCGGTAAAATTAAAGTTATTCTACTACGCGAAGGTCGAATTTAAATAGCATAGAATACACCAGACGTTACAAGAAGTCGACTGAATAGTAACGGCATACCATAAGCTTGGCACGTATACATATACTTACATATGTATACCATACGAAAACAATATCTCCATACATAGAAGTCTCATAGAGTATTCACCAACACTCGTCGCAGGTGCACGATATCCTTGTTGTTCACGGGTTGCAGAGGGATGGAACATCCAGAATTGGGTTCGGGAGGGGCGGCAGACAACTCTCGTACAGATCAATATTCGAGACAGGGCCGCACTGTTCCATATAATTTTTCACCTCTGACTACTTCAGTTTTAAAGATATTCAACATTTATAATAGTTGAGTACTGCTAAAGTTCTTTCAATTTTTATACCACGCACAAGTCATTCAATTGTTATAAATAAAATATAACAAAAGCTTTAAATGAAGGTTATAAAATAACTTGAATGGTAAAGAAACAAGTAATACATATTATATTTTCAATTAGTTAAAAAATATTTAAGATTGACATCCACTGTTTGTTGTTTTTCTTTTTGTCTGATTCAAAAATATTGCAATTTTTTAATGCTGATAAAAATTATGATTATACGTATTGGAAATTTTGTATTTCATATTTTATATTGTTTATGAACATAATATTATTATGTTCAATATATATTAAAACAATATCAAGGTAGAAGAAATTATATTTAGCGCAAGTTTTCTAAATTTTAATTTTTTGCATAAGTTTTAAATTATTTAGCTGTTGCTCGTTTTAAAAATAATAGTCAACTTCGCCTCGTTGCTCGCAGAAGTAAAATTGCAATAAATATACTGGATGAAACTATAAGATAAAAGTTATTTTTATTTAATATATAATAAATCGATAGATTACGTTTTTTCCTGCTGTTCTAAACTGTTTTCTTGAATCGTTTACTAGACTCGGTTATTAAAGTATAGTGATATTATGAATTTAAACTTTTAACACGATTAAGATGTGAAAAATAAATTTGTACTCTATTTCATTAAGCAGTTAGCAAACTTAAAAAGAAAAGAATAAATGAGGATATATACATATCTTACAAACCTTACGCATTTTATCTTTAGCTGACGAATAAATATTTAGATAAATTTTTACAATTTATCACGTAAAATTCCTTCGTTGAGTGGATCAATTCACTTTCCCTGAATGTTTTTGCAATGGCGGCGTTCCTAATGGAAGTTTTGCCCGGACTTACCTGTGGGACAACACCGACGACAAATCCAATGTTTCCACGGAGAATAATTTCAAGCTGAACATTAAAGCAGAAGATTCGGTATACTGGCATACCAGACATTTTAGAGGAAGTAGTTTTTAATGTCAGTAAGCGTAATGTATACATTTAAAAATACCACATCAATGATCATTTGCACGCTTCAAATTAAATCTATACATAATCTTTTCTAATCTCGTACGTATTTATAAACATTCAGTTAATAAATGATAGAAGTTTAAAACGTTCACTATCATTCGTATGTGTATTAAACGGATGTATAGAAGGCAAAAAACATTATTTTTTACCTACGTTTTACATTCCTCTCGATCATATTTATTCTTTATCTATGTATATGTACACTTATATTCAGTGCATGAAATTTACGTTACTTCGAGATATTTATGTTGCTAGGCGTAAATGGTCAAAGGTTTCGAAGTCAAATCTCCAATGTAATGCAATTAAAGCGAATGCAGTTTTCATCGGACCGACTGAGAGGAGGAGGCGGTATCGGGCGTCGCCCGTATCCTTAAAGGTGATAGATCACTCTGAAGGAATGACGAGCTTATTTATCGCAATGTCGGGTTCCAAACTATTTTCGTCGTATACACGCACACGTGAAAACAAAACAACGCTGTTTATGGTTACGTGACACTTTCTCTCTTCAATGACCTTCCATTTTCTATGGAAAATCATGAGTTATATTATTACTGTTAGAGGTGGTATGAAGTATGTTGCAAATAAATTCGAACTTGACTGGATGGTTTCAAATAATTCACGAGTACTTCAAAAAAAGGAAGTCATATTTTTTTAAGCGGATTTGAACTTAGGTAAGATAGGTTTCAGTTCTTTACAAGAACTTTCAAAAATGTAAACAAAACTTCTAAGCATTAGTCGAATTCTATGATCAGTTGTATATCTAAAATAACATTAACACGTCGTCTTAAGAATTTATTGTCAAGAGGTTCTATTTGACGAATAATTCTACGTTACGTTACTGAATGTTTAAAGGTGACACTCTAAAATGCTCTACCATTAGGCTAAATGTACAACACAGTTACTGTCCCACAGGTGTTTCCATGAAAAATAGAGTCTCATTCGACAGTTCTGTATATGAACATTTTTCATTGTTCAGATATGTAGAATTGGTACTCTAAAACCGACACCCATATTTATTAACACTTTATATATCTTTCTCGCAATTAAAAGAATAAATCAGGCATGTTTCGACTAACTAAAATTTTCAAGTCGATGAATGACAAAAGTAAGCTTCTTTGAGAGTATATCATTAAATTGTTCTTTTCCTCTGTTTGCGTGCTTAGTTTTTCAACACAATTTGTTAAATTAAATGTTTTTAGGTAAAGCGTGTAACAGTTGATCATGATTACATATATTGGTTGTGGTTTGTCAGTTTATAAAAAACATACGATATATCTTTGATCAATTTAGTTTTTCTTTTTTTTTGTGCTAAACATTTTAAAAACTGATGTATGAAATGATATCTAACAAACGACAAAAAACGATAAGAGAAAAAGGAAGATATTGGAGATGGATGAACATCACAAAAATACTATTCTTAAAAATCTCGGACATTTTTTCCATCTTCGTCTTATTGTGTTACATATAAAAAAGCTTGTAGAACTTAAAATCGATAATCATAAATAAAATAAGTAATAAAAAACTCAAGATGACCGTGACAATCATGCTAGCGTATCTTCTTTAATGCAAATGTTTCCTGTCTGTGTAAGTTCTATGAATATTTTATTTTCAAGAATAGCTACTATACAATGTTCAAAATTGTTAAAAATTCTTCTCCAGTTACTTTATCTTAAAATGTTTTTATGTTTTCAACTGTTACTACACTTTCTTTATTCCTTGTTTTTTTAACCCATATCTTATTTAATCGCCTCAATCTTCGTTACTTTATGAACGTAAAGATCGTAAAATTGCTGATTTCATCCAGCATTCCTGAGCAATTTGTTTTTCTTGCCACTGACTTCCGTTTTTGGAAGACGCGAAGCGGCCATCTTGATTAATTACTTCGACTACAGCACTCCAACTTCCAGAATCAATCATCGATTAATAAAAGATTTCATGGAACTTTAATGAATGAATTTTATAAACTAAAAAAATGTATGTCCAGCGCTTACAAAAAATTTCATATTATTATAGAATTAACTCTTCTTTCAAAATGTCAGCAATCAAAATATCAGTCTCTTATAACAATTAGCTACGGTCAAAGTATTGCCATTACATGCATCTAACGTAAGAATCCTACATGTACATTCTAAATTACTATTTGCAGTTATATGGGTCCTATGATAGAAATCAAGCGCTCTCGTATATAAACTATTCACAATAAAAATACTTGATTCGCTGGCAGTTTTGCTGATACTCAAGGTATAAAATTATTCACAAAATTATGAACAGAATAAAGAAGAGACAAGAGTAAAATAAACTTTAATTTTATACAAGAGTAAATTCAGTTGCATTGACATAGCAGATACAAGGAAAACTTATCACGATGTATTTTGCCCTTTTCTGTCCTTCAAGCTCAGTGTTGTTAAAATCATGTTTTTGACTTAACAAAAAACTAGTCTTTGTACTTGTTTACATGATTGAATGTTTGTACCCTCCTACAGTTTTATTTGATGCAGGGCGCGCGGACACGCTCGGAAAGTAAGCAATAATGCGACTGGTGTGCTAAGCGCAGGAGCGGCACGTGAGGAAATGCTACAGACACATGTGCAGACACGGGATATAGTGTAGGATGCGAACGTGTACGCCTTCATATGCAGACTTGTCGTTGAATACAGCTGTGCACTTTTCTACAGTATATTTAACACACACAAGCATGGATTTTACAGACTCTCATGTAGTGCGCACGAGCAACAATGTCGTTGGCGGGATCAGCTTACGTCTGATTGGTGAAAAAGAGCGTTCTGCCTTATTGTTGGTGGGGAGACGCAGATGAAGGCGGAGCCAATCGTCGACATAGCGACGCAACATGGCCTCTAGTTCGTGAGGGGCCGTGTTCGCGTGCACGTCGAGCACGTACACGTACGGACTTTCCCCCGGCGGACCAACAGATGTCGCCCTGACCGCCTTTGAATTGTCAAGATCAGCGTGACAATAATTGGGTTCACAAAGAAAAAGAGAAACCAAGAAGAAACCTGTTAATTGCAAAAAAATATAAAGACGTAATCAAACGTCAATGCAGTCGAAAGTAGTTGTGGAAATGAGTTGAAACAAAATACTTAGTGCTACTGGTAATATTAAGCGTTAGAGGAGGTCGAGAACGATGTCAACTCGTCCGTCACATTTTGAAGCATCAGAATCTTTGTTAGACGTTACAAAGTCTTCATACTCGCGAAGAGAAATATCTTTTGCCAACTATTATTTAATACGCGTGTGTTCATCTAAGACTATCAACTAAAACTGTGTGAGAAGAAACGATTAAAATCTTTTTTAGACGTATATACACAAAATTGTTAAAATATTAATGAAATATTTCAGGATAAAATGTGTTGGATATACATATAATTGTTAAAACTAGAAATTTGTGCGAAGCTTCCAAGTGCCCTAAATATTCTTCTTATTATACTTATATACCATATAAACATTAAATGGGTTACAGTTATTAAATTCATAGTATAAGAATTAATATAAACCAAGTAAAATTGAAGTATTGTAAAAATGCTGTGTAAATTCCATTCAACATTTATCTGAAACCATAGTTACATGTTGTGTTGTGAGACACATTTGCATTAGTCTTCTTTTATTTGAATCATTTTGAACAATTTGTTGGGAAAATATACTCAAAAAGAAGATTTTATTTTTGTTTTACTTGTGACTACAGATATTACAGGTGCAAATTCACCTGATGAAAGTACCACAGTTGTTCCTGATAGCCCATGCTCCCCGGCTGAAACAAGCGCATCAGCGCCGTCAAACGAGCAACAAGAACAAGAACAGCAACTTTACCAACATCAGCATTCTCAGTTTCAACAACAGCAGCAACGTACTCCCGGAAGTGTGCCAGCCGCTGCACCGCACGTTGCTGAGGACAGTGGAGCCCCCTGTGAGATGCGGAGGACACCACCGCAAAATAAAGGTAATACAAATTTTGTGTGATGAAACTTATCTTAAATATAAAAGTATTTAATAATTGGAATTTCATTTTTACGCGAAGATTGCAATTTTTAATAATTCGTTTATGAATAGTATTAGGTCTTTTGAATTACTTTTTATTTTACTTATGTCGGAAATAGTGAATGTTTTTGTAAGCATAAAACAGGTTTATAAATAATAATAAATCCAGTTATTATTATGAAATAAAAATAATCCTATTTTTGTATTGATTTCTAAGTAAAATTATAACTAATTTGATTGTTAATTAATCTTCAAATTTTTGAAAATTATGCTTTTACGTAATTTTGTAATTAAAACTTTTTGATTATCTAACAATGCATAAAATTAATAATAAAATATATTTGAGGTATTTAATATTTATGTTGAAAAAAGGAAGATTTAAGAAGAAAGAAAATCAATCTATATTTTTTTCTTGTTTGTCAATATTTGTGTGTATTAATAACTGTTAATGCACTACTATGTCACTTTATCGACGTGATAAAGATCATATTTACCGACATAATAGTTACTTAACTAGTTTTTTTTTATAAATATGATAAAAATTGTTAAAATATTAAAAAGATTTCGAAGTAGACAAATTATGTATCTATTTCGATTTTTATTTACAATTCAATTTATGTTATATAAGATTAATATTATACAGTATACAAATTTTTAATGATTTGTATCAGTAGTTTAACATAATTATTGGTTTGATAGATACATTTAAAGGCATATGTAAATGATTAATTAAATTTTTTATTTAGTATTATTATTATATTAGAAATTGTCAAAAATATTTCAACAACAAAATTTTATTATAATACGTGCATTATAATCTTTTAAAGTACTTTTTGAAGTTGTTTTATTCAAATGTTTAGTACATAATTTTAACAAAACAAATAAGTTATATTTTTATGGAAGGAACGTAAGTGAAAGCAAAAGCGGTATTAAAAAGTTCCTGAATATGTACATAAATTAAATACAGTTGTGTTTCTATATTTGTATCCGAATAGGTATAAAAAATTATAAAAACAGAAAAATTCATAGTATTATATTGTACCGAATATCTAGAAGCATTTACTTAAAAAATTCAGATCTCGATACGTTATGCAATATTGTTTCTCTGAACTGTTGCAGTTGACATGAAGTTTTTCTTTTCATTAGGGAATGCGAGTGCATCATGAATATTTAATATAGTTATAACTGATCCGTACACGTGCGCGTATGCGTACAATACTCAACTTGTACACTGTGCGGATACGCATGAGCGTGCAATCATCACCAATCGGTAATAATAGCAAGCGATGTAGAAACAGCACTTAATTAGACGTGACATTCCCAAGTAGTGACGCGTCGGTATCATGCGCGCGGTGCAGTGCCGCGCCTGGTAGAAGTTGGTCGAGACGGAGACGCGGCGACACAGTCGCAAGCCGGTTCCTCTCTCTCTTAACACTCTCTCAGTGTCTTCGCTCTGGTGCGTTGTGTGGGAGCCGTGCGAGCAGCAGTAGTGTATACACGCTGCTGCCGCGGCTACTGAACTGCTCTCACTCGTCGTTACGCTTGATCGTCATATTGTCCTTGTTTACTCGTGATAATCCATCGGGGACGTTTGTACGGTTACGGTCCGTAGTGTGTAGTAGGTGGTCTGTCGCGGAAGCAGGTATACGCTCGTGACTATGCTCGAAACCCTCTGGTCGCTATTGGATGACCCAAAAGTACCGTTACTAGCAAGTACTACCGACCACGTGGCTTAGCGCGTGTTTCCAGTTTCTTAGCGTACGTTCGTACAGTCGAGTCGTCCCCTTTGCCACTTCAGTATTAACCTCGTTGAAAGAAGCATCGTCCACAAACCACCGCGAGTGCTGAACTTCAGAACACATCTCTTCGCTGGCTTTTCGTTGTCAAAGAGGGAGAGGAACAAAGCCAGACTTCTTCGTGGTGAGAGAGAGAAAGGAGTGTGGCGGAGGAGGAGGAGAAGGTGTAGAGTAAGAGAGAGGGAGCACGTTGACTGGCAAGTACATTAGACACGTTTGCGCTCGCGGCCTGCGTCCATCGACACCACTAAGGTGATCGCACCTCTAAAAGGGGGTCCCTGTTGTGTAGTTACTGCAACAGCGCACCATTTTCTAATAAACTTATTCGGATCATTAGTGTTTCTTTGTTTTTTTTTTTTAATGTTAAACATTAAAAGCATTCGATGCATTATCCTATTGAATATCATAGTTATTAGAATACAAAATCTTTAAATGATTTATATTCGCGATTTATATTCCAGTTTTATTATTTTTTATATTGAAACGTGTTAACGCAAGAATTGTGTTAATATTATCACGCTTTATTGGTCGTTAACGAAGTCGAATTAAAGTATCAAAGACTAAAAAATACTTAACTGCAACAATTAAGCATGCGTATGCAGTCTGGACCAGAACCGGTTACGTACTTTGTAGAGTGTATTTCATAAAACATGATATACCCGTGTTTCTTGCGCTCGCTTTCAATGTAGCAAAATGTGTTATTAAACTTCAACTCAAGCGATGTATGCTAATCTTTCGCAATATTAACCGATGACCAGACCGTAGGAGGAAATGGCTACACTACAAAGTGGTTACTTGATTGACCTTGATTCTCGTAGTAACATAATATTTGATTCTGTATTGTTCGATAATTTAAAACCAGTATTTCTCTTAGTATAAAATATTCGTCTTGACCTAGGTTTAAATCATGAAGATATCGTCCTTATTTTTCTTAAAAATGATAGTCTTAATATATATGTATCATGTTTTTACGTAAATTTCACTGTTTTTAAAACATTTATCAAAGATATCATTACATTGCCGTCTAATTTTAATACAATCGTGTAATTATCATTTGTTAGTTTATGTAATCGATTGTACGATTATCTTTATCGTAACAAGTTAATGAACTTCTCGCGCAAACAGTATTCAATAAAACTCGCGCTGTTATCGGTCAAAAAGTTCGTGGTATCTTTGCTCGTTGGGTAAAAAAGCTTGCTCTCGATTTGTTTTACAAGGTCAAAAACGGAGACGAATAAGAAGAAACGATTTTCCGCTGAATTTTATTCAATAACATAAAGCAGCGTTTCGCGTTTATTTTCTGAAATTACGTTCTGTTATCTTATCGATTTTCAATATTTGATATGTCAAATGTTGATATTATAATAGTTAATCTTTTGTTCGTATCGAGTGGGAATTCATCCACAGTGTCAGCTTTGTATTTGCGTAATATGTATTTGGTGAATCGCAAAACGCATTTATCTTGATTAGTACAACACAGCCAGTAAATCGTAATATGCTCGATAATTTTTATCTTAACGCATTAGTAAATAAAATCTACGAAGACAGATTTCGTTAAGGAATTGAGGAAACGGAATTCATAAACGCTATGATATAATATAGGTTGCATTCTGAGAAACACGTATGTGAATATGTACAAACTGTGATATTTGCGTATCGTCGTTTCACGTAAGAATGTTCTACAAACATGTACTCTCTTTCTAGACGATATTGTGCTACGTGCATTCGCGTATCACGACACTAGCGACAAACGTGTGTACTACTTTGTTTCGAACGATTAGTGAAGCACCTACTAATTTAAAGCATCATTATATTTATCTTGCGACTCGAAAGTATTGTTTTTTAATGACAGCGGTGACACACGTTGTCTGTTTGTTTTTTTTTCTGAGATAACTTGTATAACACACAATATTTTCGAATTCATTTATTTTTAGTGACGCAATTAGGGATCTTTTGACGTCAATATTTTGTTTGATTTGCGTTATCTATTTGTTGATTTGTCGTAAAAATTAAGCGTATGGTTCTATTTTACTTTAGAGAATTTCGGCATCTATATTTTCCGTTTGCGAAATAAATTTTTATTCCGCTATAAAAAATTGTATTGATCTGTTTTCTTTTATTAATTCGTTGAATTAAAATTTGATCGTTTATTGAAAAACCTTTTCCAATCAATGCAATTGAGAATAGGATTACACTTCGATAAAAGAATTTCCTAAATTAATTTAAAAAAATATCGGTTCCCCATATGCGATGAGGCTGTTATTTCCGTGAATTGTTAATGTCATAAAAGCAGAGAACAGTCACAAATTCATTGACTAGAGGAACTGATGTATTTTGGGATACACTATTTGCAAGCGCCAAGTTTCATTGGCACAATTCCCTCTTCCAAGAGAGTGAGAGTGAGAGAAAAGTGGCCGGTGGGAGAGGGAACAACGATCAATGACCAACCGAAAGAGATCTCAATAAAAGTGCACTGTTATTTACTGCGGAGAATTACAGTGAAATTGATGTGGGTACAATGTTCTCGTGCATTTCGCTACACGTATTGATCCAAATTCAGAAATTATATGGCGTTAATTCGTAGATTCAATTACATACATATTGATCGAGAACAGGGCTTGCGTCAGCTTTGCTTTCAACATTGCACGATATCATAGAATCTGGGAACAAA
Organism: Tetrapedia diversipes; assembly: GCA_033822845.1. NCBI lineage: Eukaryota > Metazoa > Arthropoda > Insecta > Hymenoptera > Apidae > Tetrapedia > Tetrapedia diversipes. The sequence goes on from JAOPTO010001166.1 coordinate 57,839, forward strand.
CGTTTCTCTCCGACCGATTCCGCCTGCAAAAATATACGTGTGTACTACTTGGGCGATTGCGCGGCGCGCGTAATTGTATCTTGCAGGTGGATCCTTTCGCCTGTCTAATGAACATACGCTTGTCACGTACACCGTAATTTTAGTATTCCATTTACGTTCGTTTCTTAATCGAGCCATTGAATTCTATTCGTTTTACCTTTTTCACGAAATTGTTGTCACGAAGAAGGAGATCGTTAAACTTTACCTGTAACTTTATTCGTTAGCGTTAAGCCGTATAAAAATCTAAATATCATATTTTTCGGTGTTATGATTAAACGTCAAAAAAGTAATAATAAATTTAGTATACTTGCAAATATATATAATGTATACGTGCTTGTTTTCATCTTTATACAAATACGAAATAACTTTCGTAACAGTAGCTAAAAGAATCTTTAGCTGGCTGCATGCTAAGCCGAAAGTAAGATGCTCAAGAGATGGAAACTCGATTCCGGCGAATGATAAGCATCATTTATCGTGGTGGTCACGCAGTGTACTGCACCGACGCGAATAAAGAGTTTAATGGCATGCCTTCCTGTAACGCGATCGTCCTGCAAAAGGCCACTAATGAATCGATCGCGGATCGGGAGAGTCCCCCCCACTCTTCTCGAGGAACTCGTTCTCCTGGGGGCCTCGTGATTAACGGCCGTACCTCCGATGATTGTAAGCAGCGGCTCATTCTCCTCTGAATCTTTTTCCGTCCTTGTCCTTTCCTCTTCGGCTGTTCTTCCTCTCCTCTTTCTTCTTCCACTTCCTCCTCCTCCTACTCCTCTTCTCTCCCCCTCTGGCCTCTCCTACTTCGCCACCTCTTCCTCCTTCTTTCACTAACCACCTCGATTCCTTCGGCCGTCCTCCATGCTCTCTCTCTCTCTCTCTCTCTCTTTTGGAGCCAAAGGAGTACTGGTTTCGTGGAAACTAGTTCTTCTAACATTCCGTTTTTGTTCTTGCAATTAACCAGCGTTTTGTTCTTCACAGTCGATAGATCGGGAACCGGGCAGTCTGGAAGCTCGCCGAGGGTGACGCTTCGACTCAACCAGGTGCGAGGAGCGAGGGATGAAAAGAAAGGAGGGGGCGCTATTAACTCCCGTCAGGGCGGCATGAACGCACAGGTACAGATATACGTATGCATGTGTATATATGCAGCATCGGACATGATAGGTTGTTGTCATCATGGAAATTCGCCTTAAGTTGAGCGCGCGTGATACGGAACGTTCGTTACGAATTATTCTGGTTCCCTAGTCAGAGCGTTCAAGAGAATAATGATTAGTTTTGATTTAACTGATCGAAACAACGTCAGAAAAGTTAAATTAATGTGAAAAACATAGTAATTGGGAATAATTCCTTAATTAAATGATCATTTGTAGAAAATAAACTGACGTTTACAGATTTTTTAATAAATGTAACCCGAATTCATTTTGTCATTAATTTAGATGTGTATTTATAAGAATGACATTTAAAAGGTGTGCGTTAATTAGTAGATACTAATGAGGTTATTGTCGCAAAACGCGATGAATACGTAAAGTACTATACAAAAGATACACGATAATATAAGAAAAGTAACAAACGAAAAAAATATTTCATTCAAGAATATATATAATTTTCATTCTTTGTTACGCCATATCGGTGTGTCAAATTGTATCATTTTTTTTATTAACAGACGAATAATATTTGCAGAATCAAGGTCAAATGGAAACTTCGTCGAAGACGTCGTCAAACGTCTCGTCAGGGACCATAAATGCCGCCTCGGGCTCCAACGCTTCTGGGAGTACGACCTCTACTAGTGATACTGGTGACGTATACGAATTTAAAAGTTCGAAAGAGCCGACACCTGTTAGAGGTGCAAGTTCCTCGCCGAATCCTAATCCCGAAAAAGACAAAGATGGCAGTAAATCTGCCGGCAGTCAAGGAACTCAAAATAGTGGTAACAATGTGTCTACCGCTGGTAACACATCATCTTCCAGTGATACAACGACTGCATCGATTACTACCGATGATGCCCCTGCGATTTCAGCGTCTCCTTCCTCTAAACGTGCATTTGAAAGTGATAATGCAGAAGAACAAGATGAAGAGAATCGACGAAAGAAACGAAAGGATTCAGAACCTGTAAAAGAAAATTTGAAAACCAACACCACTGGAAGGCAAAGTACTGGTAGAAATGCCACCAATTCTGGAGAAAAGGTACATTATTATTACTTGTCATAATGGGTGCCACTGAATTGAAATTCTAGATAAAAAGAATTCTGTTCTCATGTAATATGAAAATACCTTTTGAGCTATTAAATTTGATAAAAATCGGATGTTTCTATTTTTCTTTACAGTGTACAAAATCAGGTAAACAAGGATCAGGAACAACTTCTGGTAAAAGTAATCAAAACACAACTTCAATTAGCGCGGACAGAAAGAGTCCAAGTACTTCTTCAATGGCAAGCAGTCCAAAACCTTCTGGATTGAATCCTTCTGGTTCAACAACTAACTCTAAAACGATTACACCAGCGCCTCCAGAATCTGATGGTGAAGATGATCGGTCAAAAGGGTCTGATTCTAATTCAGCTCCAAAAGTACCACCCTTGAAAATAGTTATTCCACAAAGTACCACGTCCGAGCAAGAGCAGGGCAATAGAAATGGAAAGAGCACATCTAATAGGAGTCATCAATTACCTTATGTTGTCGCCAGTTCGAATAGTAACGATTCAACGGATAAAGATCAGAATCAGACCACCAGTGGAACAACGAGTCCCACAGAAAACGGAAATAGTGCTAAAAACGAAGATAAAAAAGATTTTAGTGGTGCTTTGCACGGAGAAGAAAGATCAACGCATCATCAAAGAGTGCTTAGAAGTTCACACAGATCTGGTAATGGCAGTAATGGATCCACAATTTCGAAGGAAAATTCTTCTTCTGCGGGTAATGGAAATTACTCGAATTCTTCTCCATTACCAGCAACTGCTTCGACGGATCGTTCGAATAATTCATCTCCACAGCAACGACATCACTCACCAATACCTGAAACAACTGGTTCTGAATCGAGTAAGAATGCCTCATCAGAAACTTTGAATAGCGGAACCACTTCCAAAGCAAGTGTTATGGCAGAAAAGTCGGAAAAAAGCAACGAAACTAGTGGAAAATGTCAAAAAGACAGCGGTGTGGAAAATTCGGAGAATACTTCTACAACTACCTCATCAACATCATCAAATATAGGTACTCCAGCACCACCTGTTGAACTTCATCCCAGGAAAAGGAAAATGAAACCTAACAAAGAAGCACAACAAGCTGCTACAGCTGCTTCAAATGAAGCATCTGAAACAACAAATACGGGTCCAGAAGTTCATCCACATGATCAGCCGATTACCAATTGCTATCAGTTGTTTTTAAATATTAGAAAACAGGTTTATATATTTCAAATGTTTAATATATATCGAAAATTTCATATTGAGAAGTACACATTGTAAGAAAATTGTACTATTTTTACTCTTTCAGATCGAACGAAGGAGGAAAGGCCTTTTTCCGGTTCAACCAAAACCACCTCAGGGTTTTAAAGATTATTTAATGAATCGTTGTACATACGTATTAGCTGGAAATGCAAATAAAGAACCAAACGTTAATCCTCCAGTCGGATTGCATGGCGCTATGAAGGATTTATACATCGATCAGGAAAAGGAAAGATATCGTCTTAGAATGCAACATGTTGTTGAAAAAGAAAAATTAGTTTTATCAGTAGAACAAGAAATCCTTAGGGTACATGGTAGAGCTGCTAGAGCTCTAGCCAATCAATCCCTTCCATTTTCTGTTTGTACAATATTGAAAGATGAAGAGGTTTATAACGTTATTACTCCGGAACAAGAAGAGAAAGATAGAAATGCAAGAAGCAGATATAATGGCAGATTATTTTTGAGTTGGTTACAAGATGTAGATGACAAATGGGAAAAAATTAAGGTAAAAGTTGTAACGATCGCTATAAAACTCATACCTGAATTATTAAGCTGACAACTGTAAATTTATATACATCGTCTTTATTGTTCAGGTTAAATTAAATTGTTACATAAAAACCAACTGATATGTTTCTTCTTATACATATCAGTTCAAAAAGATGCAATATATTATTAATATTTTTAACATTAAATAAATTTTCATTTACCAAAACAAAAAATATATAAGACAAATTATTATTCTAGGAAGCAATGTTACTTAGACATCACAATGAAGCTGAATCATTACACGCTGTACAAAGAATGGATTGGGAATGGAAACTAAAAGAAGTTGGATTATGTGAATTTAAAGTAACACCTCAGATAGAAGAAGTTCATGTTCCAATGGTACATGTTTCAGATGACTTTGATTTACTTCCAGCTTAGTGTACATTAATCGCACAATTAACTTGACATAAATATCTTGCTCATCCCTTTGAAATGAACTCAAAGGGTTTGATTATAATCTGTGATCTCTTATAATGTATCTGCGATTCTTGCACAGTTACCAAATTACATCGTACTACTTCTAAAACTGTTGTTATATACGGAGGCTATATTTAAAAAGTACTTGATCTTTTAATTAAGTTACTATATTGTATTTACACTTTTTAATAATATCTAAAAATTGTAATACCGGTATTAAATTCTTTTCGTAATATATTTTATTGTTAAATTATATAATTAGAGGAATGAACAACGAAAAATTGTAAATTTCGAATAAAAGTTTGTAATGTTTCTTATAAATGGAATTAATTAAGATAAGAAATAACAAAACATTCATCCATTTCAGGCTTTGGTAATTTGGTACTGTAATTTTTCAGTATACAATCTCTATGATAATGTACATATTTTGTACCTAGCAACTTATATAATACTTTCAATCAATGTGTAAAAACTTTAGATTAAAAAGCTGTGTAATAAACGATATTACAACTGTGAAGTCATTTTTGTTGTTCTTTTCCACTTTCTATCTGATGACTACTTTCAATAATTGGAACTTTATTGAGCGAAGGTACTTTTAGGTCATCCACTTCAAAATCTTCTAGTTTCTTATAACCCATGATAATATAATAGTGTTCAGAACTTATAAATAAGTCTTCAGCAAAAAATAATGGATGTCCTTTTATATAACAACATGGTAGTAATGCAAATTTTGAGTGACATTCAACCACATCATCTGGAGTAAATGTTATCTGAAATATATACATGTGTGTGTGTATATATATATATATATACACATATATGATCATATGTACAAAATAAAATATGCAAATAATAATTTCATATTAATAGAAGTACCTCTTTCTTCTTAAGTAAAAATGAGTATACTACAGCAGTATAGTTTTTTTCTGTAGAACAGTAATATATCTCAACCACATATTTCTTTGCTATTAAATGAATCATAAGAGGACTAGCAATAGCAACTAAGTTCAGTGTTATAAATGGTATTGCTAAATTCTGTTCATTACCATCTTCTATCAGCTTTGTATATAACACTGGTTGAGATAATAATGATATAGCTGATGTCAAAAATGCAGCTATTTTAATATTACGAATGTTTGAGTGTAATATTCCAACATATACTAATTTTCTTTCCTTTCTTTCATCATCTTTGTCAGAAAAATATCTTTTTTGCAAAAGTGGTGTAAAGTTCTACAATAATATAAAGAACATATTCTCTTGTTATTTTCAGTAAAATAAACTTTATATTTTAAAATATAATATATAAGTTATAAAACAAAGAAACATAAAAGCTTGTTACAAATACACAATACCACAAATTAGATAAGAAATTAAAACTAACTGTTTTAAATTATAATACTTATACAAATTCACTGACTACATTATGAATTTGACGAATATTTTTTAAGCTCCTAACCTTAACACTGTTGCTTGAACAATACGTAAAAATACGTTTCAATTGCGTAATTTCCCGTACAAATAGCATTTTATGAGCTAAGATACAACCCCGTAATAACACAACCATGACTAATAATTAAATCTAGTTTCCTTGTTTATTTCACTTGGGCCGGTGAATTAAAATACATTAAATCACTCTCTCCATCATTTCTATGATGCCAGGCTGCGGACCTGTGATGCCAGACTAAGGACGGGAGTTTTCGAGAACACCCCCTTCCACTTCGTACCCTAATGCATGAGCCACGCATACGTGGGTTCAGCGTTTCGGACGACTTCGGGAAATCGAGAGAGAAAACAAATGAAAATCTTTCTCTTTCGCTCTTGAGGCGCTCAAATCCAACCAATATGGAAAGCAAGCCTGTGACACGAGCCGCGCGAAATCTTGATTGCCTATTACTCTTATTTTTCGACATACATAGCATATGCATAATTCTATTTGTATTTTTTTAAATTGTCAAACGGTAGATACAACTTCGAATTATAGAAATAACAGCTATAAAAGTTCTCAAATTAATTTACGAATGTTATATCATACCATTTTATTCCTTTTTTTTAAATTAATGCTTTACTTTTTTCATACGTTGCAATTCAATAAATGCAGGCGTACATACACATACGGTTAAGAATTAGCAACTTATAGTGACATACAATAATTATACAATTTATCTTTTTGTAATATATAAAATCATTTTTAAATTTCCCGCATATCTAACCATTTCAAAAACGTTAATGGTGCCATCTCTCTAAAAAGTCTCCAAACTGGTAACAAACATTTATCGACAAGTAAGTAAAAGTGGTAACTGACTTTGATGAGGCCCGCTATCTATCAAAGAAACCCACAAACAACTCGCACATTTTTACCAACAATAAAAAGGGACAGAGATAAGACGATACAGCTGCTCCATCTATACGGTAAACTATCGAACTACTTCGTTAAAAGTTTCAATCATTCTTCAATAGATGGAGCCGCAAACTAAAGTTACTTAATTTAAAATCACTTTCTTCGTTTATCTCTTTACAAATAAAATTTTAAGAAATTTTAAGAAAATTTTACAAATTTAATTTTAGTTTTAATGAATACTATTTTATATAATTTTATTCTAAATTAAATCCATAACTTTAAACATGACATTCTAGCAAGATTTGTGGGTTCCTTTATCAACGTAGTTTATGATTAAAGCGAATAATATATTAGAATAGTCTTGTTTTATCCAACTGACGTAGTTGTATGAGCAGAACAGTACAGTGTGCTAATCTATATCTAAATTATCCTCAGAATAACGTTGATGTATGCAACAGTAGGCAGATACCATGAACTGTAGTGTACTTACATTCATATGAGGAATACCATCTAGTATAATGTGCATACCTACGGTTTACGTGTCTATCGAATGTCACATCATTGGGTGATTTAAGCAGACGTTGAAGTTATTTAGTAAAACAATTACTAAGTGTGCTGTACGCTACAAAATGGCGAGTCAAAATTATTTAAGTAATCCGAAAAATCCATTCTTTTCTCTCGAAGACGACATTGATGATGAAACTTTTCTGAAAAGTGCACCAGCAAGATCTGGTCGTACAATTTACAATCATTATACCAATTTTGATAATGATCTTGAACAAAAGCATCAACAATTGTTGCAACGAAAGAAAGAAATAGAAGAACGTACGATACAATCATCAGAAAGATCCATTTCATTATTAAGAGATTCTGAACAAATTGGAGCTGCTACTGCAGAGGTGACTTAAGAAATTCAATATTATTTATTTGTGATAATAGCAAGTGACTGCAATAAACATTGTTTTGTCATTTTATCAATAACAAACATTATTTAATTCGTATTTAAATGATTTCATTTACACAGATTTAATTATTGCTTTAAATTGTTTTAAACACGAAAAGAACACTTCTTCGTATAAGAATTTAATACTTGTTTAAATATATAAGATGATCTGTGAATTTATATCAGTCATATCAAACTAAGATTAATTAAACATTAGAGATAAAATATATATTTTCATATGTCATAATTATATAATGTATTGATGTATAATGCTTTATTTTAGGAACTCATTAGACAAAGAGAACAATTAGAAAGAACAGAGAAAAGATTAGATGATATTAATAGTACTTTAAAATTTAGTCAAAAACATATTCAAGGAATAAAAAGCGTATTTGGAAGCCTAAAAAATTATCTTAGTGGTAAATCAATGGATGCACCAATACCATCAGCTATATTATCAGAATCTTCTAGCTCTGAATCTATGGCATCTCCTGCTTTATCTAATTCTTTAGAACAAGTACAGGTTAATATGGCTAATACAAGCCCAGCATTAAAATTACGTGGCATAGATGATGATATAGAAGGCACAAATTCTTTGAGTAATAATGTAAGCAAGATTTTAGAAAAAAATTTAGATGAAATGAGTGGTTCATTAGCTAGATTGAAAGGCTTAGCAATTGGATTATCAGAAGAGATAGATTTACAAAATGACTTAATTGAAAATATAACAGATAAAGCAGAAAAGACAGATATAATGCTTCAGAAACAGAATAAAGATCTTACACATTTATTGAAAAAGTAAATGATATATCCAGTACATGAATTGAAATAAATACACTTAGAATATTAAAATTCATATACCTTAAAGTTGCAAATGTATGTATAATGAATATTGCCTTATTTAATCAAGTTTAAAAAATATGTATATTATTTATTTTATAAGATTACCTTATAATATTTTGTAAAATATTCATTATAATATCTATTTTACATCAAATAAGTTGATTTTGTATGCAATCTCTAAAATTTTGCTCAAATTGAAACATATTGTAGTCCTCATGTAAATACTGGGAGGAAAATTAAGTTGCCATTTTACTAATTTTAAAACTTAAAAAAAAAATACAAATTTTTGAAATTTATAATATTTATCAATATTTATAAAAATTGCGAGTAAAATTTGCAAAATATATTTTTGTATTGTAACAAAGACTTTACAAATAAATCCATAACATTCGGCAATGAAACAATTTTTTATGGTAATAATGGAAAAAATTTGTGTATTTAATAATTGTGGAAATAAATTTTTTGTGGAAGTAACTTTCGTAAAGAGTAATAAAAATTACTAAATTCGAAGGTTTTTATTTTTTAAACAATTCAGGAATTATCACAATTATAATCTAAATTCCTTTTATTTTCATGAGGAAGTATGAATCATTTTAATTTGAATAAAATCTCAGGCATTGTATATAAAAATAATTGATCACAGAATGACTTAATTTCATACTTATTATTCCAACTATTAGTTTTATTTATATCTGCTACATCTGGTATAAGAGAAACAAATCAGATTACCTTTAATTTTTTATAATAGTTATTAAATTAAAATGTTTATAAATTCTGTTTTGTTTTTATTTTTTTTAACCAGCAGACTACGAGTTATAAAAAATGCTGTGATACAAAGTCAGCTGTAAAAATAGATAATATTACTATTTTATGACAGTTTGTTATAAAAATGAACATTATTATTAGAAGTATTGGATTAAATTTAATAATACAATTTAGTGTCTATTTAAATTTGTTTCTTAATATGGGATAAATCATACTATTTATTATTGATGAATAAATATTTAAAGTTAAAAAAAAATATGACATAAAGCAAATAGATTTGAACTATAATTCTAAAAATAATGTTCCTTCTGTTTGAAATTACTTCACATCCAACAATTTGGTTATATACATTTATTATATATTTTATGTCAGTTGTAGTATAGTAATTTACAATAAATTTATATATAGATAATGTAGTGTAAAAGTAAATAAGAATACACCATAAACCAAATTATCTAAATCGTAAGCACTCTAGGAGTAAAATACATATATTTTAATTTAAATTAACAGTCACATGTAAAAACATAATTCATTTGGCCTATACATATCTTTCCCCTGAAGTATTTAAGTATACTGGAAAATGTACAAATATTTATACAAATCGTAATTGTTTATATGAAACTTTTTATTATCTTTAGTAGTATACATTAAATATCCTATAATATACATAAAAGTGTAAAATGATAATAACATGAACGTAATGTTGGTAATAATACAAAAATGGAATATAAAATAGCTTACATAAGTTTCAAAGTATAGATATATGCTTACACATATGTTTTATCACTGTAAAAAGTTCCATATAAGCATTTGATATTTTATGTATGATCTAATATGACAAGTTATTTGAGAACAGCATACAGACACAGTAAAACTTTCATATCACTGCCAGTTAATATGAATATCACTGAAAAAATTGGAAAAATAGATCTATTGTGAAACTTTTTTGAAACTTGACTTGAATTGTATGTTTTTAATCTTTATATACATGTTTCATGTAATGTTGATAATGTATTACTGCATATATATACATGTATAAATGTATGAAATTTGCATATTGTTCCTATTAGTTACTTTTTCCTGTTTTCCCTTAGGAATAAAAAGTTGATACCTCTAATACACTTTTGTGTGGAGTTCTGAATCTTGTATTTTTCGTATATTTTGTAATATAATAATAAAAAACATTAATCTTTTGTATATATAAAATAATATGTTATTAATAATTTGAAAAAATTTATTAATGTTTATGAATAATTTAACTTGTGACGATCATTACGATAAACAACCTATATAAAGAAACTATTCTTAATACTTATAAGTGTATTCAGGAATATAGACTTTATTTTTTGCAATTTGATTCTACAAAACCTCATTTATTTATGAAAATAATTATATTAATATTTAATTACTATATATTTTTGCCTTTATAAATAAGTATAATTCTAACTACTTTTTGTTAGTTACATTGTTTCCATTATCATTTCCATCATTTGGCAATGGTAATCTATGATCACCATGACAGTCAACTCTTCCTCAATGATGAGCAATAGAAGATTAAAAATTTATACATATTACAAGTATCTATTAACAAAAAGAATTTGCAATATTTACAAAAGTCAGAAAAATATTAAATGTGTAAAATAAAATTTCTAGTTAACAGATGAAGATATTAAAAATTACAAGTTGAATGTAATATATAATGTTATATTGCTCTTAAGCTTTAGTACTTATTTTTTATATTTATTTACAATATACAAAATTAATAACAACAACACAAAAAGAACTCTTGATTGAAGCACTAAAAAATTTTAATTATTATAAGAAAATTTAGAATAAATACAATATCATGAATAGATTAATACAATATTATATCAGTGATAATGCAACGCCCTCAACATTGCAGATAAGATTTTAGAAACAATGTAATAAACGTATAAGTGTACTATATTCGTTTTTATTATTACTTTTTACTTTTATACTACCAAGTAATGAAATTACAAAAGTATAATGAAGTATTTTGATACAAATAATTTGTAATACCTTAAAATTGCATGATTTTAGTTGTGCTATAATTTAAATGCCATACAGTGAAGTAATAATTAATATTATATAAATATAGAAATAATTGTTAGTCTTAATTCAAGTTAAAAAATTTGTCTATTTTTATTCGATTACATTTATAATTTATTGTGCTCATGAAAAAAATTATTAAGTAAAGTGTAATTTTATGGCAATTAGAATCTAAAATCATATAACATATTTCAAAAGCATATATCGATTATTTAAAAAAAGCATATCGATATTAAAATCGAGATGCAGTAACTAAAAGTCGATAATCGATACAGAAGTGAAGCTTTACAATTTCTGGTAAATTCTATGAAACTGATTACTTTAAACGAGCTGTGAGACAAGTAAATTTCTGGAATCATCTGCTTTATTTAAACGTACGGCGTGCGTAAATTGGTATTTTGATACAGAAAGATCTCATATAAAGATCTTAAAAAGTTAGTATCCTCAGATTATATTAATTAATACTATATACTTTTATCAGCATTGTAAAAATAAATAAATTCATGTAAATATTTTTAGTCTTACTATTACTATGATCACTATATAACATATTTTTTAGTGTATTATTATTATTTTTTTCTTTCCAAAATAAATTTATGTCATTTATATAATGTTTCTTTTATATTTTGTATTGTTCTTGTTATTTATATTAAATTAAACTAAGGAATGAAAATGAAGTATTATTATAAAATATATTTATTATATTGTTTTTATCTTAGTATGGCTGTAGACTTATCTCCCAAGCAGGATGAAGGTGTAATAAAGGAAATAATTAAAGAAGGTATTGGAGATGAAACTCCATCGCCTGGAAGCAAAGTAATAGTTCATTATACCGGTACCTTAATGGATGGAACAAAGTTTGATTCAAGTAGAGACCGTAATGAACCATTTCAATTCGAGCTTAAAAAAGGAAGTGTTATTAAAGCCTGGGATATAGGAGTAGCTACTATGAAGAAAGGTGAAGTTGCATTACTTACATGTGCTCCTAAATATGCATATGGTAAAAATGGTAGCCCACCTAAAATACCTCCAGATGCAACAATTAAATTTGAAGTGAGTTATTAAACTATCTTAGTGCTTCTTCATTGAGATGTTAATTTTTAATATCTTTTATTCTTTGTTGTTAAAAAGCTTCAATTAGTTAAAAATTTAATATTGTTAAACATATTTTTTTTGTTTTAGATTGAAATGATTGATTGGAAACCAGAAGATCTGAGTCCCAACGAAGATAATAGTATTGAAAGGTATCATCAGATTACTCCAGGAAAAGATTTAATTACTCCACAAGAAGGAGCCTTAGTAAATGGTAAATTTTATTACAATGTTTTTATTTTATGTTCTTAATGATATACTATAATTCGAACTATTCTTTTTAGTGCATTTAATGGGGATGTATAATGGAAAAGTATTTGAAGACAGAGATGTACAATTCTCTCTTGGAGAAGGAGAAGATTGTGGTGTTATAGAAGGTGTAGAGAAAGCCTTAGAAAGTTTTAAATCTGGAGAAAAGTCAAAACTTCGTATTAAGAGTAAATATGCATTTAAGGATACAGGAAAACCTGAATTTGGTATTCCACCAAATGCAACTGTGGAATATATAGTAGAACTAAAGAACTTTGAGAAAGTAATTATTCTACTAATATATTATTTAATACAATTGGTTAGTTATATTTTACTTTAATATTTCTTGTGTGCATTTTAGGCTGTAAAAATTTGGTCTTTAAAGCCTGAAGGACAGGTAGAACAAGCTAAAATTTATAAAGAAAAGGGAACAAATTATTTTAAGGCAAATAAGTATAATCTAGCAATTAAAATGTATCAGAAAGTTATCTCATGTTTAGGATATAAAACAGTCGTTGAAGAAGATTTGAAAAAAGAAAGAGATAATCTTATTTTATCAGCCCATCTAAATTTGGCATTATGTTACTTAAAAACAAATCAGAATGTAGAAGCAAAGCATTCATGTGATGAAGCTTTGAAACTAAACCCACAAAATATAAAAGCATTGTTTAGAAGAGGACAGGCACATCTTGCGCTAGCATCACCCGAACTTGCGATTAGAGACTTTCAGGAAGTATTGAAAATAGAATCAAAAAATGCAGCAGCCTTAAAACAAATTACAGTTTGCAATAGTTTAATGAAGAAACAATTAGCAAAGGAGAAGAAATTGTATGCAAATATGTTTGACAAGTTTGCTCAAGAGGATAAACAGGTTTGTGAAAAACGATAATAACATGTTATACAAATATGGAGTACTATGGAATACAAATATTTAATTTTTTTATACATTTGTATATATTTAATTTTAATAATTAGTAGCATGTTTTTTATTAATAACATAAATGGGATCAATGTATATTTAACAAAAAATTTTTATTCCATGCTAACATGATATGTTTGACCATAAATTGTTAGTAATGTCATAGAAGGAAGAGGAAAAACTGCGAGAGCAACCAGATGTAATGTGTGGGGCCTTGGGTGAATGGGGACAGGAAGAACGACCTGGAGGCAGAGATGCAACTGCTTTTGAAAAGGAAAATCCTAACATACTTATGCTCAATGCTAATGGTACTGATGAATTTCAAAACATGTAATATACTGTCCATTCCTTTTTCCTCATTCCTTATACTGCCTCATATTTAACTGCCAGCAATGTAAAGTTTTGCTGATCATTGGTTTCTTTGCCTTTGTGTAGTTTATTAATATTCTGTGAAATATAATAGATACTAGTCAAGAAATTCCATATTTTGAATAACTAAATCATAAATTTTAATAAATAAAACTTCAGTTGCTGCCTTTTTCATTTTTTAACTAATTTAATCTGCAATAATAATTATTACAATAAGATTTAATTCATCTAAGGTTCATTGTGTAAGTGTCATTAGTATCCTATTCATTCATGAATTTCTATTCAAAATTGTTTCAAAACATATACTCTTAATTTCATGTAATTGTAAGTATAACATGATAAAAATAGATGATAATATGTAATTACTGAATAAATATCATTCACCTCTGCTTATTTTTATATAAGTAATTTAGTAAATTATTATTACCATATGTTATGGGTTAAAGTTATAAGAAATTTAAGGTTACCATAATATACAGAAAATTCTGTACAAATAAATTCGAATATAACATAAATTAAGTATATTGTAAATAAATTAACAATAGGCATGGTTATTAAACCCATTCAACAAAAATTATAATTCTAATTGTACCGACCTACTATCGCCTGTTTATTAAAAATTTAAATTTACTTCATCTAATAAAGAAGTATCACTGAAGAAGATAAGGTAAGAGTAATATTGTTAATATTCTTATGAACCATATATTACTGAAGTCAACATTTATTACTATTATTAAATTACTGTGTTGCTTACAATAGTATTTTATAATTTTACATTAGTTATATTTGTATATAAAATTATAAAATTAATTTTTGAATATCATTAGCTTTATTAACAAAAAGTAACACATAATATTAAAAATTTGATTAAATTAAATTTAAATATATGCATGGGCACGTTTTATTTCTCAATAAATGTTACTTTCAAGTTTTATTGAAGTATAAAGATTGTATGTATGCATGTACATGTATATGTGTAATGATATAAATAGCTAATTGTTTCCTAAGCAGTTTTTGCTACCTCCTTCAGTAATAGTTATGTCGATGCAACAATAAAGATTAGACCAAGAAACCAGTAGCTTTAACTAAAACAGAAGTGTCTTAAATTGTAATGAAAACTTCTTTTTCATTTCTCATTTTGTTCAAGTGAAATTTTTAAAACAGGTAACATACATATATCTTATAAAACTATAATAAAAAATTTAAACATAATGAAAAACGTATGATTAAATTAATTAATAATATAAAAATAAATATTAAATGTACTATATTAATATATAAGTTGTACACATTAATTTCACATATTTTACTATACTTAAATAGCAAATGATACAATGAATCATGCTATTAGCAATTTTTATTATTTAATGTCTTTAAACCAATGGTATGCTTCAGTGCGTATTACTAATTGTAGATTCAGTTTACTGTCACAGTATATGTGTAAGATCACCGCGGAACTACACACTCATATGATTTTTATTCTTTCACAGGACTTAAGTCGTCTGCTAAGGGTGAAGTGATCGAAAGATTAATCCTTTAAAATGCCTAATATTATAAATGACATTAAATTAGATTTTAAGGACGTTTTATTACGCCCCAAAAGGAGTACATTAAAAAGTAGATCCGATGTAAGTAATACTTGTAGGTTTACAGAATTTTATATTTTTTTTCTCCTTTTTTTGCTCGTACAGAACTAGTTTACTTCCGTATGAATAGTCAATGAATTTAAAATTATAATAATGCATATACACTGATTTAGAATATTACTTTGTGAAAAATAATCTTTCTTTTGTATGTATAAAAAGGAATATATCTTTAAAAATTGTTCTTTGAAGGCATAAGGATATTGTCTTTTATCTTCAAAAATTTCATGTTATCAGTTATAAGCAATATAAAAATTAATTTGTTTTTAAAAAATTTTAATTTAAAAAAATGTAAATAATTAAACATGTGTACATTTATGTTTCATTATTTAAATATTTACTAAATGTTAACTTAGTAATATAGACAATCTTTAATAATTTTAGGTTGATTTATATAGAGAAATTACATTTCGTAATTCAAAACAAACTTATAGAGGAATACCTGTAATGGCTTCGAATATGGATACAGTAGGAACATTTGAAATGGCCAAAGCTTTATCAAAGGTATAATTCATATATTTATTTTTGATTTTATCATAGTAAAACTGTCATTTTCACAAAATAAAAATTATAATTTATTAATCTGTATACGTACATTATTTAAATAGTTTTAATTAAGTGATACTTTTGATCAATTTTGTTACATTTTAGCATGATCTATTTACTACTGTTCATAAATATTATTCAGCAAAGGAATGGCAAGACTTTGCCATAAAAAATCCTGAATGTCTTAAGAATGTAGCTGCCAGTTCTGGCACAGGAAAGGATGACTTTGAACGGTTATCAAATGTTCTAATAGCTGTACCAGAACTATCTTTTATTTGTTTAGATGTTGCTAATGGATATTCACAACATTTTGTTGAATATGTTAGGAAAGTAAGATCAGAGTTTCCTACTCGCACAATAATTGTAAGTAATGTGTTCATGTTACAATCTTCGAGGAGAAAAATTGCTTAATTATTTAGTACTAATTTACACCTTATATTTAAAAGTAAAGATTAATTACTGCCACTCTAGGCAGGGAATGTGGTTACTGGAGAAATGGTAGAAGAGTTAATATTGTCTGGAGCTGATGTAATAAAAGTTGGAATTGGACCTGGATCTGTGTGTACTACACGGATGAAAACTGGTGTTGGATACCCGCAATTAAGTGCTGTAATCGAATGTGCAGATGCTGCTCATGGCTTAAAAGGACACATTATTTCTGTAAATAATTATATATATGATATTTATAATATTTATATCTTATTATTAAGTATGTTTCATTATAGGATGGTGGCTGTACATGTCCAGGTGATTTAGCAAAAGCTTTTGGTGCTGGAGCAGATTTTGTAATGGCAGGTGGTATGTTTGCTGGCTATGATGAATGTGGAGGAGATGTTATAGAAAAAAATGGGAAAAAGTTTAAACTCTTTTATGGTATGGCTTCAAGTACAGCAATGCAAAAATATGCTGGTGGTGTTGCCGAATATAGGTAAGTATATAATTCTATTTCCAATTCTACAATTGGAAGGGTATTGTAATTTTGGTTCTATTTTTTAAATCTTTTCAGATCATCAGAGGGTAAAACTGTAGAGGTGCCTTATAAAGGTGCAGTAGAAAACACTATATTGGATATGTTAGGTGGTTTACGTTCTGCATGCACATATACGGGAGCTGAACGATTACGTGAACTACCACGTCGTGCTACATTTATACGTTGTACACAACAATTAAATCCGATGTATGGTCCACCGCCAGAAATCTGAAATTATTTTAATCATCGGATTTTCGATGTAGTATGGATTTAGGAAATAATATTATTTACTGGGTCAATTAACAAGTGGTATTATTTGCTGGCAAATAATGTTTATATAAAAATTTAAAAGCTTCAACCAATGTAGTGTTGTACATACGTTTTAACAGGAATTTTAAATTCCATAAAATTCGGTAAGTTCGAAAAAAACAAAACTTAACGGCACAAATATATATTTTGTTCTTATCTTTATATTTTTTTTATAAATGCTTCATGCTTAACATGTGTGTACGGTGTGTGCGTGTGTGTATATGTATGCACGTATGTATGTATGTATACATATATTCAACATAAAGATAAAATTTATTAATTTTGAAGCAAAATATTCGTAAGTATGTTTTTAAAAATTACTTTGTATAGCTTGGAAAATCGTGTGTTTGATACACACATGCATATAACTTTTATTGAGTTGGCTACATATGTATATATGTATAAAGTAAATTTAATAAATGCACGTGTGTAGTACAAATTATTTTAAATATATGTATAATATATATATGTACAGCACACATAATGTTATAATCACAAAAATATTAGAATCTAAAATTCTGAAATAATTAATTATTAATTATTTTATGGATAATAAATAATTACGTCTTAAAACATAATTTGTTAAGGAATCTTTATTTCTTTCCAATGAAAACAAGTAGTTTTACAAACCTTATTAGAAACCAATTTGTTTTCTTCTAAAAATTCTTGACATCAACATTTTATGTAAAATATCAAGTATTTTAAGTACCTGCTATTTGAACTTCTTTATTAAAGGCAATAGAAAGTTTGTATCATCCTTGTTCCTGAAACATTTTCATTATATTTATTTGTCATTATACTTGTAGAAGTACAATAAACATAATTTTTAAAAAGAGACCTGTACAACATTCAACATTGATTATGATATTTAAATAATGCTAATATAGAAACTTATTAAATCTTTTGTAATTGGTATAGAACTAATAAATGAAATCTAACTTTACTTACTTTAGTTATAAACTGTAAACACAAAAATATACTACTGCAATACAAATACATTTTCCTTTATATTCTTGCTGTAATATAAAATAAAAAGTTTTATCAAATTTAAATACTTGTTATTGAAATATTATTTGCAACTAATTATATTTATTCAGATTTTAGAAAACAGAAATGGATCAAAATAAAAAAAAATGTAATAAACAATTAATATGTAGTTATCTACAAAATGCCTGTTATTTATAATTACACTAAAATCATGGCTGGTTTAATTCATAACTGAAACAAAAAGAATAAATCAAAGTTTGAATACCTATCATATTAACTCATAACAATTATATCATAACTATTAACTAGTATTAATTTTATAATTTAATTATTAATATTAACACTAGGTTTATGGGATCCGTTAATTTGACGGGTTTCGGACTTTATGAACAAGATTTGCAAACACAATTACTATTATTTTTAGCAATTTTTGTTGACTTTTATTGATGAAGTGATACAAGTATATCCTAATCTATTTCCCTCTCAGCTCTGCAATTTCGAATTCTGTATGATGTATACCTATTTCTTAATATATGTATATTAAAAATAGATATACAAGAAATGTCCGTAAATCTAGTGTTAAAGTTACGTACGTTGTTTAGATATAGAGATAAAAATTTAAGATACTGTTGTACAAAAATTGTATTTCAGTTATATCATTTTCACTGTGCTCAAACATATCTCTACATATTAGTATTTAAATATGATATAATGAATAAAAACAGTTATATAAACATAAATAAAGTTTTAATCCTGTAAAGTTAAACGAGTTTGACATTCTGAATAAAATATTTTAAAATTCACAAAAAATGTAATATGAGTAAAAAGAAAAAAACAATTTTATTATGTATGCATATTAATACATATATAGCAATATTATCTATTTACCTTTGAATAAAATTCAATAACTTTTTCTATCACTGCAAATATAAATTACAATACTTTTTTGAAAACATAAGTAGTAAACAATTTTTTTTAGTTTTATACAGTATACTATGTTAAATCTTCATTTAATTAATTGAAGAAACGTAAAATAGTAAACGTGCAAAAATATTTTTGTTACTTACATTAGTTACTTAAAATTTAGCTACTATAGTTTACTTTAATAAGTGAAATATATTAGATAGCAAGATATAACAAATATATAATTAAAAAATTACCTATCATTTTTATAAATGTCTTTCCTAATTAACATAATAATATAAACATAAAGACTAAACTGAAAATGATAAAAATTTACAAATTAAAAAGATTTAATAATGTATGTTATTATAGGTATTTGTTTTCTAATTTACTAATTTTGGTTAATAAATACATAATTGAATATTAAAAATATTCACTTCAATTTTGATAAAATTTAAATAACATGGAAGTAGATTTTACACGTGACTAGTAAAATCTGTTGACAATTATCTACTATAATTAATACATTTATGTGAATAATTATTTGATAAAAGTAATAAATGTATGGTTCTGTGAGTTATATATAACAGTGATTTGATATGCCATCCATTATTCTCCATGTTTGTGGGTCCTAATTCCTTTGAGTGTACATACAGAATGCTGAATGAAAGACTTAAAATACTAAATCCCCTTGATGAAATTTATCGTAGGACAGGTAAACGTTCCTATAACAGACAGCTCCAAAAATCTAAAATAGTAGTGGTATTTGACAAGAAAAAGCAAAGGAACCAAGGTAAAATTGTATTTAGTATTGTTATAATAATATGTACGTGTACGTAGACCACCATATGTGTATCATATTCTCTTGCATACATAATAGGTAAAACAATTCATAGACAATAGAAACGAATCTTGACTGTCTCTACAGTCATTTATACTATAAAGTTTTCCTAATTCACTGAAGATAAATGTTTCATGAAATGAGACAGTGAAACATAAATAATGATATATCGAAATAAGTATCTAGATGTTTTTCTTATCAATACATTGGTAAGGATAATTTTTAGTATTTTTAATGATAAATGGGAAGCATAATATGGATATATTGTTGTAGATTCCTCGATCCTGTTTCTGACCTGCTGCTTCACCTGCCAGTTTCAATTTATATTACAATCAGGTGTTATGGAACAAAAATACATACAGTAGTATAAGTAGAACACAAGTAGACATCATGTTGATATTATATTATAATGTTAAATTTCTGGCATTTCTCGTTACTTAAAATTAAAACCATGAGTATCCTACAATATGTATATATCTATGTATATAAAAAACAAAATATTATATAGTATAAATAGAACATAGTTGATTCTAGTGGCATTTTTGAAAGTTTATGGAGTTTGCGAAGCGATCAACTATCGTAATTTATTGTAAACAGTATATGAAGTTACAGCAGGCATTAACCGCATCCCGATGGGAAACTATCTGAAAACTATCTGAAATAAACAAACAATTATAATAAAACACATGAAACATATATAAATACGAGTATACTTTCAAAGGTGTAAAATATTTCATTTCAATATTCATATAAAACATCAAAATATCACAAATTTAGCATTTTTATGTGTATTAAACTCCCTGAAAGTATCAACAGTTATCAGCGTAGATATGTATTCCCTTCTTCTTACACCATTGATTTTCACGATAAACAATAAATATCAAGCCAATATAAATGTAAGTGATTAATTATATATATGATTAAAAAAGTATAGTATTAGTATTAAATTATTTAATATGTATCGTTGTACATTGAAAAATATCGTGTCCTAAGTATAGAAGGGTATATTTTGTTTAACCTTAACTAGTTTTAAACTGAAACATTTATACATAAAAAGTACATAATACATACAATATTCATGAAATATGAGTGACTATTTATTTCTATAGATATGATAATATATAATCAAAAATTTAAAACACAAACTTTTTTGAATAAGTGATTTATTTGTATCAAAAAAAGTTTATATTTGAATTTCATGAATATTTTCCTGAATTTATGAAACAATAAATTATAGTGCAGTTATATGTTGAATTATATTTGTTTAAATATCTCAGAATATTAAAAAATTGCAGATCTTTATTACACTCAATTTTACATTGACTTAATATAAATGAATATTTAGAAAAATTGTATGACGAAAAGATTCAGGAAAGAAGCAGAATTAATCATTACTTTCATGGAACTATTCCAAGATAAAATGAAATTGAAAGTGGATTGTAAATACAAAACAATCTCATCATGTCATTACAGTCGTATCATACAATTTTCTAATAATCCATATGCATTTATTCGTTATTCATAAACATGAATACTTACGGCAATATTTTTCTTGATGGAAATTTAACTTTCTGTATTCGTTTGTGAATAAGGATAGTTTTGATAGCCCGTTGGAAAAGTTGGATTTTGTTGACCGGCTTGTGGTTGTGCGGTAGATCCGGCTCCTGCCGCATAATAACCCGTAGGAGTTGAACCAGCATTTATTGTCGGATAACTACCATAAGCTTGTGGAAATGCAGCAGGAGTTCCACCTGCTGGACCTGATTGACCTTGCATACTTTGTTGCATTTGTTGTTGAGCCATCTGATTATTTTGCATTCCCAACTAATAAAAACAAAATGTATTATTTTTTATACTACAATTCTTTCTGTTATTCTACATTTTATCACTAACTTACCTTTCCTGCTTTCATTTGAGCTTCTATAGCTTCAGCTTCTTTTATTTTACCAATACTTCTGTAATACTCTGCCCATTGTGCACTGTAATCAGCTTGACCTCCATTTTGTGTAGCACCTGGCTGTTGTTGTTGCTGTTGTTGTTGTTGCTGCTGCTGCTGTTGCTGTTGCTGCTGCTGTGTTTGTTGTTGTTGTTGTTGAGCTGGCCCAGTAGTACCAGCTGTTGATGCATTAGTTTGATTTTGTGTATTTCCTATGTACAAAAATTGACAATTATTTAAGTTAAATTACTTAAATTCATTTAAGGTTTAATTAATCTAATCAACGTTTGCGTTTTTATAGTACTTTACCTGACTGTTGATTATGATCTTGTTTTCCTTGTTTAGCTTGTTGTTCAATCATGTCTGCTTCTCTATGCATACCAAGTGATCGATAATATTCTGCCCATTGTGCACTATAATCTGGTTGTCCTGTTTGTGGATTTACTTGAACAGGTGCTTGACTTGCAGTATCTTAAATAATTACAATGTGTAATAATAATGAATATTTTATACAATGCAATAGTAAACATACTTGTATCCGCAGATTGTGGCTGATTTGGCCAAGCTTGGTAAGCTGTTCCAGCATTCCAAGTCGGATTATATCCAATCGCTCCTTGTGTACCAGTAAACGATGTATTAGCTGGAGCCTTTGATTCGATATCGATTAATAATCGTTAGTTCACAACTTAATAATATTAAAACTTTAATTAGTTAAATGTTAAATATTTACCATGCCTAATTTTTCACTAAATATTCTTTTTGCGTGTTCTACTTGTTCAGGATTTCCACGAATTATAAAAATTTTTTCATTTTCATTACTTTGATTTCTTCTATCTAGTTCACAATGTGCTCCAGTCTGCTGATTTATTTGTTTAATAGTTTCTCCACCTGAAATAATAATAATTATTCAAATTATTTACATAAAATGTTAACCTTATTGATGGTATTGATATAAATAAACATAATTTTACCTTTCCCAATAATAATACCACATTTTGACGATGGAACAGTGAACGTTGTTTCTATTTTATCTTGCATGGGACCCGCTTGGCGTCTATCCCATCCACCATATTCATTTGGATTACGACTATTTCCAAATCCATTTCCTCTTGGACCACTTCTTGCTCCCATGCTACTTCTACCATCATCTCTTCTCTTAGAAAAAAATATTTATATATAAAATTATAAATTCTATCTTGAGAAATTGCAATACTCGGAAATTTTTAAATAGAAAATATAATATTTACCATTACGCTATCAATAAGTTCTTGAATACGTTGACGTACTTGTTCTACAGCTTGATGTTTTCCAGATACTATACACTTTCTATCCCCAGGGCCATCTTCTCGTCCCTGTTGAAACTGAACCCTTGCACCAGTTTCTGCTTGTATTTTTTTAATCATATCTCCTCCTTTACCAATAACGACACCTACTGCTGCTCTTGGAACAAGTACCTAATAATTAAATACGATATTTATTTATATAAAAATATGTTTATGAGAAAAGGTTTTCAAACATTTTGTATAAAAAGTTATTGATGTTTCTTAAAAGTATTTTATACCTCCACTCCATCAGTAGTTCCAGAACCATGATTAAAACTAGTATCATTTGAGTAACTCCCACTTCTATCATTACCCCTTGCACCTCTATGAAACATTTGCATTTCTTTTTCAGCTATTAATTCATATACTAATTGTTTGGCATATTCAACTTTTTGTGGATCACCAGTTATCCTATATAAGAAGATATTTTATAGCTTCTGATATTTCTTAAGGCATTAAAAATTTTCTTTACAATAAATAATAAATGAGAATTATAATTATTATTACCTTAAAGGTTTTTCTTGTTCTTGAGATGGACCTTCTTGAATAACAACCATTTTTGCTCCAGATTTCTCTTGAAGCTGTTTTATCGTTTCTCCTCCTTTTCCAATAATTAAACCAACTTTCGGACCTGGAATCATTATTTCAACGAATCCTGGATGACCCATCATTCCACCACTGTTTCCACTCATATCACCGATTCCTTCGGTTCTACTTCTTTGATTTACAATCGATAGTACCAATTCTTTAGCTCGACTGAAACACACACAATTTAAATGTGCAATGTAATTTTGAATAATATCAAATTTGAAATATAATCTATTAAAATACAGCAATATAATTTGTTTGCAACACATAATGTGATGTCTACTGTGTGTCAAAATATTACAATTCATGAATATCACATTTTTTGTTTGACAAAGAGTTATTTCTTAAGTGTATAATAAAATTAAATTTCATGTTAAAATATCATATGTTTAATTATAAGCAGATTTAAATAAATAAGAATTCAATTTTTCTTCTTGTTGCGAATAACACGTCCCCATGCATATCCTATCCTCCTTCCTTCCTTCTTTCTCTCCACATCCTATTGAAAGCAAAAAACTATTAGTAAGTACAAAATTATTAAATTAAAAGCCACAACTTATTGATAAATTCTCAAGGAGAAAATATTCTGAAGCATATGTAAAGTCAAGTATGAGCCCGCTATTCACATCCAGGAGCTAAATAAAGATTCTGTAAAATAGTTGAAATTTCAATATGCGAAAGCATGTAACCTACATTTAAGAAATGCATGTTAACATGAAGTAAAGGTATATGGAATGTACTAAACACACCAAACTATATTTTACCAGTACTATTTGTGCTTCAAGCACGTTTTCTAACTAACACAGTCAGTGTATATAAAGCATTATAATCATATATTACATCATAATGTAGTTTTTAAAACCATTTTATCAAAATGAAATAGTTGATACTTTCAGGTATTTTTAGGAGATTTTAGAGTGGAATTAGGTGGATAATTTATTATTTAAATAAACCATAATCTAATCACTTTCCTATATATCAAATACAAGGAGGATAGCAGGTTTGTTTTCCTATACATGTGTTCATAATTGAACATATATATACATACAAATTTAGTTTGTACACGTAACTCTTTAAATGTACAGCATGTTCCACATGATATAGGTAATATCTTAGTGGTTGATTCAGCATCAAAAAATAATTAAGAAGGTACACATAAATGTATGTCCTATTTGACCTTGTTTATAAGACGTAGTGAGTTTTGTGTTATTATTTTGCATCTGATTATATCCCCAACAGATATATTCATAAAGTGACTATATTTTATCTGAACATATGTCCAGAGGTATTTAAATACTCTCAATATCTCTTGATATACTTCAAATATTGCAGCACAAAATCCGTTATATCTTGTAAACAAAATGAAATAGGATGTATGTTTACATTAATTTTTCTGAACTGCTGAATTAATGCTTCAAATATTACCCAGATATTATGGGGCACTTTATAT
The DNA here is from genome assembly GCA_033822845.1 of Tetrapedia diversipes. Taxonomy (NCBI): domain Eukaryota; kingdom Metazoa; phylum Arthropoda; class Insecta; order Hymenoptera; family Apidae; genus Tetrapedia; species Tetrapedia diversipes. Next base: position 83,349 of record JAOPTO010001166.1, read on the forward strand.
CTATATGTATGCATACATAAATATATGTATAGAAATAAAATACATATTTTGTACTGAGTGTAAATCAGTGCCACTTGACATAACACCACGAAGTAATCCTTTGTTCTAGGCAAAACTTTATAAAATGGAAATTGCATTGCATACAAAATAGTTAAGATTAACAAAATAAGAAGGGAAAAACAAGTTACTTGACAGCTTCTCGTGAGCCAGTTAATGTGCAAACACGTTCAGGTAGCCCACCACTTTCTGGTGCCATTTGTATTTTACATCCTGTTTCACTCTGCAATCTTGTTATTTGTTCTCCACCTCTGCCAATGACTGTAAATATATCATTATTAATTATAATAATTCACTTAAAAATTTTATGGTAATTTACTTGCGAATTCAAATTTACATAAATTACAGTAATCTTTTTATTATCAATATTAATACATATTATTCTGTCATAATACCAATTTAACAATTATAAGATTTGAACACGAATATGAATGTATAATGTGATGCTAAATTATAAATAAAATACAAGTACATTTTTTAAATTTAATATATATTTAAAAACATACTTAAAGCAGCATAAATATATTTATGTATATTTAATAATTCATTTTCAAGTAAAAGAAAATATGTATATAAATGAATGTCTACTTACTTAGACCAACCATATTATCTGGAACTCTGATATCTTCATTACAAATACCTCCTACATTTCCAATTGGTCCTGATGAAGATCCTGCTTGTCCTGCTCGTCCTGTTTGATTGGTTGGATCCCCTAATGAATTACTTCCTGTTGGACCACGAAGGCCTATCAGTGGATCCGATACCAATGATGCCATTTTTTTTGCTTCTGGTTCTAAAACCATAACCCCATATGATAGACATATGCTTCTTTATTCTGTGGAATCTTGTATCAAAAGGTATAATACAAATATTTTTTCATATTAAAGAAATTTTTAATAACATTTGAACACTGTTATTTTTATGCATGTTTTGTTGGCAAATATATTTCTTGTACATTAAGCTTTATAGTAAAGTTATATTACATATACATGTAATATTACCTGAGCCATCCTCAAGAGGACGTTTTAATTTAGTGTCTTGATTATTTTGAGCTCCAGCTGGATTGATTTTTGCAGCTATCTAAAAATTAATTACATTTACATTACTGCTAATTTATTAAATACAAATACATCTCATTATGTTAAGTGAATAAAAAAGAAAAAGAAATAATTACAGAATACTTTAGCAACCAAAATTCAAGTTAGAAATATTACTTTTATAAATATAACTACATGTATATCCTTTATAAGTATATAAATTATACAATCTAAATGCATTAAATAAAGCACTAAATTAAAATTTGTTAACAGCTTTTAAATAAATAAATTAATGTTAAAATATGAAGTCATTAAATTAAATAAAAGCAATTATTAATATGATTACAAATTATTTGTTTATTAATGATTAAAATCAATGTATGGTTTTTATAGAAGTATGACCTACTTAAATGGATATGATTTAATTATAATCTATATCCTACATTAATTTGACATTTTTACTTACTTGTTTTGCACGTTGCAAAGCTGCTGCAAAAGCAGAGCTTTGGCTAAAATTCTGAGGCGGAGCAACCGCTGAATAGTCACTCATGATGGAACATGAAGTAGCAATGCGAATAAAACTATTCCAATATTTCTTTTAACAATTTGCTATTAGTAATTAATATTGTGTGATTCACTTTAATCTGCAATGCTTAAAATGTATTTCACACAATATAAACACTTTAACACACTGCTTTGAAAGTACACAATATTACAAAGCAGAGGTTTACGAGTGAAAAAACTATACTTTCACATAAAGAACAGCACAGCGCAAGCGTCGGTCATAGAATAAAAATTTTAAAGATTGGTAATTATTTCAAAAGTTGGTAACATCTGAAATGGATAGGTGAAGAACTAAAACACCGAAATTGGCGAATAGAATTACTTTTCATAAAATCTAAATTGTATTTTAAGTACATAATTATATATGTGTAGTAATTTACTGAATGAAATCAAAATTTTTTATTATTTATATATATATTTTAATCTCAATAAAGGTTTCAATTAGATAAATATTACGAAGCAAGTTTTTTTTTTATACACATGTTTTATGGAGTTAACCTTTTAGATATGTGTAACTGTGTACGAATGCATGTGTGTACATATGCATATGTAAAATGAACATATGATTAATATTTTTTATCGGATAAGTTCAAAATACTTGTAATTTAATAATAAAATACAAAAAGGAGAATAAAATGAATTTATAACACATGTTGGTTAATTTTTTGTGAAAAAGAAACGTATTTCATTTCACAAGTTTGATTACAATTGTTGATTACGAGCATTTCTTTTTACATTATTGTAATGCAACCAAGAGATATTATATGAGGATCCGTTGAATTATAAATGAACTTATTATGTATGATGTAAAAAACTTTTAATAAATATTTCAGTAATTTGTAATATAAATTGTTTTAGAGAAAAAGAATCACTTATATTATCAGGTTATTGATTCATAAACGTTTTATTACGTGAAGAATGAATTGATAATTTTGCTTATTTAGACTAGTAGTAAGTACTATGTATGCGTGTACATACATATTGATACATATACAATTTTATCGTATGTACAATCATGATTGTCAGATAATGAAATATCTATATAGTTACATATTGCTCAAGTTTTATTTTAATGGTAGTTAAAGTAAATTTAAAAAACTGACATATTTAACATTTTATTTAGTAAAAATTTTATAATAATGGAACTATCACGTTTGTCATCATGTATTCAGTTGCAACTTCCAAAAGAAGAAATGGAAAGTATTGTAAATAAGGCTAAGGATTGGGCGCTTATGCATGGTACTAGCTTATAAATATTTAAAGTTAATAAAAAATTTATTGACTTTTTGTTTAAGGTTTACAACAATAGTTTTATTACAGTTCAAATGTACAAATTCGTGACTTTTTTGTTTAGGTATTAGTATGCGATCAAAGATATCTTTTAATGAAAACCAAGTGCAAGTATTACCATTTACTTTATTGCCATCAAGTTTTCCTAAGAAGAATTTTGAAAAAACTAAAAGTATTCAAGTATTGCTAAATGAACTTATACATAAAGTGGCACATAATAACAATTTTCTTACAGACAGTTTAAGAAAGTATGTTGAAATAAAATAAAAGTTAAAATGAAAAAGTCTGTTTATATTTGTATATGTTATAAGTAATTGTATTATATTTTGTAGCACAATTAATGCAGATCCATTTACAGCAAGATTATTTAATATATATGAAACTGTATATAAGGAAGGATTTAATCAAGTAATAATTTCAATATGATTAATATAAATTTATTTTAATTAATTTATAATATATAAATCTTTAAAACATTTATGTTTCGTAGCCCCTAAGCCTTGGTTTATTTCGATCAGATTATATGTTACATGAAAATCATATTAAACAAGTTGAACTAAATACTATTGCAAGCAGTTTTGGAGGAATAGTTACAGCTATTTCTCAATATCATAAGTAAGTTTGAGTTTTATAAAAATATTTATATATTAAAACATAATGAAATATTTTAGATATATTTTATCTGAATTGGGTCATGCAGATGAAACAAAAAATGTAAGTATTTTTTATATTTTTACATTTATGTTTAAGTAAATATTAAACTTTTAATCATATTTAGATTCCAGAAAATAATCCAGTTAATGGACTTTGCAAGGGATTAACACATGCATGGAAATTATATGATAATGAAAAGTAAGTAATTAGTAAATCACTCTAAAAAATGAATAATTATAAATTAGTACATAATTAATATATTTTATTATAGGGCTGTAATATTATTTATTGTTGAAGTTATTACTTACAACATATGTGATCAGAGATTTCATGAATTTGAAATCCATAAAATTAATCCTAATATTAAGGTTATCAGAAGAAGTTTAAAAGATTTAGCATCTCAAGCAAGTTTGGGACTGAACAAGGAATTAATAGTGTATGTAATTGTATAAAGTACCTGAAACATACAAAATGTAAATTATTTGCTTTTAATCTTAGTTATCTTGAATTTAATGTTTAAAATATTAAATAGATTAATTACAAATTTAAATAAATAAGTAATTAATAGTTTTTAAATTATATGTAATAATTTTTAATTTATAGGGAAGATGTAGAAGTTTCTGTAGTTTATTTTCGTTCCGGTTATGAAGTTGAAGCTTACCCTACTGAACGAGAATGGGCTGTTAGACTGCTAATAGAACGTTCCAGAGCAATAAAATGTCCATCAATACACTATCATCTAGCTGGTACCAAGAAAGTAGGCTTAAAAAATATGTAATCTTCTTTTATTGACTGATGTAAAACATCTTTGACGGATTAAACATCTTTTGTCTAGGTACAACAATCTTTGGCCTATCCTAAGGCACTCAATATATTTTTCAAAGATGATAATGTAAGAAAACAAATACAAGAAGTATTTGCTGGACTTTATTCTTTAGAATTTGTAAGTATTAGAAGATGCATTAGGTATTATTTTAATATAGTATTTTAATATATGTAGTAGCCGTTAACGTAGTGTTTTTCGTTCAGAATTAAACATTCGTATTTCTATTATATCTCTTTCTCACCTTGCTGGTAAGTCTAGCTTTGCTCAACTTTATTCACTCTCAAAATATATTAGCATAAATATTCTCCTGAAGATGATAGTTTAATGTAACTTTTCGATTCTGGAAACTGTTTTACTGATTCAAGAAATTCTATAATATTTAAAAATTATTTCTTTATTGTTGCGCATTGTAAACAGAATGATGAAGCTGAAACAGTAATTGATAAAGTTATATCAAGACCAGAAAGATACGTATTAAAACCACAAAGAGAAGGTGGAGGAAATAATGTTTATGATAAAGATATAAAGTTGTATTTAGAATCCATGAGAAATTCAGAAGAAAGAACTGCTTGGATACTTATGGATCGTTTGTATCCCCCTGTACAAAAAAATTATATCGTGCGTGCTCGTAATAAACCGTTTGAAAATAATTATTTACAATTCTCTGATGTTGTATCAGAACTTGGAATTTATGGTGTTATCATAGGGTATGTAATAGAATATTTTTGTTAACTTGTATTGTACAAATTATGTTATATAATTTTCTCAATTTCTATTTTCATAGGGATCATAAAAATATTGTATATAATGAAGAAGTAGGACACATTCTGAGAACAAAACCACCAAATGAAAATGAGGGTGGAATAGCAGCAGGAATTGGTGCTATTGATAGTCCTTATCTCATTTCTTAACGTAAATGATATTTATATAGTTATATATTTAAAAATTATATTTTTATTTAAATTGATGTTGATAAAAAATGTTACTGTTGATCAGTCATTTTTATAACGACTTAATCCTATTACAGATTAAAAGAGCAGAAAATAAAAAAGTTATAAAATAAAACCAGATGTATATTAGTAATCATTCCATGTTTATTTACTATGTATAAAAAACATATGTACAGAGAATTTTTTATGCAATAGAGATAAATATATACAGTTATATACAGTTAAATTTGAGATTCATTTCAATTAAGTTAATGTATATTTTATTATATTAAATGAATATTCTGTTTGTATGTAGAATCAGATTCGCCATCTACTTCATCGAGATTTAGAATTTTCATCACTTCTTTTTCACCTTTCTCTGTTATGTTTTGATTTTGATTCTAAATAATAGATGTAGATTACTACATATGATCTTTATCGCTGTATGAAATGGTACTTTACCTTTTGTATAGTTGTCATCGGATTCACGTACTCATGTTCCTCGGGTAATAAACCGGAAATACAATTGAAAGAAGGTGCGATCTCATTTCGGTGGTCGTATGATGGGTTTTGAAAATGAATACTATAAGCCCAATAAAAAGCTAATATTTCTGTCCAAAAGTTTCAAGGAGACAAGGTACTAATTAACTTACCTGAGATTGTTCTTCTTCGAAATGTTTGGTTTAATTTTTTGGTAATAAAAATAGGCTGATGCAATTACAATACATCCAACTACACTGATAATTATACCAACTATTGCTCCGCTTTGCTGACGAATAGTTTCCTTACTTTGACTAACTGTACTTGCACCAAATTTAATTTTTGTATCTGTATCTTTTATACAACTATCTTTGGAATTTTTCGGATATCCATTGTGACAAATACAAGCGGAACCATTGTTTACCAAAACGCACATATAATCGCAATCATGGTTTTCACAAGTATTTTTTACTATTCCAAAAAATATGAATTTTAAATTAACTGTATTATTAGAGCATAAAGCTCAATGCGATTTGAAATTATTCTGCGTATCGCTCAATAAGAACTTCATTAATTAAGTTACATTTCAACTTACTAAGAGGTTGTCTGGTGCTATGCAAAATGGTAAAATACTTGTCGACATTTGAATTACCAACAGGAATCATTGCACACGACTTGTCACCATACAGTTTGCACACTTTTATGATGCCAGTATTACCCATCAACCAATATAAAGAGTCCTCGTATATGCTAATACTCAGAGGCTGATAAGTCTAGATGATATTAAACGTATAAAATGTTAGAAGAATGCTTTAAAGAATATTTTTTCTCTTGTATAAGACGTATCTGGTAACTTACATGTGTGTTTAAAAACAGAGCACGATTAGAACCATCTAAGTTTGAAGATTCAATAGTATTCAGAAAAGTGTCTGCCCAATACAATTTGGATCTGGTGTAATCAATAGTCATTGCAAAGACAACACCAAGATCTTGATGTACAATCACTGATATATCAGTACCGGTCGTGCTGGATCGATATATTTTCGTTGTAGGATTATCGTAAAACGACCAAGTAGTTTCACTCCAAAATAACCATCTGTATCAAATTTTTTTTCAGTTTGATAAAAGAAAAAGTACATAAGTTACAAATCAAATAATTCGTTATCTTATTATTAATGTTAGAAGAAATTAAAAAATTCATAAAAGGCAAAATGATTATAAGAAGTTTTGTAATTCAAATATACCCCTGTCTTGGTTCAACAGCAATGGCAATTGCTTTGCTTCTTGATCCAATCGACACCACTTTTGCACACTTCTCTTGTTCTAAATTACATACCTAAAAACATAATTAAATAACAAGCCGTAATTACACACAGTTAGCAAGCAAATACTAATGGTAAATATTGAATACCTGAATTGTGCAGAAATGGTCATTATCATTGAAATACACATTATTGGTGATCCAATCTACAGCAAGAGCTTCCGGTCTCCCAAGGCCGGTAATAGTTTTACGTTTTCTGCTCTCTATATATATTTTACTTATCATACCTAAGACAACTGTAAAGAATAATGTTTTGATAATTATCAGAACAGCACAAGTTTTTAGATTAAATGCAAATATTCTGATCAGAGTGATTGAGAAAAAATTACAGAGTGTTGAAACTAGACTAACAGAAATGTGAATGAAGAACAAATTGAATGCTAGTGTGATGAGAAAATCAGTAATAATAGAAACATTGTTGATACAATTGCTAATTTAACACATGGTCATGTTTTGTGCATTAAAATAAATAAAGGCTAATCTTAATTTTACCATTACTCCAATAAACAGTTCCTTCTCTTACATTCACGTCGATGCCACTTAATTCGAAATTCACTTCTTCATGAATAATTTCAATGAAATTTAAGTTCGGTGATAATTTCTTAATGTCCTTATTCGCACTGGTGATTATTTTCATTTGTGGTCCTGCAATAATAATTCATCAAAGTGAAAAAAAGAATGTAACGAGCATTTATGCGTTCCTTATAATTAAATAACAGTAATAAAAGCAACACAAAAGTTAAAGAATCAAATATTTTTTTACCAGCCACTTTGCATGAAGTTTTATCGCTTCGAATAACATATCCCTCGTGGCACGAACAAGTAAAAGATCCCTCGGTGTTATGACAGACTTGTGAGCAAACATTGTCTTCGCATTCATCAATGTCTACGCAGGATTTTAAGTCGCTACTCAATTGATACCCATTTCTGCAACCACAGACTGGTCCAACGGGAGTCTTGTGGCATATATTTGTGCAAGGATTGTTCTTAGTACACGAGATCGCTGTAAAACATATTTTAAACGTAGACGTAACAGTAAAATTCGCTTTAACTCTGTTCCTCTTAAGGGAAAAGTGATTTTAGAATAAAATCTTTCGAAGATCGCAATCATAAATCATCGTAGTTACGAATTGAATTCCATGAATGTGATTTTACTCATAATTTACAATACGGTCAACCCTCGTATAACCTGGTGCTTCTGCAAACAAGATTATGGTCTAACATTAAGCGAACTGAAGAGCTCTCAGTGTTTGTCTGTGAAAAGCAATAGCGAGGAAAAGTTATTAAAATACATGTTTCTTTTAATAAATGTATAAACTTAATAATTTTAGTGTACACGTGTGAATGTATGTAACAATTCTAATAAATGCGTCCAATCACAGTTATCAAAACGAGATAGTAGTTTCATCAATTTTTGAAATCTACTTTTGCTTCTTGTTCTTATTAACACGTATCGTGCCGGACCATTTTTTGAAGACTTTCCGTTCAGTTCACACTTTTATGATTAACTAATTTTTTTGACCTACGTACGCCTTAAAATTTTTCAACAGTACAAAACCGTAATTAAAATTTTTTAAAAATTCTTCATTTTACAATGACCATAATAAATCATATATGTCACCAAGTTAATTGCAGTACTTACCGTTAAAAGTAACGGAAGTCAAACGCTACTAACTATTATGTAAATATTTGTAAATATTTTTTTAAATAGACACAAATAATAAAGGAAAATAAAAAAAAAATTTACAATGAGAATACCTAATTAGTATATGCCCCACATAGCACGGAACGTGTTAACCCTTTGCACTCGAGAGGTGACTGTTAGTCACCAAATGATAGTTTCGCAAATTTTCAGACTTTAATTAAATTGTTTATTAGTCAGATCCGGAGGTTAAATATTCGTATATGTAAATTTTAGCGTACGACTGAATTAAATAAATAAAGTTCAATATAAGCGAATCTTAGTAAATATTTTGCATTTGAAAATCTTTCAAGTTAATAGTATTTGACGACCAACCGTCGTCTCTCGAGCGCAAAGGGTTAATCTTTAGTTCCATCATGAACACGATTTCAGATAACACGGTACTTCTTTGGGAACATAACTACAGTGTTATACGGGGGTTGACAATATTTGCTCTGTAGTGACATGGAACCTCTGCGGGTGTTCTATGGGGCTGCATCAAACACTTTACAACAGGGCCTGAACGACGGCCCAAATAGCCAGCCGACCCTCATTATCAGGGCTGTTTGATTGCAGCCTTATTAGAATCCGGAAAACACTCGCAGAGTCCCTTGCATATCTCCACATTTTCCCCTTTTCAACGTGTCCAGGAAATACAAAAGCCAAACTTCCCTGGGCGCGGCACACAGTCACAATCAGTCACTCATCATAGTCACACATACATACACACACATAGATACAGAGACAATCAATCAGTCAGTCAGTCCATATCAACCACGTGTATTATGACACACAAATAAAGACTCCTACAGCTCTTTTACATTGTTACGATATTTACAGCAATCTCCAGATTCGTCACTCCGATCCGAGCAATCAATTTTTCCATCGCACACCCTGCCGAACGGGAGGCAGACCCCGTTGGAACATTTGAATTCTTTGCAATTAGAAATCCTGCTGACGTTCGTCCTCGAATTACTGCCGTCACAACCTTTTTCATCTGATCCGTCGTTGCAATCATTGACCCCGTCGCATACCCAGCTTTTATCGATGCACTTCTGGTTATCGCAAACGTACTCTTCCTCCTGACAACGAGCGCAGTTTCGCTCGTCATCGTTCTTTGGACAGTCTTGAACCCCGTTGCATCTGCAAAGGTCACATCAATAACAGGGAATGAGTTGTTCGTTCCATATTTAACGCCTGATTTTTTAAAATCACCTTTCAACATCGAGAGCGATAAGGAAACGCCTATAATTAACAGTCATTCGCTTGTATAATATTAACCCTTTGCACTCGAGAGGTAACTGTTAGTTGTATAATAGCATTAACTTCAGGGGTTTTCAAATGTAGAATATTTAATAAGATTCACTTATATTGAATCTCATTTGGCTTAGTTAAACAATATACTAAAATTCAACCCTTTGAGTTTGAAAATTTGCAAAATTATCATTTGATGATTAACAGTCACCTTTGGAGCGCAAAGGGTTAATATGTATACAAATATATACATGTATAAATGTATACAAATTATTTATTAAAATGTCAATAAATTAACATGTGTCCTGAAAGTTACACGGGTCCATAGAGGGTTAAATTGGAAGCTTCTCTATTAGAAGGCAACTACGATCAGATTGGAAGAGATTTATAGATCGTACCAGTACACGAGGACTTATGTACACGTAGATCATGCCGTGGAAAATATAAAATAATGCGAAGAAACGATTGAACGTAATCGTTTAATGACTGACCTAACTTGTCCTGGAAGGCACATCTCTGTGTTGAAACATTTATACATATCCGCTGCACAATTGACATTTCTACTTTTATCCGTGCAATATTCTTCATCGCTGTTGTCGCCGCATTCATCAGCTCCGTTGCACTTCAACAACGAGTCGATGCAACGATAATTGGAACAAGTGAACATTTCGGCTGGACAACTGATTCTTCGACATGTTTCAGCCTCATCTGAACCGTCTGGACAGTCAACCTTGTTTAAAACACAAAATTAAACGATCATGTTCTTGAACACTTTAACAAAAATGCTAGGTCTACCTTGCAATTAATTAACTGTTATATGGGATTAAAAAACTATTCTTGTATAAGCTATTTAGTACAAAGGTGAACATTATAAAGTACAAATGTAGCTTTCCTCTGAAAACGTTTCTTTTGATGCTTTTAATGCTAGATGCATAGACTGTGGATTTTCATGCAAATTCAAATTTTTAGAAGTACTGCCAAACAAGTGGCATCTAATCAAAGAACCTTTTTGTCCTCTAAACATTATAATCTCCCATTTTGTCCTCAACAGAGTGCTGCAATTGATTCTATCTGCTTTTGTTATTAGTTAGTCTTGAACTAGAACTGTTCATAAATTTTCCAAAATACAATTTTTAATAAATTCAACATCAGCTTAGGACCAACTAATAACAAAAGGAAATAGAGTCAATCGCACTGCTTTGTCAAGGAAAAAATGGGAGATCTCCCTATTCGGTCGGCTAAGTGTTAACGAGCTGACCGGACATTTAAACTTACCTCACCGTCGCATTTCCACATTTTGGGTATACAAGTTCCGATCTCGCAAGCAAAACTATTGCTGTCGCACGTGTGCCTACCGCAATTGATTTCGTCCGAGAAATCAGTGCAGTCATTTTGTCCGTTGCACACGAGATACTTTGATATGCAGGCTCCCTCGTGGCATTGAAACTCATCTGAAAGATATTAGAGTCACCGTGAATGATTGCTTGCTGCTTGAACATCGCGGAGACCTGTATTCAGCCGGCGCGCGATATCGAACATCGTTTTCCGATGTTGATGTTTCGGCACAATAGCATTATTCCGGTTACGCGAGCCCGACGTTTCTTATCACGACAAATAAATTGACCGTAAAGGAACAAACATGGACCTTAACAAACGTGGCCTTAACACCTAGCCAACGGAACGGGGAGATTTCCCATTTTTTTCATCGACAAAGCTTTGCTATTAATTTTATTCACCTTTGTTATTAGTTAGCCTTGGACCAGTGTTGAATTGATTAAAAATTGTACTTTGGAAAAGTAGAAGACGCATTTGTTGAACCGTGAACAACACCAGTTTAAGACTAACTAATAACAAAAGTGAATAAAATCAATGGCATTGCTCTGTTAAGGAAAAGATGGGAGATCTCCCATTTTTTCCTCGACAAAACGATGCCATTGATTCTATTTACTTTTGTTGTCAGTTGGTCCAGAGCTGGTGTTGAATTTATTAAAAATTGTACTTTGGAAAATTTATGAACAGTACTAGTTCAATACTAACTAATAACAAAAGCAAATAGAATCAATTGCAGCGCTTTGTTGAGGAAAAAATGGGAGATCACGCTAAATACAGCCGCGCGTTACAGTTGTTCAAGCAGACAACAACACGATGGTTTTAAACAATGTTAATTTATTAATTCAGATAAATATATTAGTTATTTAAATAGTTTCATTCGACGATCCCTCGATATGGTCTACATTGTTGCTCGCTTTATATGTACACAGTGTATGATTAACTTAGCTTATTACTTGTAAGTTAAATGCTCAAACATTTTTGTTGTTATAAATAAACACGTTGTAAATAATATTTAGTAAATGGTTTGATTTACTGGAATCGCATTCCTTTTTATCGCAGCCCTTCTCATCCGATTGATCCGCGCAATCGTAGTGGGAATTGCAACGTTTTCTCTTGCTTATGCATTCTCCGTTCTCGCATTGAAACTGATCCTGATGTTTACACTTGGATAAATAAAACTCGTCGCAAACGCTTGATTCGTCTTCTCCGTTAGGGCAATCACGTATGCCATTGCATCTGAAATTATTACAAGACATTGAATGTTAATCATACGCGTAGACATTCAATTTATTTAAAAATGATTGAATAGCTTTTACAATGTATAATTATTTATTTACAATGAATAAATTTTACAATGTTCCTTCCTTGGAAGAACATTTCATTTTTAACCATTAAAGATAGAAATAACTTATTCATTGAAACTTATTTATCTTTCAAATGACTTTTTATCAATGCACTGATTAGCCGGATTACTGAAGTACAAGAAAAACAATATTTTTGGTTCTAAATGTTTTGAATAATACAGCGATCATTATGAATCCAAAGTTTAATTTACACTGTGTTTAAAATAAAGAGATTATCGGTCCACAATTAATAAACTCTATGATTAATGTGATTTTTGTTTCAATTTCATGAAACATGCCTACAAGTTGTTACCATTGAATCATTCAAAATGGTCATAATGTTGTACCTTTGATCTAATTTTATGCATATATCGTGTTCCCCGCATTTTATCTCGCCAGGATAGCACGCGGATTGAGGACTGCACGTTTTATTATCTACGTTCAGCATCATGTTAGGTGGACACGCGCAGATCTGAAAAACCATATGAAACGTAAGAATAAAAATTATCGAATTTCAGGGGAAGTGCATTAATCGAAACGTTCCAGGCTTACGTGCGAGCGAGGATTAGATAACAAGCACACGTGGGAACAGTTGCCGTTGTCTTTGCGACACGCATGCTCTTTAACGTACGTTCCGTGTAAACCTACTACTTGCATTCTGTCCACGTCTGTAGGCATATCTGAGTAACAAGAATCATTTCTTCATTAGTAGGTGCAATCCTTATTTTCACCTTACACGTATAATAAACTAGGTCATTTAACACTAGAACTACCAGAGCAGTAAAAATGATCAATTGGAGATTATTCATAGCAGCCTTATAAATTTACTTTTCTAAGCTTCCAAAATTTACTATGATTTTCTGCAGAAGGTATAAATAAAAATTTGTTTTCCGTGTATTCAATATTTTTTCATGTAATTTTCAATTTGATCTGTTCCATGCAAATAAGTATACTGTAATCGTCGACAGTTCTAGTGTTAATTAATCATGCAATTACTTCTGTTAAGTATGCCCGATAAAACGCATGTTTTGTAACTAAAAAATCGTTTATTAGACAAAAAAGTTATAATCGTTAAATTTTTTAACTATTTTTATTGAAACAATTTTATGAAGCGGCTGAAAATTAATTTACTAGATTTAATTTTCCGAACTTCTATTAACCGGTTAATTGTTCCCCATCGATCGATCATATGAAACGCTTATTTGAAGAGCTTACAACTATTTTTGTCTCACTCACGTAATGCAATACGCTTTTGGTATTGTTGCGTGCTGCTTTTGCCAGTCCAATACAACTGATTCGACTTATATTGAGTCCAAAACACATGATCGCCAACGATAGCGAGGCTCACGGGTTCCGATAACCCAGTACGGAAAATATACGTTTCAAGACCTGGAACAAACATAATCATAATTGTTAACATCAATATTTCCAATCATACATCCGTTCAACTGCAAAAGTAATGGAACGTTTGAAAAAAAAAGAGACGTTTACTTTAACGTTGAAATTATAAGTGTTATTTAATTTTCCGCCTTTTTGTGATTTTATATTTTCAGAATTTAATTTTAACTCAGAATTTTATTTTTTAAATTAAAGAGAAAATGTGATTGTCACTCTCAATTGGAAAATGTTCTGGGTGGACGAAAATTTTCTAGGTAAAGAATTATTGCTCCCTGTTAAATTCGCTTAACCGAGTTCCATTTTTTCTGCAGCTGAACGCACCTTTATTGCTATATTCAAATACAGACCAGGAATGGTCGTACTACCGATACGACCGGTGCCTTGATCGCTCCAGAACAATCGTTTCAGATCTCTGTCGTAGCACAAGGATACTTTTGGTCCAGTTAACGGGATTTCCTTCCCAACGATTGTGATACTTGAACCAAGTCCATTCATGTCCATCATGTCTATACGGTACTTCCCGTTCGCGTGAAATACAACCATCATCAACCTGGATCATCGTATAACAAGGATTTTATATAAAACAAAAAAAAAAGAAGAAAAATAGTAGATTTAAATATAACACTGACAGTTAACCCTTTGCGTTCAAGAGGCGATTGTTAGTCGCCAAATCATAGTTTCACAAATTTTCAGACTTTAATTAGTTTGTTTATTAGTCAGACCTGGAAGTTAAAGAAGCATATATGTAAATTTTAGTATACGACTTAACTAAACTAAATGAAGTTTAATATAAACTTGAATATCTTTGAAGTTAACACTAGATTTACGGATATTTCTTATATATCTATTTTCAATATACATGTACTAAGAAATTGGTATACATCATGTAGAAATAGAAGTTATAGAACTGAGAAGAAAATAGATTAGGGTATATTCGTATCACTCCATCAATAAAAGTTATCAAAAATTGTTAGGAATGATAGTAATTGTTTTTGCAAATTTTGCTCCTGAAGTCTGAAACCCTTCAAACTGACGGGTCCCATAAACCTAGTGTTAATATTGATAATTAAATTATAAAATTAATATTAACTAATAGCTTTGATATAATTGCTGTGAGTTAATATGATAGGTGTTCAAACTTTGATTTATTCTTTTTGTTTCAGTTATGAATTAAACCAGCCACGATTTTAGTGTAATTATAAGTAACAGGCATTTTGTAGATAACTATATATTAATTGTTTACTACATTAGATGACCAACAGTCACCACTCGAGTGCAAATGGTTAAAGAATATTCGTTCAGCTTGTCGAGGTACGCTTAAGAAAGTGATTACCCTTCTTCCGGCAAGAGTGCTATATCGTAAGGCTCATCCTGATAATAGAAGATCGTTTTTTGCTTCGTGTTTAGACTGTGAACTTCGATGGCTTTATGTTTCACGTCCGACAAATATAGATTGTTCCCAATGTAATCAAAATCCATTCCACCAAGCAGTTCGTTCTCAATGGATATTATGTTCTCCAGCTTGCGGGTTTGCGTGTTATATTGAAAAATACTGTCGGTCAGCTGGTCGCTACTCAGTAGACCACCTGTGACAATTTTCGGTTTCATAATGTTGGAGATACAGTAGAGACTCTTGTATCCGAACACGCGTTATCTCCAGTGCAAGAATAATCATTCACACAGTTAGTTATGTTAAAAATTGTTTACTACTTAACAGCCAGAAAGATATGAGATCCTTCAATATTGGAAAAAGGTGTCAATTTTTCTTGATTTCTATTTGGATAAATGAAGCTTAATGTAAAAGAAAGTGTTCTGTTATTCGAAAATTACATTATTCAGCCATTTATGTGGTCTTGTTATTTCGGATACAGGAAACTTTACTGTGTTTAGCATGAATGACAATGAATACAATTATTATAACAAAAATATTGGAAGATTGGCAATATTTTGTTGTGAAATAGGATAAAATCATTCTATTAATAATCAAGATGCTATTATTCGGTTTCAAAAATGCTTTGAACCCTTTGGCAACAAACATTTTCTATGATAGGTATTTTAGCCTATTTGTTGGAACGAATAGAACATTTATATATGATCGATTATTGAAGTCATACCGGTAAGAGGATTATAAGCAACTGCAGTGACACGTTTTAACACGACATTGGTTGTTATTTTTGGTTTTCCCAGTAATTCATGATAGTAATCTACAAACGTATTTCCTGCTGCGATCATTAAATGCGTTTTCTTCTTGATTGCTGAAATTTGTTTAGTTTCATAGATTATTAAATGAAAACAATTTTCCTGTTTTTAATTTATAACAATGGTGATATTTACTACGACACGTGTGCCTATCGTAATTTAATTCCTTGTCCACTGTGCAAGCACAAGTGTAGCCATTTCCTGAGCTTAACAGACACAACTGCGAGCAGGGATTCGAATTGCACGGATTCGGTATCTGTCGTTAAACAATTAATACCGTGTTGGATTTTTATTCAGAGATATAAAATGGAACGAAATGGACGAACGCAACGTGGTTACCTTGGGTTTCAAAACGGAGTGATATATGTGTATGCCGTAGACGGTGCTATTCGTATGCACTAAAATATTCCAATCTTTCCCGGTGAATTTATCGCACGATTCTATGGTATTGGATACCCAATCGCTCCAGTACAATTTGTTTTCGAATACTGCTAAGGAAAATGGTTTCTTTATCATTCCTTTTAACGCAGTCTGGAAGAAAAGTAAATAAAGGGTAAGAAAAGTAGTTTCAATGCAATTATCATTTTCTTTTTTGTAAACGTTATTTTAGTGATTATTATAAGAAAATGAAATATACCCTACGATCTGTGCCGTCCAGCCGTATCGACTCGATCACTTTTAGTTTACCATCTATCCAGTACAATCTATTGTTCGCATAATCGATAGACAAACTGTTTGGCCATTCTAAGTTTTTATTGATTAATACTGTGCTATTGTTACCATCCATTCCAGCCATTAATATGCATGAATCCATTCCCGATTCGGCCCAATACATAATACTAGAAACACACAATTTTGTCACTTATATATTACATATATTAGTATGAAATTATATTTGAGAAGAAATATTAAAAATTTAAGAGACATGATGAACATTTTATCAGGTTTGCGATAAAAGGTTTCACAGCATATACATATTTTAAAAACGTATTCAGCAAACGCATTGTTCAACCTAATATTGAAAATGCTTTTAAATTTGGTTCACTTAATTTACCATTTTTGTATTACTTACCCATTAGATGGTAATAAAGCAAGACCTGTTGGTTTACCATTTCTCTCTTTCATTATAATGGTACAGTAGGAACCATTATTGTTGCAAACGCCGATATGCATGTAATCACTGTCCGTGAAGTATATGTTGCCTGTTACCCAGTCTACTGCTATGTCATTAGGGCTGCTTAAACCTTAAGGATGAAAAAATTGGTGAGAACAACAAATTGTTAAATTAATTAAGATGATGAAATGTAAAGTACATAGATAATATGCACAACATTCTGTTGTCAATTTTAAAAAATTGAGACCTACAAAAATTTATTACAGTCATAAAATTTCAGAGCTTTAAAATTTTCTATATGAAACCGTTCAAGGGGTAAGGGACTCCTTGTAGAGGACAAGTTTTCACAATAAAGTCTAGAATCAGAAAAAATGGAATTTATAATGCTTATTCGTGTGATTTACCTGTTGTAACAATGACTTCTCGCTTCGATCCATCTTCCAAACTTCTGATTATAGCCTCGTTTCCATTCTCGATGTCAGACCAGTACACATAATTCGCATCTAAGGAAACAGCCACGGCATGTTGCAAGTTTCGAGCTACCGAATAATATACCTGAGAGGTAAGGTAGTAACCATGAATTTCTGATTTAATTGAAAACACCATCAAAGCTTCGCCACCTAAGGATAAATAATAAAGAGTAATTTTGTCAGGGACAGATATTTTAACTCGCATGAAATAATCAAAGGTGGTGAACAGATATTTTTTGGGCAGTTAAACAAATTTAAATACCTTCGGCTTTACAGGTCTTCTGGTCAGATTGCAAGATGTAACCAGACTGACACGAGCATGTGTAAGAACCAGCACTATTTATACATCGTTGATCACAAATTCCATAATCTTCGCATTCATTCACATCTGACGAGCAAGAAACATATAAAATAACTTCAATACCGTTTACAAATTGAATTTTAACGATTAAAACTTCGATTAAGTTTAAATAATTTTCTAGCTAGCTGGATTACCTCATTAATAAGCCTGTTCATTTTTAATCTTTACCTTCGCAAGTCTGATTATTTAACAGCTTGTAACCTGATCGGCATGAACATTGAGCACCTTCCGGTGTTTTCCTGCAATTATGTTCGCACTTTGCTGTTTGCCTGCATGCTGCATCGGCTGCAATTTATAATGATTGAAATTTAATTGTCATTACAAAGGCCAGCTATCGATTTACATATTACAGTAATTAATTTTCTACACTGTTTAAACAAAATGTGCAAGAGTAAATTAATGTGAACACGCATACAATCATTTGATACCCTTACATGTTGCAACATTGCTATGCGAAAGCTTAAAATAAAATGAAATAAAAAAAAAGGGTTCGCATTAATTTGCGAAATACTGTAACGATTTCTCGAAATATTCGTCTGTGTAACGAGTTTACCCTTTTTGCATTCATTGAAATTTTCATCCGAATTGTCGCCACAGTCATCTTGTTCGTTGCAAGTTGCGTTCAAAGGAATGCATCTCAGATTTTTGCACAGATACCGATCGTGTTCGTTGTTGCACTCGATTTGATCTGTTTGAGATGTTCCTACAAAGCGTAAAATTACATTGGAATATATCAGAGCGAAAAATTGAAACTTGTAAATGAGAGTGGCTAAAAATTTACCGCATTTTTCTTCGTCACTTTTATCAGGACAATCTGATACACCGTCGCAGACCCATTCGTCTCTTATGCAATATCCATCATTGCAACGGAAAGTGTCGCATTTTAACTGTTGCAATTAAAAGTATATCATTCAGAATAACGTTTATAACTAAAATATAATTTTTTCTACATTGTTAGGTATACGCTTACAATGCAATATATAAATAAATAGAAGAAGTGTCTAATTTCTAATTTTTATAGCAGTTTTCTCTCACTTTCAGCAAAATAAAAAGATTTTATAATTTGTCTACATTGTTAAATATATGCCTGCAATACAATATATAAATAAACAGAAGAAGTGTCTAATTTCTAATTTTTATAACAGCTTTTCTCTCACTTCTAGCAAAATAAAAAGATTATATAATTTCTCTACATTGTTAAATATACGCTTACAATGCAATATATAAATAAGCAGAAGAAGTCTCTTATTTCTAATTTTTATAGCAGCTTTTCTCTCACTTCCAGCAAAATAAAAAAGATTATATAATTTGTCTACATTATTAAATATTCGCTTACAATGCAATATATAAATAAGCAGAAGAAGTCTCTTATTTCTAATTTTTATAACAGCTTTTCTCTCGCTTCGAGCGAAATAAAAAGATTCTGTAAAATTTTCACGGTGAAGTTCTCAATTAAAATCTTACATTCTTCACGCAACCATCGTATTCGTCGCTTTTGTCGGCGCAATCGGATTTGGCATCGCAGAACTTTTGAATTGGTATGCAAGAACGATCGTAACACTGGAACTCGTCTGTGGCGCATGAAATTGTTTCGTGAGCAATCTGAAGCAAAATAATCAATTTTAATTGCAGGATAAAGCCACGTTGCTACTTCATCCTTAAGCATATTATCCAATGTAATCAAACGATTTTGCAACTATTGTAGCGTTGTCGACTTGAACATTTTAGGTGAACAACAAGAACCTTTATGCACAGTGTCTTCTAATTTTCATTATTTTTTAGTAATTTTTGTTAGGTAATTTACAATTGTTTTGATGTATACATAGACACACAGTGTCGCTAATTTTCATTATTTTTTAATAATCTTTGTTAGGTAATTTACAATCGTTTTGACGAATAAATAGACACACAGTGTCGCTGATTTTCATTATTTTTTAATAATCTTTGTTAAGTAATTTACAATCGTTTTGATGTATATATAAACAGCTCGATTTTCGTTAAAACGTGGCTCGAACGCTTTAATTGTCGATAAATCGTTTAAAATTATCTAGACGTGCATTTATTTTAATTATTATTTTATTTTAGTTATTATAAATAATATATTACTTTGAAGTTCTCGCAATCCATTTCATCGGAATTATCATTGCAATCGTTTTGTCCATCGCATTGGAAATAGGACGATATGCATTTTTGGTTTTTACACAAGAACCATTCCGGTGATTTGCAGTGTATAACTTCAGATTTGAAACCAAGAAAATGTAAATTAAAACACAATAAAATCGGATTATTATCGCAAACCAAGGATAATATGAAATATGTACGGTCGAACTTACCTGAGGTATCAATTTGTGAACAGAGGACGTTGAAGACAAGGAACGCGAACAAATTGCTATACATAGCCTGCAACAGTTTCATTAAATTAGTTTGAATTATCCGACTTAAATCGAACATTTTTCTATTCCGGTGAATTTAATCCAGGTTATTTGAATAAGAATGAGAAAAATAACGGATTATAAACGAAACGTATGGTAATACTTTCATGGAGATACCTTCTATTTCATTTACTTGAAAATTATTTCATCAA
Organism: Tetrapedia diversipes; assembly: GCA_033822845.1. Lineage (NCBI taxonomy): Eukaryota > Metazoa > Arthropoda > Insecta > Hymenoptera > Apidae > Tetrapedia > Tetrapedia diversipes. The sequence continues at coordinate 104,243 of JAOPTO010001166.1, forward strand.
CACTTATACATATGTATCACTGTAACATTAACACTTAGCCGATCGAATGGGGAGATCTTCCATTTTTTCCTTGACGAAGCAGTACCCTATTGATTCTATTTACTTTTATTATTAGTTGGTCCTAAGCTGATGTTGAATTGATTAAAAATTGTATATTGGAAAATTTATGAACAATACCAGTTCAAGACTAACTAATAGCAAAAGCAAATAGAATCAATGGCACTGCTTTGTTTCAAGGAAAATATGGGAGATCTCCCCATTCGGTCGGCTAAGTGTTAATAACATCCTTCGTTTCTTCAAACAATTTGAATAATAATATTTAATCAGATGAACGTTGTCAAAAACGATCATTGATCATTAAATTGATCGTTGTTACAGTGAAATCTCCTTTATTCTTTGCCTTACTTTTCTTATTACGAAATACCGTGTTACATCGATTATAAGACGCAGCCTAAATGTTTCAAGCTAGAAATAAAAGAATACCTGAATTAAGTATTTTTATTATAACGTGTAGAATAAACAAAAATATGCGTATACTAGGAAACTAAAAAATTCATTTTATATATTTTTACACGTAAAAATCTGCGTCCGATATTCGATGTAAAACGGTGAAAATTAAAGCATAGCCAGGAAAGTGAAAATGGAAACGAAAGACGTTTAAACGGAAGAAACTTACGCACGAGTAAGAATTGTATCGAAATCCTCGGTTCCTTGTTATCACTACGACTGCTATTTATATACTAAAGGATGTTACAAGGTACAAACTAAAATTATATAGAATAGATTGTTTCACGAAATGTACACATATTGTTATCAAAGAACGTCTTTGGTTGTTAGTACACATTAATATTCAATTTATAATTGTACTTGGATTTCGAGTGAAACAGAATTTCAAATATAAAGTATTTTGTTGCGTGTTCATTTATTCGTGAAATCAAATCAAATTTGTTGATGAAATTGGCGAATAAATTGAAAAAGAAGAATATACAGATATAAAAGTTTGTAAAATTCAGGTGGACGTATAAGTGGACAATCTTTTGAAAATTTTTTCATACGCCAAACATATTCACAAGAATTATGCTTGGGAGCGATAAACAAGTTATTTACAGAAGTTATTAATTATAGTAAATCTCTAAATGTACACACATTGCTATCAAAGAACGTCTTTGGTTGTTAGTACACATTAATATTCAATTTATAATTGTACCCGGATTTTGAGTGAAACAGAATTTCAAATATAAAGTATTTTGTTGCGTGTTCATTTATTCGTGAAATCAAATCAAATTTGTTGATGAAATTGGCGAATAAATTGAAAAAGAAGAATATACAGATATAAAAGTTTGTAAAATTCAGGTGGACATATAAGTGGACAATCTTTTGAAAATTTGTTCATACACCAAACATATTCACAAGAATTATGCTTGTAAACGATAAATAAGTTATTTACAGAAGTTATTAATTATAGTAAATTTCGAGTGACACAAACACCGGTGTACAAAGGTACGAATGTCAAGAAATGTACACAAACTGTTGACTCGGCAACGTACGTTACTCTAAATGTTCAAATTTGCTCGACCTTTGTGAAAAAAAATTGGAAACGATCTTCTGATTATACCAAACTGAATCCAACAATCTATTAAACGTGCCAGTCTTATATTGCTGACATATTAAACGTGTAAATGAAAAAAAAGAATTTGCAGATTCATTTTTTTCGAAGTAACTTTTTGTAAGGAAGCAACAATCAACGGAAGTAATATGTCCATTTAGAGGAATCAGCAATTTACCATTCAAGAAGATACAACTACTCAAGAAATATACAGGGTGTCAACTAATTCAATTATTATGAATTACTTGTAAACTGCTTATTATATACAAAACTGCAATTATTGCATTATTTCAAGAAGATACGAGTACTCAAGAAATATACAGGGTGTCACCTAATTCAATTATTATGAATTACTTGTAAACTGCTAATTATATACAAAACTGTAATTATTATACTATGCATCCCTCTTAATACTGTGCAACTTTTATTTAAAACAATTTTTCGTTTATTAACACTTCCATCAGTCATTTAAAAGTGGTCAAGTTAGGTGAATCACTCTGTTCAGTTCATTAATTTTACGTGTAAGTAGGATTTACTAAAATATGGTCACAGAAATCAATCGATTTTTGGAGAAAATGTAACATTCAACGATAAAAGTGAATTCAATATATCTGAATCTTACGGGGAAATACCTGAATCTGAATCGTGGAAAAAATTTATGGCGTATCTCAGATTTAAAAATTGGAGAAAGAATAAAAATAACTTAGAAATTGGTTTTGTCGAGAAGTATCCAAAATATTTCATCGGTTATCACAAAGAAATAATAGCGTCAAATCCTAAAAAGTCTATAATAAGCTATTATAGAGCTAACACTTTCATGCTCTTCATAATCCAAATAAGTATTTTTATTTTCGCAAAAGAAATATTAAACGATTTCTTATCGTAATTATCCTATTTAATTAATAAGCGTTCATTTTTTAAATATAAATTAATTTTCTGAAAAATGTGCGATTTCAATTCTAAAAATGATACTAACTACTATTATTCCTTGATCTTAATATACCGTTACATTCGCATCCGCACGCCAGAGAGAAATAATAAAAGCAAATTTCTAGAACGATAAATTCTCCTGGGTTATTAAACGATTTCTAAAAAAAATATATATTTTTTTTTACGTCGAATCGAGAAATATATTTTCCGTGGGTATCGTTTGAAAATATGTATTCCTGACATTTGCTGTGGGTGAATCTTCCAATATCACAGTACTGGGGGGACAAAGAAGGTGACAAATGCCTGTCGACCGTGTGACAGTGGTTTGCTCCATTGCTGTTGCAACGGCTAGCATTTTATTGTATTTCATTCTTTCCGCCGAGCTGTGCCCTTTCGTCCTCGCGAAAACATGCCTCGTTGCTTGATCAAATCGATGACAAGATACAGGAAGACCAATAACACCTCCGAAGGTAAGACACAATTCTTCGCTGCACAGTAAGCTACAGTATGTTCAGAGGTAACAGTGAAACGTTAGCGTGGTTATGGGGAAAAAAAAGGTATAATGTACAACGCACAGCTTCGTTTTGTTATTGTTGTTGGAAGAGGTCAATCGCATTTTCACCTCGAATCCTAGCGTCCCCTTTCAACTAGACGCTCGTTTAACAATAAACTAATCGACTCGAATACGTAACGCGTTATATTGTATCAAAAAAGAGGGAGAGAGAGAGAGAGAGAGTGAAAAAAAAATATTTTTCACGTGTATCAGCAGAGGCAGAATTATCATGGACTCCACCGTCTACGGTGGACGCGAAAAAGAAACATCATCATCAGACCAAAGACAATTCCGCGAAATGCAGCAACATATGGACCTCGTCGAGGTTGCCGATCGTAACACGATACGCATTCAACAAGGAGAACAATATGCTGTGGAACAGGGAGCTGAGCGGAGGCGAGATAGAATTAGGCGTGAAGAGTTTCTCGGAAATCGAAAACACGATATCGTCAACGGCCACAAGTATTCCCGTTAACATCGATCAAACGTTGAATTCGAACAGCGAACAGAAAGTGGAAAAGGTGCAGCTGGCGTTGGCGTCGAGCGCGAAAAAAATTGAGTACCCGGTGAACGTGAGCAACAACGAAATTAAGGTGGCAGTAAATTTAAACAGAACGTTCGGCGGTATCGAGAACCAAGCGACCTCGCAAACTTTGTATCTTGCTCCAAATAAGAAACAGATCGACTCGCAGAATCAATATCTGGGCGGCAATATAAAGACATCTAGGGTGGAAAACCCTCAGAACTGGAAACGGAACAAAACTATGCATTATTGTCCTTATTGCCGTAAAAGTTTTGATCGTCCGTGGGTGTTGAAGGGTCACCTCCGTCTTCACACCGGTGAACGACCGTTCCAGTGTCCGGTCTGCCATAAATCTTTTGCTGATCGGTACAAACTCCTTTTTTACATGTATCTAACGCTTAATATTACTAAAACATTACGTACGTTAAGCCAAAGTACAGATAATAACACATCTTTTCGGAATTACTTTCATATTTCAATGTTATGATAACAAGTTTTTATTTAAAAATGTACAGCGCGAACGGAAAACGATGTTTAAGTATGTAATGTGCTAATTCATGCATATACCTGATGTATTATTTAATGAAATTAGTTGATTTCTTTATTTTTTTATGTTAAGCATCAAATTGATTTTGATTTTTAATAATATTGTTCATTGACTTTGATTTTTAATCAGTAATATTGTTTATACTCTTAAGACCACAGCGTGATACATATATTTTGTAGATCAAATTTACGTGCACATCAAAGGACACGGAATCACCATCAATGGCAATGGCGATGCGGGGAATGTTTCAAAGCATTCTCGCAAAGACGATATCTAGAACGACATTGCCCTGAAGCTTGTAGGAAATATAGAATATCTCAAAGGAGGGAACAGAATTGTAGTTAAAAGATAAATTTTATTTCTTTAATGTAAACATGTCTGTATGCAGAAATGTGTAATATAATATAATTAAATGTATTTCGTTGGTTTGAAAATGTAAAACTTGGATTTAAAATGTTATCATACTGTTCTATCTTTATATTTCTGTATTAGAAGCTAAATGTATTTGGTTATCAACATTACTTTTTCCCAACGCTTTTTTATCTGAACAAACCCTATCAAGTAAGAACTGTATACGTATGTAGTGGTTCAAGTTAATGGATGAGTGCATCTGTCTATAACGCTATCTTTATCTTATTTCTACCAGCAATATACTCTTTTCGATTTATGTATCCATAAGAGTGCATTTTTATCTCTTTTATTCTTTATTTTATTTTTCCTTTGTCTAAAATTTTAAGACAAACGTGGCCTAAGGATAGGACAGAAAAATTCTGTAAAACAACTGTAAATTGTCGAAGGATAAGAGAAGAACCGTAGCATTAAAGAAGAAATAGCTTTGAGTAGTCAATGCATTTGAATTCCGTTATAAATATGTACAACAGAAGAAACATACTATAATACACAATATTACAAAATTGTAGGTTGATTTCTCGTTTTTTTAATAGTACTTACTTGATATTAAAATTTCTTTTTTATATATAGCAGCTTTAATTGTTGTCGGTTAAACAAGTATTTGAATGATAAAACATAAGATGTTTGAATAAACTCCAATCTCTGTTAATTATGCTTTGTACAAAAGGAAATGTTACTAGGAAAATATTAATAATTTTTTACCTGTTTTTATTTCCATTTTTCGTATACAAATAACAACAACAATAATTGAAATATTTAATGTAATGACAAATAGGTCAACGAAAATTCAATTAGTAATGCGGAATAATTTAAGAATCCACCTTAAGGTTTTGCCACGTAATTGGACATTTCCATCCACAGAGAGCGCGCAATAGCGTAACGGTTTCTGATCTGAGTGTTTCTACTCTTTCATGGCGCATGTCGTGTACGTTCAACGAGGAATAATTATCGTTAGCATTTGACGCAGTGCGTTAGTCTCATATTACAAACGTAAAAGAACGTAATATAGTGCCGCGTATTACGCGATACACTTTCTGAACAAGTAATCCGTGTTAGTGCTCCGTAAGAAAACGCGGCGATTAAGCACTGCAAAGAAAACTTGACATTGGAACGGCCATTTTGGCGTGTTGTTTCCTAATCGAGTGCTCAGCTCAGCATCGATATCCATCCATTTTAAGGTAAGTAACTTTGTAGTTGTAGATAAATTTTTAAAAGAACGATCTCGCGTTTAAAAAAATTTTAATTTTCGTTCAGTCATGTTAATTTATTCAGAAAGATTTCAAATTTGTCCTGTATAGAGGAAAATTGACTTTGCACAGATGGTTTTACTCTATGATCTGTTTCTCATCCTGCTTGTGAGTATGTCTGACGATAGTCCCGCGGCATCTTAAAATCGTTTACTGAACCAACCTTATTACTTTGTTACAAGTATATTGCGTAAACCAGTATTCGATTAACATTAATTAGAGATTTTTACATTTTTGTTGACTAGTTTTATATATAATACTTGAGAACGTTGTGAATATTTTAACCAATTTTCCAAATAAGTTACATTCTTACTGTGGACGTAATATGTTTAATAAATTTGTTATATTTATTTTATAATAAATATTTCATATTGTAATTATTATTTTTGTTAATTACATTAAGATTATGAAATACCTTGCAATTGTTGCAGTTCATATAAATTATTGTATTAATTTATAGATCATTTTTAAAAATCCGTTTTTAAAATACTAACTTTTTCTTTGTAAATTCATAATTGTATTATAACATATTACATATTAATGTATGTATATAAGTATCATGAAATTCTGAATTTGGTATAATGTATTTTTCAAAATTCAAATTTTCATTGTATGTTAGTAATTAATAACATCAAACTGTTAAACTTCCTTATAAGCTTGAAATATATAAAAACTAGTATTGTTCTGATGGGGGTATCAACAGTGTTTACATTTTACTGTATTCTTTCTAAAAGGTCATTATTAGTGATATTGTCTTTAGTTCTATAAGGACATAACTGTTTCTTTTGTAACTTATATGTACAAATCTAATTTTCTGATTTCTCGCTGGTACTTATTATCAATTCTGTTATCATTATGCAAACAATTTATAATATTTACTCTTTTGTTTAAAAAAATATTTATAAAATTATAAAACATTAATTTAATTGATTCAGTTAAGATATTTTATTTATGGAAAAACATTTGTTTTTAGGAAATAGATAATATTTCATCATTTCCAAAATGATGACAGAAACACATATAAATTCCAATCATGTGTTAAATTCTGGTTTGAATACCAAATCAGAAATAGACAAAATGGATGATATAGGTTGGAAAGCCAAATTAAAAATTCCACCAAAGGATAAACGAATTAAAACTAGTGTAAGATATATTGTATAATCCTTATGTCAATAAGTAATGCTATTTAAGTATTATTTTTCATATCAAAGATGATACTCAAGTTACTGATATAAATGATAATTAGTTTACTATTATGTGATAAATAACATTCTTAATTAAGATTACGATATGATTCTGTAAATTTAATCACTTGATTGATTTGTAATTATTTTTAAATTATTAATTAAAAATTTGTATAAACCCATAGGATGTTACTGATACTCGTGGTAATGAATTTGAGGAGTTTTGCCTAAAACGAGAATTGTTGATGGGCATCTTTGAGAAAGGTTGGGAAAAGCCTTCCCCAATTCAAGAAGCCAGTATTCCCATTGCATTGTCTGGTAAAGATATCTTGGCCCGTGCAAAAAATGGTACTGGTAAAACTGGGGCCTATTCAATTCCAGTGCTAGAACAGGTATATAAGTTATTAGTCTTCTTAAATTTTATTATTAAAATTATAAACTACATAAGGATCTTTTCTTTTAATATTTCTTGTAAAGATACTATTCATAAAATATTTTAGGTTGATCCACGAAAAGATGTGATCCAGGCACTGGTAATTGTACCCACTAGGGAATTAGCTCTTCAAACATCACAAATCTGCATTGAACTTGCAAAACACATGGACATAAAAGTAATGGTAACTACTGGAGGCACAGATTTAAGAGATGACATTATGAGGATTTATCAAAAAGGTTTGCATTAAAAGTATCTCTTTATATAAGAACTAATTGTAACAATTCAGCTTTAAAAATAGTTTACTTATGACGTAATTCGTTTCTAGTGCAAGTAATAATAGCAACGCCAGGAAGGATCCTTGATCTTATGGATAAGAATGTTGCAAATACAGATCATTGTAAAATTCTAGTTTTGGATGAAGCAGATAAGCTTCTGTCACAGGATTTTAAAGGGATGTTAGATCATGTCATTTCTAGGTATATCTTTTACTACATAATTATTAACTTGTATAGCTTTATCTTATGTATATTATAGTAGTGTAATTTTTGTATTTATTGTGTATAAATTTAGATTGCCACAAGAACGTCAGATATTGCTGTATTCAGCCACATTTCCTCTAACTGTAAAACAGTTTATGGAAAAACATTTAAGAGATCCATATGAGATAAATTTAATGGAAGAACTCACATTGAAAGGTGTAACGCAGTATTATGCCTTTGTACAAGAACGACAAAAAGTTCATTGTCTTAACACACTGTTCTCCAAGGTAAGATTGTTTTTTTTTTCATGTTGTGTACATGTATACAATTTATTTTATTTAAATAAATTATGCTTTTCATAAAATACTTGAAATTAATTTTACTTTTCATTTTTAAAGTTGCAAATAACGCAAAGTATAATATTCTGCAATTCAACGCAACGCGTCGAATTACTCGCTAAGAAGATAACTGATCTTGGGTACTGCTGTTATTACATACACGCGAAAATGGCGCAGGCACACCGAAATCGCGTGTTTCATGATTTTCGAGCAGGTTTATGCAGAAACTTGGTAAGTGATTTAAAGATAAATAAGTTATATGTATTTATTTATTGCTGGATAAAGAAAATAAAAACGAAGTATAAAATGTGGTTTTTACAGGTGAGCAGTGATCTGTTTACCCGTGGTATTGACGTTCAAGCTGTGAACGTCGTAATCAATTTTGACTTTCCAAAAATGGCAGAGACATACCTTCACCGTATTGGCCGATCGGGACGATTCGGTCATTTAGGTATAGCAATTAATCTAATTACATACGAGGATCGTTTTAACTTACATCGTATCGAACAAGAACTTGGTACAGAAATTAAACCTATCCCAAAGGTAATAGACCCAAGTTTGTACGTAGCAAGACCAGAAGACAATAATAGTATGGAAGAGGGTAACGTGTCCAAGTAGTTTCGATACATTGTCATGATGTTTTACATGCGCTCAAAAAGTTTAAAGTGTAAAATGGTGATTGTGTGACTCGTACATATAAGGCATACATTGCTATGCTTTGAACTTATAGAGTGAAACATTACTTCAGTTTGAAAAGTATTGTCTGGTGTGTTTAACAGTGTATAAAGACAAAACAGTGCTATGGACATTTAGATAAAAAAGTGGTCTACATAGAAAAAAAAATGAAAATTTCAATTAACATCATAGTAAAACAGCGAAAATATGAATACTTGTAAATAAGGCATACTGAGCATGAAACAGTGAACTCAGTGAATGAAATGATGCGAATGCCAGTGCGAGTCATTCTTTGTACATAAACACATATAAATGTACATAATCTAAAATGCGCGCCAGAGTCAAGCCATTATCAAGAGCACAACATGTAAACAAGTAACATGAGTAACATAATAATCATTACATTTTACCACAAACTGTAAATATTACATGAGGGTATCCATCATTTTAATAGCAAATTTTTATACAATGGCTTCATACTTCCAAGACCTCTTTTTGTTGTTTAAAAGAAATCGTGATGGGATATGTGATTTAAAACTAAAAAACCGTATAAAGAAAGGAAAATTCGTATTTGCGTGCTGTTTGTACGTGTTTGAATACTGTAAATTAATCCATATACCCATTATTTTGCATCACCATTACCTTGCATATAAATTTTCCTTAAATATACAGTCACAAATTCTAAATATTGTATCAATCTTAATGTTTGATCATGGCTTGATTTTGCTACCTGTCAATGCTGTCGTACAACTCTGAAATTCAAATCACTTTTCAAAAAATGCAAGATTATATTTTCTTTCTGTAAAACAGTAATAGGGACTTTTTAATTTAATCTGATTTTTTTTTACGAAACTGTGATTGAGTGTCAGAGGTTGTAAAATTAACTAGTTTTATATAATTATTTTTTATAAATAACTGGCTGGTGGCATTTATCGAAGTTAGGGATTCGATGTATGATCTCTATTGAATATTTGTGTATTTATTATAATTCAAAATCGATCCGCCAATTAGTGTATGAGTAATGAAATTACGTGACAAAAATTCTTTGTTGCTCTTAAAACATTTTAGGTAAAAAGTATGAATGTAAGCAAAAATGTACATAATATAGTATTAAAATATTAATATCTCATTTTTTGCAACAGATAAAAAAAACTGCCAAAATGTAATAGAATATCATCATGGAATCCCTTTTTATTCTTGATTTTTCTCTTTGATATTTGTGTATATGTTAATCGTACAAAAAGCAAAAAACGTAGAAACGTGTAAAAGGTAATTTTCCGTAAAGTAAATTTCTATTATTATTCTCATGTAAACAAAGAAAAGTGCACCACCAGCCAAGACGACCTAGGTTTATGGAACGAAATGTGTAAACATTAATAGGCAATAGTAGAATATTTCATATTTGGAGCAAGAAATTTCAATGGAAGATACTAATTAGAAAAAAAGTGATGGGAAACGGTTTGAAATGCCTTTGGACTTATAATATCAGTTTTGACGGATATTTTGCTTTAACGATGGAGGCAACAAGAGAGATATTTCATGACGATTAAGAGGCTGACTGTTGGAACAGAAAGTATGAACTTAAAACACTTGAAATTGCGTGTTAATATAAATATGGAACTAAACAATTTTTAATATATATTAAGTAACGCAGTGGTATGTTGTTGTACTTGTAAATCTGTAAGAGACAAAAAGTATTAAGTTTTTTTTGAACTAATATAGTTCCTTGTAATATTACATACAAAGTTCAATCATCATTAATTAATAATTGCTTAATGCAATGCTTAAAAGTTTTTACTTTTAATTTAATATTTCGTATAAATAATATTTAAACAAGAAATACGAATATTTGATGCGCGAGTTCTATCTACTGACTTGTACGCATATCAGGGATAAAACGAGAAATTCTTTCGATCCTTCGTTTTCGTTACCCACCACAAAATACGAACATGTTTGTAGTATATGGGGTAATGCGTTTCGGCACAAAGTATTTTATATTATTATTATATTCTATTTAATCAAAGAAAAGTGATATGCTATAAAATTATTAATTATCTGACGTATAAAAAAGAATACTCTCTTGTGGCCACCGTCTGAGCATTAACGCTGTGATTTAGTATTATAGTATTAAAAGCATTAGAAACCGTTTTTCTAAGTTAACACAAATTATAATTTGATACATACGACGTTTCAATATTGGAAACATGGCCGTGATTTGATTCGCTCATGGCCGTGGAACGGCATTATCAATCAATTTACACCTTTTTGTCAGTTTAAGGACGAATGTGGTTTAAAAAACTCATTGATTATAGGAAATCTCGAAACAATTGATTATAATTGATTATAAACGTATACTGTATTGTTGCAAAAGTCAGGCATTATGATGCTTAGAATGATAGGAAAAAAAAAACAGAATCAATTAACGGTAGAGAATCAATGTGTAAAACATTGTTTCCATGTTGGAATTTAAATTTCAAGGTGGAAGGAAAAAAATAGTTGCAAAAATTGGTGGTGATTTATCGAAATAATTACGTAATCGTTATATTTATAACAGTTTAGAAACACTTGCATAGTGTTCTTTTTTTATCGTGGCTCTATCTTTTTACCAATTACATCTTTTTTTTTCATATGCGATGTTACTTATATTGCGATAGAAAGAAATAAAACACATTTTCTCTAATTGAATATATTTCATACAATTCATATAGTAAAATCGCATATGAACTCTGTTCTAATGGTAAATACTGTAATCATTTTTCTCTCATATTTTATTATTTCCTTCATATGGGAACATGTAATTGAATAAGTCGAACAGTATTTTGGATGTGTCGGTTCTAAAACAAAATGAATATTTCTCCTGCATATTCACCACAAAATTTTACTTTTGTGTTATATGTGTTTGTTCTATCACGATTCTTTGGCGAATCTCTAGTAGAAGAAGACGGGTGATAAGAGTTGCAGAATGCAGTGCTATGCGTATAGACTGAAGAAATAAATGTATTTGTTTTGTTCTACGGTTGAAAGCATCACAATCAATTTCAACTTAAATGTTATATCATTATTCTTCATGTTGTACATGTAATTTGAATCATTGTGAAACCGTAGAATACCTATATACATATTTATACATACATGTATGTTTCTTTAAGATGTTTAAGGGTTACTTGTACAAAACAGTCATAATAATTTTGTTCTATACCATCTCGCGTGTGTTCCCTCATGTCTGTCGCATAGGTATATTTCCAAGTGAAGCTCTGATATCTCATCTTGGAGAAGTAATTACCATTGGTATGGAAGTAATTTGTGGGGGCACTTTTGTAATTGTATAAGAGTGCTGTGGTTGGAAGTGATATGTTAACATCTGGATTCGTGATATATATAAGAATAGCCCTTGCGACCATTGAAAAGGGCTGAAATAATCTTTAAATATTATATACGACTCGATTCGTATATGGTGAAGGGAATAACATCTTTACGAGATTGTAAAATGTTACATTTATAAAAACATCTCGTACCTTCATTACAATTTGCATTGGTTTCAATCCAATGCTAATGAGCTGCACGCTATAAAATAACACACACACACACACATACACACACATTTTCACAATAGACAAAGAACAACGTATTTGGTCTGAAATAAATACTAGAAAAATATTTTATAGTTGAAGCAGCTCGTTTATAATATTGGAACAAGATCTCCAATAATCTGTGCAGAAGTTGTTAAAAAGAAGAAAAAATAAAAAAAAAAAATGAAGCAGAAGTCATTCAAACATAGAAAGTACCGTCAAAATTCAATCTGTGACAATTGTAATTTATTTTCAAAATTTCGTTTTACTTCTGTTTAATAGTATCTGAACATTTACATAAAACATTCAACGTGAGCATTTACGTTGAAGGTTTTTCCACGACGGTACATGAAAGAAATACATTTTGCAAACTGCATACATTTTTGTATCTATGAACGATGCAAGAAATTTTCTTTGTGGTACGTTTAAATGGAATTGGTTTATCTTTTGACAAAGTAAAAAGAAAAAAAAAAAATGTTAGGAGTGAAAATCCTCTTGTAAATGCAAGTCGCACAATACTGTATGCTTGTTTTTAATGCTTTATACATGAGTTATGTACACTTTAAGATCTTGTGATTGGAGAAGCAATAAGTGTGTAATACATTATCAAGTGTCATGGTATTGCTCGACTTGCATGGAATTAAAAGACGTAAAAGAAAAACTTAAAAAAAAAAAAGGAAACGAACAAAGAAATTACAAGAAATCGTATGATCTTTGTATGATCGTATGTGTTGGTCGAATGTTTTTTGTATCTGAAATTTTTAAGCATTTGTGTAACTTAAAATCCCTAAATCTCTGTGCTGTTATGTGCGTTTAATAACGAAATTGGTTGCGTGCGAAGGCAAAATTGGAGAAAAAAACAAAAGAAATTTATCTGTTATTCCAGTAACATAAAATGTTTATTTCTTAATTGCGAGGATAAGTTTGTGCCTAAATTACGAAAAGAACCCTTTTTATTTGTTTTTTATTTCTCCAAAAGCACAGACTCGATACGATGAAAAAAAAAAAAATAATAAAATTGGAACGCATGTCAATGAATTTGTTTTCAAAAGGAACAAAATAACAAAAATTTGGTCTTTAATAAAATTTTCGGTTCAGTATATCATGTATATTTTCTTTTCAATCTGTCCTTAGTTAAGATAATAATGAAGTCCAGAAAATGTGTTGGGAAAATGGATGCAAACTTTTATTATGGATTAACCGAATATTTGATGCATTTGTAGTTCAAGCAGATAATCTGTTAAATTTAAAAATATCAGAGCTTATATGGATTAGAAAAATTAATTTTTTAAAGATATAGACGAACAATATCTGTGTCAGTTGATGACACATAAAAGTGGTTTTAATCAGAATGATGAAAATATTGGATTTATTATTTGTTTTATATCGTAATATTATGGAAATATTTTTTAAAAAATAGGCAAGATTTTCCATTAGTTTAACAGATTGCAACAATACTCAATTTTTAGGTGCAGATTTAACATTATTAGCACTCGTGGATTACTTTGAAAAAAATAATTGTTTAAGTTTTTACCTGTAAAATAAACTTTCCAAAATAATGGAATTTCAGAAATACTAGAAAAAAATAAATAAAAAGCTTTAATAAAAAACAAATACCCGCAGACATTACGAATAACGAAACAGTTACCGCGTATTTGCATCGTGTAACAATGGTTTCCTTGTTCAAACGCCTATCGAATTTTTATCTTTAGGTCCTATACACACGAGCGAATTTTGTTCGTGCATTATTATTCAATGGTTCATTTTTTCTCTTTTTTAGTGTCCAAGTATTGTCTGAGCCTGCTAACTATTATACATTTTGCTTTCCTAAATAAGATATTAATTTATTATACTTATAAAACGCGTAATAAAATTCATATAGATCAGGCTTTGTCTTCGACGTAACATGTGAGAATCTGTAAGTTAAAAATTTTTCATTTGAAACACTTTATGCAATTTTACGAAACTTTCATAACGAATGTTGTGGAAAAAATTTGTCAAACTTTATATGTATAGTTTAATTTCTTGAAATTATTAACGAATGGTATAAGTTTAAAAAGAATTACCACAATTCTTTGTGATTTGACGTAAAATGGAACCGAATTCAAAACGCAAGTATAATTTAACTTAATTTTATAATTAATTATAAAAATATTTATTTTATAGCCCAATTAATTCTTTTATTTGAAGTTTAATTGAAACTTTAATTCTGAAATGATAAATATCGTTGTATTTCATACAATTAACCTAAAACTTTTAAGTGATCTTTGTTATTGTTCAAACATTCTTTCGATGAACGCGATCGAATCATGGAAGTAGGTGACGGAAATATAATTTCTGGTCACAAGAGACAAATATTGGTACAGATATGTAAATACAATCTCAACGATGATGATTACATTCATGTATTTATATAGCATAATCATGAAGTGGAATTTACCGACTGTCCTCGAAAGCACCTATGCGCCATTTATAATTTACGAATGAAAAATTCTTCGGGTTAAAACATTCATGACGTAATTTACAAAAAACTTGCTATTTTCAATATTTATGACCAGATAGTTCAATTTCAAATGTAATGCAATTTTTTAGTTCCTAATCTTCTCAGCTACGTATTAGATATGCATTTTTTTTATACAGGATTTAAAAATAATGTGATATAATGATGAAACAAATACATTATCTGATGACTCATTGTTGGGATATGCCATCTTTATATGAAAAAGCACTAATCACTGTTGGACAAGTAAATAAAACATTTTAAAAATAATTTTATTTAACTAAAAGGTTAGAAATAATTATATGTTAATTTATTTGAACAAGCAATTGATATTTTTTGATTACATATTTCATTATTTAATGATTATATCTTATTTTATATGTAAATAGGTTTTTTCTAAAATAGTTCCTCAAACAGTTGCCAAGTCTGTTATGACAACTGTATCACAAATACAGATTTCTCCAGTGTTCATATGCACAAATTCACACACATATGATTAAACGGCAAATACATACCATACACGCCTCATTTGCTGTTTTATATTAACTTAAAAACAAAAAATTGAAAGAAATTTATTTCATTTATTTGTCCATGTCGATTATTATTATGGCAAAAAAATGTTAATGACCGCTTGTGGTAAGTTGTAGTAAGCCTGTCGATCATGCTTGTCCCAGCACATGAGTTGGACGTGCGCCATGAATCTGCAAAACAGTCACGTTAACGGTCGTAGTGAACGCGTGTCGAGGCGTTGTAACCATAACGAGCGAAGGATAGAGGAATAGACTGGCTACTTGAAAAATGCGACGTGCCAGAGCCAAATTCTGATAAAGCCCACACCAATCCGACAAACTCGCTCGGCAGAAATCCAACCGCCTTAGCCGTCCTCCAGCTCGATCTTCCTTCTTCCTGTTCTCAAGCTTTCCGCTTTGATCCTGGAGAATGGTCTCCGCGGAGAACTTCCAACGGAGGGTGAGGCGGAGGAGAGGGAGACTGGTTTGGGATAAGAATTATACTATCGGCCAGTTGGCGCGCTCCGAACGAGAGCTATTGATTTTAAGTAATCGCTTAAATAGCGTCAGTGGCCTGTGCAACGAACCCCTATCGGGGTGCAAACGACAGGGACGCGCGAAACTCGTGCTGGATGTTGAACCCACAGTGGTTCTCGTGCATCTTACTTGTTAGTTTCACCCCTTTGTCTCACGGTTCATCCTTCTTCCGTTAACGACGTCTCTGTCTTTTTTTAGCGGACGAAGACGCCGCTGTAGAACTCTGCGGGAACATATTGGTCGAGCATTGAATGTCCTCATCCGAGAGTCCTTTGAAGGTTCGCGTCCATTAAGGGTGCATTACGCGCAAGCGTACGAGCTAACAGGCACGTGCACTTGTCGCTTCGAACGATCAATTAACCCTAAAAGGTCCTTTAGGGAAAATTCGCCTGCGATAGGCATCCCTCCACCTACCCACCCCCCACCCCTGACTTCTTCCGCCGAACCTAACTTTCCTCCACGGAAGGAATACCTCCATTTTCTATATAATTTCCACGAGAGATGACAGAAAGGGAAGGAGACCTCTCGTCTGGAGGAAGGACGGGGGGCAAAGGGGGAACAGGAAGGGAGAAGCACGCGCAGACTTCTTGAGAATGTATACGGCGAAGAGCGAGGAAGATTGCGCGGAGGTAACGGAAGAAGCGTCCGAAGGAGGAGAAGAAAGGGAGAAAGAAGGAAAGGGAGGAGGAGAGAAGGGAAAAAAATGGGGGACAAGTGACTTTTCCAGGGCTCTGTGATCGTAGCCGGAAAACGATGAGCGATGCGAGAAAGAGACCGTCTGTGGCGGTTGACGGTAGCAGATAGACGATATCGTAACCGCCACCGCCGTCGTTGTCCGCCTTTTCTCTTTCCCTGCCGCTCCCTCTGCACCCTCTCCCACTCCCCGGCCGTAATCTGGCAGTGCATTTAACCACTTTGTGAAATAGCCGTATATCTCGCCACTGTGACGTCGCATTCGATACGTCGAAAAGGGAGGTTGGTCGGTTGAAGGTAACACACAGGCGGACACAGGACAAAGAAGCAAGCAGCGAGGGAAAGAGAAAGAAAGAGAGAGAGAGAGAGCACGCTCGAGAGAGGAGTGTGCGCAGGGGCGAAGCAGAGCGGGGTGGTATAGGGGTGGCGAGGTCAGGAGACTCGGTAGGAAAACGTGGAATAGGTTGGAGAAAGAGGAGCCATGGCGCGGCGACGAGGGCACCATGGCTAGTAGGTAGTGCGCGCGCCCGCACCGCCGCGCCGTGTACTTCGTTTAGAGGGGTGGAAAACGGGGAACCGTAGGTGGGGTTGTTCGTGTCCGAGAGTGGGGAGTAGAAACAATCCCTACCACCCCGTTTCTAGCCGGTTGGAAAAGCGCACGAGCTGTCTAGCTGCATGGTGGGTACCGGCAGGGGGTTCGGCGGCGTTTCGCAGAGGGGGGTGAGGAGAGGGGTGAATAGGGGAAGGAGAGGGGTCGAATAGCTGGTGTGAGGGGGAGGTGAAGGATGCTGGCGGATGAGGCCAGCGGGGAGGGGAAAGGCGCCGTAAGGGGTGCTCGGAATCACGGTGGTGGTGTGTACACCCCGTGTATATAGTCCGGTTAGAGTGGAAGAAGGGTGCGTCCTACTTCGCGTCGGCGTTTTCCCTTCTGGCAGTGTGCGACGACGTACCCGAAAGAAGGACGGAGAGAGAGCGCGAGTAGAGGCTGTCTCTCCGGTTCGGTGCCGGGCTTTTCATAGTCTCTCATTTCACGACGAGCGCCCGTGCCATCGCGGTTCGACTGTGTTTCGCGTGTTCCACGGGCATGGAAAAAAGGAAAAAAGGGAGAAACGAGTAACCGGTAACGGGGGAAAACAAAGCGGGGAACCAGACGAAAATCGTCTGGCACGGACAACGCCTCGGGCATAGGGTAGTGCGAGAACGAGAGAAAGGAAGAGAGAGAAGGAGAGAGAGCGAGAGAAGGAGAAAGAGTTCTCCGGTGGTCTGTTCCGCGAGTATACTCGGTGGTTCGCGTGTTACGCATCGTCCAAGGTGGTGGTGCGGAGTACCTTCTTGTCGGAGGTGTTATTATTATTATTATCTGTCATCATCATCGTTGTCATCGGTTCCCGTGGACGACGCGCGGTGGTGGAGGCAGCTTTCGGCCAGCCTCAGGGGAAGTGCACGTTGATCGACGCGTTTACGTAAGAATGACGGACGCTCGTGGTGTATGCTTACTCCTACGGGCTCGTATGTATTTCAATGTGCGCGCGCGCGTGTGACAAGTGCCGAAAAATACGGGAAGGCTGACGGAGTAGGAGGACGGTGGAGGTTCTCGTCGATTCGTGAGTTCACCGAAAATACCAGCCGGGGTCAGCGTCGGCTGTCGAGGATCCTTTCAGAAGCAGAGGAAACAAGGAAATCCCATGGTCGTCACTCAACGCATGGCCATCGAGTCGACGAATCAGGAGGATTCACGAATGGACGAGCCGAGACCGTTTAATCTCGATCCCCTCGTTTGCATAATTAGCCGAGCCGTGCTGCATCAGCCACGCAGACAGAAGGGTTAGCGTAAATTCTGCTGCGAAGACTAAACTAGTGACGGTCGTGTTACCCGAAAACACAACGGGAGGGACAATACAAAGGGTCTTTGAAAGGAAGCAAGAAAGAGGGGAACGGAGGTGAACGCTTCATCGTCGAGAGATACTCGAGGAACAGAAACGTGAAAAAATGGGCGTAAGCTCGTCGGCGAAAGATTTTTTCGGGAGAGTGGAAACATTTCTGGCTTATTGATGCGTCTGGCGAGGCTAGCGTCCTCGAGCAAGACAGTCGGGGAGGACAGCGTGAGTCGTAATCAGGACCAGCATTCGACAATAATTTTCGTCATGCAGATCAAGGTGTTCGTCTTTTACGTGACGACGTTGCTCGGTTTCGTGAGCAGCGACAAGTGCGCCGACGAATGTTCCTGCAAGTGGAAGAGCGGGAAGCGTACAGTGGAGTGTGTAAATCGTGCCCTGACCAGCATACCGGAGTGGGTCGATCCGGAGACGCAGGTACTGGACACAAGCGGGAACGATATTCGGACCCTGCCGAGCAACATCTTCGTACGCGTACGCTTGACGAATCTACAGCGTCTCTACCTACGCGAGTGCCGTATCGACCGAATCGATAGCGAGGCACTGGCGGGCCTTACGAATCTGGTGGAGCTCGATTTAAACCATAACCTCTTAACCGTGATCCCTACTGCCAGCTTCTTGGACACGCCGTTCCTAAGGGACCTGGTGCTCTCTAACAACCCGCTCAAAAGGGTTCACTCGCACGCGTTCAAGAGCACACCGAATCTGGTCAAACTGGATTTGTCTCGCACGCAGCTGATCGAGATCGAGGCGAAAGGTTTCCGGGGTCTGGATCTGCTGGAGAGTTTGAAACTGAACAACAACCAATTGTCCACCCTTCATCCGGGCACCTTCGAGCCCCTGAACAAGCTCACCAGCATAGAGCTTCACGACAACCCCTGGATCTGCGACTGCCATTTACGCGAGATGAAGATGTGGTTGGTGAAGCACAATTTGCCCACGCTTCAGGCACCTGTTTGCCACGGTCCCAAACAGTTGTTGAATCGAACGTTCACGGATTTGGGTATCGACGATTTCGCCTGCAGACCGATCCTCCTGATAGCCAGCCGCTACGCAGAGGCGACGATAGGCGAGAACGCTAGTATAGTGTGCCGTGTCAGCGCGATACCGCCTGCCAAAATAAAATGGTACTGGAACGGAAGGCTGCTGACCAATCATTCGGCGTTCAGCAGCTACCAGAAGATCCTGATCTTCGAGGAGGGTCAGTTTCGGAAGAGGAGCACGCTGGTGCTCACTAACGCCCAAGAAGCTGATTCCAGCGAGTTCTATTGCGTGGCAGAGAATCGTGCCGGTAGCGTGGAGGCGAATTTCACCCTTCACGTGTCTCTCCGTACCGCCGGCATGTCTACCCTCGGTTCCGGCCAGATCGCCGGCATATCGGCCGCGCTGGTGGTGCTGATCCTGTTCATACTGTTGATCATTCTCGTGCTGTTCATTCGTCTACGAAGGATGCCGCTGAAGGACGTAAAATCGGCCGTTCCCGTGGAAGGGGTGTCAGCCGACAGCACGACTGGCAACAACGAGAACCTTCCGTCGTCGGCTACCACGTTCAGCACCCGTAGAAAACACGAGGAGATCGAGACCACGTCGTTCGGAGTGGAATCAAAACCGCCCGTGTCCTTAAACCTGAGCTACGTTCAAAGGCCTCAGACAGCTGCCTTGCACAGCACGGAGAACGAGTACGGTCCCATCGGCCGTTTCGACGATCAGAGCCAGCAGTCCTCGATGATGGTCGCGCCTGGTGCCTGTTTCTCGTCCACCACGTCGTTGATGCCGATCGACAATCCGGATCTGATCAGGGACACGCGGCGAGGCTCGGCGGAAGACATCACACCGTACGGCGGCGCGGATTACAGCCGTATGGAAATGGTGGACGACACGAAGATCCTTTACTCGAGTTGTGTCTGGGAGGCGAAGGACGTATGCAGAACGACGGTCCCGGTGAGCACGTACCCCTCGAAGGAGGCGTTGGCGGTGGTGGCGCCTATGGTCGAGCAGTTTCCGCCGGGCGCGAAGCAGATAAGAGTTTGGCAGAAGGGTGTCCCGGTTCTGCCGCCGGTGTCCGCGTTGAAGCGTGTTCTCGGGTCGACGCGTAGCTCGCCCGACGAGGGCTATCAGGAAGGAACTGGGACCGACGTCTAGGTACCGCTGCTTCATTACTGCGACGCCCGGCACCGCTACCTGGAGCTACGTAGACGCCATCAGGACGACACCGATTGCTGAGGGATGTGTGTCCTGTCCAGTGCCGGACGAGCGGTAGTGAAACAAAAGATTCTCGATTATTATTATTATTATTATTAAATATTGAACTCCGTCGCGATACGACCGATGTGGACCCCGGACGTCGACCTGTTACCATGGACAGCGTATACATAAAACATATATATAATATATATATACATAAACGCGTTAACACATTCGTATATACGTATATAAGACGAAAGAGAGAGTGAAAGAAGAAGGGTGGTTGTTTCGAGACGTATTCCACAAAGAATACAAGCATTCGTTGTTGTGTGAGTAACACGTACGAGGAGAAAGTAAACAGTTTGGTCCATCAGATAAAAATGAACAAAATCTACGGTATAACAGTGGTCGAGGGGAAATACAGTTGATGGTGTCGTCGTGATTAATACGCGAAACACGAAACGAAGAATCTGTCTCGGGGGCTCGATCGATAAAATCACCATCCGACAGCTCTCGAGGAGTAACGCCGTCCTCGACGTACAGGGAGACTTTTCCCCGCTCCGAACGTTCCGCGTTTTGTGTCCGACGCGTGATTGTAACACGCGAAGAAGAATAACCGTGAATACGTTCCAACGCGAGCGGAGCAGTTCGTTGTCGAGGCATCGTTGTTTCCGGTGGTTTTGCAGCACAATACTGACGGGTAATATACTTTCTATAAGAACAAGTAAGCGACACACGCGAGCGAAGGATAAAAGAAACGGTTACCGGCGGAGGAAACGAGAATACAGGAAAATAACGTTAGTTGAAGGGTACTACGGTTTCTTATGATAATGAACACGAAAAGACTGCAGTGCATGTTCCGAAGGATGTGTAGATAGAGGGAGAGACTGGATAATGCGAGAAAGAATAATTTCTATTACCGTGTGCGAGTTCGGCTACTGTGTATATTACACACGCGCGAGTTTTTAGTCAATTTCGAGGATGTAAAAATTAAGACGAGGTTAGGTGTTTCGAGCACGGTGCGAGTTACACCGTCGACGTGGTACGAGATCGAGTGAGAGTACGGCCGACGTGTGCGATCATCGTGTAACAACGCACGGGAAACGAGTTCCAGTTTTCCAGTCGTGTGGCACCTAGCGACTCGTCGATTAGATCGTTTTTAATTTAATACCAACGGTACGTGCATAACCTATGAACGTATCGTGCCCCAACGTTCGAGGTAAGATCGAGAATACATGCATAATTGAATCAATCGGTTAGATTCGGAACACTACGAACGGTATATAGTACGAGGGAACGGTTATTGTCTTATCGGATGAGTATTGACGTTCGTGTTTGAGAATGAAAATTCACGGGAACGGTATTAACGTGAAACATGACGTCGGGTACACCCCCCACCCCCCCTCTCTGGATTCGCCATTGCCGATTCTCTTAACGGTAAACTGATTTACTTTGCTGCGCGTTAGGAATCGTTCGAAACATATCCGCACGGAATTATCTCTTTTGATATCGATTTAACGAGAAATTTCAAGCCCTTATAATTGTTATCCAGTACGTTAATTATATCACGCGCGCGTTTATCCATGCGTGTCGGCATGATAATATTGCGAACGTTTTAACGTAACGGTACATAACCTCTGTATCGGTCCATCGTAATCAACGAACGAGCAAGCTCGATAAGTGAAAAGAGGAAAATGAGAACCGAAACGGTTATCGGGAAAGAACGGTGATCCTCGGAATGTATCCGACGTCAGTCGATCTCTGTTTTTTTTTTCTTTTTTTTTTTCGTATTACCCGGAGCCAATAGAATCAATTACATAAGACTGTATAGTAAGCACAGGAAGCCCGCGAGCCAATTGCAAGCAAATATAAACTATTGCTCAAATACTGAAACGAGGGGTTTGCGATTGGTTGACCGGCTCATGCCTCGCGTTAGTGTCTTACGTAAGTGAGTCTGTGTGTGTTGATTTAGACACTTGGCGGTAAGCGGTAAGCCAAAACGCCAATTGCGAATATTGGTCAGTTATCAGACTGTGTTTGTGTCCTGTGTGTGTGTGTGTGTGTATGTATGCATGTGTGTGTGTAAGTGTATGCGTGTACACGTGCATATTTGTCCAAAGCAGTTCGTACGTGTCTTGAAAGCCTTGTGCCCGAATATACGTATGAACGTATGTGATATGATCCTGGCAACGTATACATGTGGATGATAATACGTGACTCTTTGTGTGTCTATGTTTGTGTGTGCCCACGTTTAGTGCATATGTGTGTTTCGCGCGCGACGGAGAGATCGAGGGTGAGATAATGCATACGGTACGATGCTTGCAATCGCTATCGATTGGTTTATCGTCTGTCGTTCAGGCCGGTTGCTCTTCTCTGCTCAATGATCCTGGAATCGTTTCGTAATAAGACCAAAAAAAGAAAAGAAAATTAGAAACGAAAGT
Source organism: Tetrapedia diversipes (assembly GCA_033822845.1). NCBI lineage: Eukaryota > Metazoa > Arthropoda > Insecta > Hymenoptera > Apidae > Tetrapedia > Tetrapedia diversipes. The sequence continues at coordinate 127,500 of JAOPTO010001166.1, forward strand.
ACCATGCCAAATATACTAACTGATTTTCGTCGAATCATATTTTACGCGGATCAATAAGTACGTGATACGGATCCGGAAGAACACGGCAGGGACACGTTTCTAGTGGTCGTTTTGTTCGTAGGCGAACGAGCCCACACGTTTATCGGCTATTTCCTGACCATTATTTTTCTCGAATCACCGTAATCGCGGCGGCAACACGTGACAACCGGGAAACGGAAACGTGCACAATGAAATTCACTAGAACGAGATTCTTTCATTCCCGCGGTAGAATTAAATTTCGTTATGATTCGTAACATCGATGGCCTCGATTTTCGTGCGACGCACACGCGTGTGCGGTGTGCTGCACACATAGCGAATTCCAAAATTAGGGAACCTAGGGAATTTTCGTTGCGGTCTCCCCGACGACGTGAGAAACACTGCTGTCACGGGAGGCGGACACAAAATGGATGATCCGCCGCCGCGTTCTTCTCTTGAAACTACACGGTAAATGCGCTTCGCATAATTTACGCGCGTTGCTGTTCAACTCTTTGGGGCATAGTGGGTTAAAGAGATGTCCCACATCTTTAGTATCTTGATGTGTATTCGGTGGAATATTTTTGGAACTAGTTTTAAAAATTGAAGTAACTAGTTTAGATACTTTCGGTTTGTGAACTTAACCTCAATGTTGGTTACAATTTGGCATCGGTCGTTAAAAAAAAAAAGTTTGGTTACAAAATCGTATCTATCTGTACCGCCATTTTACATAAACCTTTTACCAAACTTTGACGACAAATTTGCGTTAAAATACAGTCTTGGTACTGCCGCCAAGCGTTGTTACGTTCTTGTAACCAATCTGGTGTTATTTATTGGGTCATAGTGGGTTAAAGAGATGTCCCACATCTTTAGTATCTTGATGTGTATTCGGTGGCATATTTTTGGAACTAGTTTTAAAAATTGAAGTAACTAGTATAGATACTTTCGGTTTGTGAACTTAACCTCAATGTTGGTTACAATTTGGCATCGGTCGTTAAAAAAAAAAAAGTTTGGTTACAAAATCGTATCTATCTGTACCGCCATTTTACATAAACCTTTTACCAAACTTTGACGACAAATTTGCGTTAAAAAACAGTCTTGGTACTGCCGCCAAGCGTTGTTTCGTTCTTGTAACCAATCTGGTGTTATTTATGTTGCCAAGCTTGATGTGTTTCTGGTCCAAACGTTGATACAGCTCGTGGTACACTTTCGTTGCAAATATGATAACAACAGTTGGTATTCATTTGGTAACATTTTAATGAAAAAGGTGGCTAGGGAATTTGCGGTTCGTTGAACAAAATTTCTGTGTAACTTGGGACTCTTTCTTGCTGTAAAAATTTGTGTCCTAAAGAGTTAAAGTGAATCGTGCGAAATGATTTGATTTTGACCCTTTGCGGTCCTACGTCGAGCGTCACTCGACACAGCGCACACTGGGGTATTTGCCCCGAAAAATTGTACAAAACTCCTTCCATATTCAATCAATCTTTAAACTGACATAGCTTCGCTGAAATTTATTCAAATTCGATAAAACAAAGACGATTTTAAAGTTAACCCTTTGCAATCCTATGTCCAATGTGTCTCAACAAATCGTCGACATAGGACCTGCTGAAACGAAATTGCAGTGCGGACAGCAAAGGGTTAATGGTTGAAATTTTGTATTCATATTGGCCACGACAGTATTGTTCCTTAACGCTCGTTCTCTCTTCTAATAATGGTTTTTACCGTACCGTTCCGGTTGTTGAACGTTTACCTGCTTCTGCTCGATTAATCATTGTTGGAGAGTTAGTTTTCAATATCTCTTAACACTATTCCTACCAGAACCGGTCAAATGATCGTTTTTAAAATTTCGATTAAAATTTCATAGATACAACGTAATTGAATCGTCTTTAAACTTTAGACTTTTTCTCAAACATACGTATAATACATTTTTCAGTATTCACTTCTTTTTTCATTGTTTATTTTTTGAGAAAAATTTGTAGTCTGTCTTACGTGGAAATGTCGCGGTAGGAATAGGTGTACGTGAAGTATCGGTAGGAATAGTGTTAATGCCACTCGGTATAAAATGTTAATTATTTCAGTGTTCAGAGATTCCGACGACCGAGTCACGCTACTGCGCACATTTAAAGACCTATCTCGTCTCTGTGCAACGAAAATAACAATATTTACCGTAGATCGTTTTTCGTCCATCATCCATTATACACCATTGACACGAAACGTCATTTTCTTCGTGTTTGTTGGATACACATAAATCGATCAGAGTCGTACAAGATTTTTCCTTTCGCTCGATACGTTTAGCCATAAACGTTAGGGCAACGAAAATGTTGCTTCGTACTGCCAACGTATACACCATAGTTTCTAATCAACTAAGAATAGTTTTTGATTTAGCCGTTTATACTCGTAAAGTCAGATCTTGATCAAGCTTCACGAAGCTTAAACGTATTATTTAACAGTTAACTACGATAAAGTTGGCTTTTAACGATAAATTTTGGAATTTCATATTAAAACGAACGGTTTACACGAGAAAACGAACGAAAACGGTTCCTGATAAAAAGAAAAAAAAACTAGGCCTGCAACATGGTGATTAAATGTGAAAGTTAACCTCAAAATAAATTTCTTTAAGCGATCAATTAAGATGATCGAACTGTGTTTCATCGTCGAAAGTTTTTCGATTCTATCGCAAGATAATAATCTGTTGAAGTTGCTTCATAAATCATTCGGGTATTATGGCGTATCGATCCGTGGCACGTTGTATTAACTAAACATATCACTTGCTTCTAATTACATATCAATATAGTCGTAATTCTGCACACGATCCCAGTACGGTTTTTTTTATTACCAACCAGGTTTACGGGTTTCGGACTTAGTGAGTAAAATTTGCAAAAATAGTTACTATTATTCCCAGCAACGTTTGCCGAGTTTTATCGATAAAGCGATACAAATTATTCCCAAATCTATTTCCCTCTGAGTTCTACAATTTCAAATTCTTTTCTTATGTATACCTATTCCTTAATATATAAATACTTTGTTTTATACAAGTAAATTTTATGAGTAAAAATTTAATTTTTCAACTTATTCACGGTTACACTTTTAACAAATATTACTAATTAAATGTTATTTTGATATTTTTGAGATATTTGTAAGGGAGCACCTAGAACCCCAACTCTGATTTTAAACAAAATTTTCTAAAACCTTCCCGGGGATATTCCTAATAATTTCCCAAATTTTCACGGCGATTGGATGTATGGTTTTTGAATCTATCGAGTACAGACAGACAGACAGACACACATTCATTTATATATATATATAGATTTCGTCGTTTCCCATCTTCGTTTCTTTATTTTTTTTTCTTCGTTCACCACTGTTTATCGCTGATCATTAATGTTGAGGTTAATTAATCATAAAATAACGAGATGCATGAGCTGAGTGACGATGAATACGTATAATGAACGGTCGAATCGGATTTAATGCATGATAAGCTGATTAATAAACGGGGCTGGGCCGCAATATTTCGGAACGTAAACGTCACGTGAAATGGAAGCAACACGGTTCACTAATTTCTCTCCGTGACGGTGGCGGCGTCACGGCTTTTGAAAAGTTGACGGAACGAAACGCGAGCGCGCGCGTTTCCGCCATATTGTATCTGTTGTGCATATATTCTGGGGTTTATATGATGCGAGGGAAAAAGCCTTCCATAGTTATTCTTTCTTTTTCACGTATTGGTATCGACAATAGGGATTTTCTGTTCAACAGAGCTTGCATTTTTTTATTTTCTTTTACGAATAAATTTCTTTTTTTTTTTCAACGATCTGCATTTGCTGCAATTGAAAAGATGAATGAATAAATAGCAAATAAAAATAAAAAAAAATAATGATCGCTGAAAAGCGAAGGATTCGCGCGTAAACAGAATTTGGGGAATTTTTTTCTTCTCGTTAGTTTATCTGGTAATTATTTAGAAAAGGGGCGGACTAATCGATTTCGATGATTTTTAACCGTTTGAGGGCTAAGAAATTTTCTTGTATATATGCTAAAAGTGCGGGATGGAATGCATAGTTATTTTTTTCGGAAAATAATAAAAACAGCAATAATTAACTCTAATTGTTATATAAAAAGTCATTTTTAGGAAATAAAATTTTTTAGATTTATCTCTTCATATTATAGTCATTTTCAGATAAAGTAAAATTTGACATGGTGCGTTTCGTAATTATCAGTGTAACACTTATTTTAAAATGAAAATAATTTTTTTTTTATATCATCAAGGACCATAATTGAATGGTATTAATACAAATTGAAATTAATATGAACGCAACCGCTTTCATTATAGTAACAAACAGCATTTTTGGCAAAACATAAGAGAAGCGCGATAGCGCTTCGCCGCACTCAAACGGTTAAATATATCGTAGAAATCAACATTTTGAACAACTTTTTCTTGTACGTATAACCGCCGTTCTGCCTTAGTTTCTGAGATTTTTCCTCAAAACAATTGTTGCTACTACAACGAATTCTAACTATTTTTTTTTTTTTTTTGAATATGAATGTTTATTATAGCCTTTCAGATGCACTTACATATACAAAAAAAATCATTTGATCTCCAACAGTCAAAGAGATATCGCTTTTACAATGAGTTTTTACTTATTAGACTAACAAATTTAATATAAACATACGTAGCCATACAAATTTACATATATATATATATTTTTTTTAAATTTACATATATCAACTTTTTTTGGTTGATTTTTAAGACGGTTACCTAGGATAACTTTTCTTGATCTGTTTCTTAGTAATTTATGTTATGTCCAGAAAAAGGTCGTCAAAACTGGAGACGAATTCTAACTATATGTACGCGTCTGTGACTCTGTATGCGTCAGCTCACGATCGTCTCTTATCTCTTGTTTCTAATAAATAACGGCATAGTGACCAACGACGAATAATGTATAATTTGTCAAGTTAACCCTTTGCATTCGAGAGGTGACTGATAATTGTCTAATAATATCGACTTCAAAGATTTTCAAGTGCAAAATATTGACTAAGATTCGCTTATATTAAACTTCATTTAGTTGGATTAAGTCATGTACTAATATTTACACATATAACTATTTAACCTCTGGGTTTGACTAATAAATAAACTAACTAAAGTTTGAAAATTTACGGAACTATCATTTGGCGATTAATAGTCGCCTCTCGAGCGCAAAGGGTTAAATCTAGTTTGGGTTAGGTTCTCTTATTCCGGCGGCCGGCTACTCGAATCGAGTCTTTAACACACACCCGTTATACGCGTCAATTGTCGGTCGCCTCGAGGTACAGTGGATCCAAAAAGTATTCGTATTATAAGAAAATTCACCTACTTCTGAAATTCTGATTTCAATGAAATTTTATGTGTGTACAGAGCATGGTATTATAAGGAAATTCATCTACCTCTGAAATTCTGATTTCAACGAAACTTTATGTTTCAAAATTCTTCCCTTTTATATTTTATTCGGCAACCTCTTAGGAATCGCGATAAAGGGATTTCAGTGGTACTCATTAGATTTTTTAAAAGCAGAATAAATAAAGGCGAATAAAAATTTAGGATTTTATAAAATTTTAACGATCACGTGTCATACTCAAAATAGAAGTTTCATCCGATTCTCAAAAGTGAAATTAAAGAAATATTTATTTAACGTACAGTGACTCCAAAAAAGTATTCGTACGCTGTATTATAAGGAAATTCATCTACCTCTGAAATTCTGATTTCAACGAAACTTTATGTTTCAAAATTCTTCTCTTTTATATTTTATTCGGCAACCTCTTAGGAATCGCGATAAAGGGATTTCAGTGGTAGTCATTAGATTTTTTTAAAGCAGAATAAATAAAGGCGAATAAAAATTTACGATTTTATAAAATTTTAACGATCACGTGTCATACTCAAAATAGAAGTTTCATCCGACTCTCAAAAGTGAAGTTAAAGAAATATTTATTTAACGTACAGTGACTCCAAAAAAGTATTCGTACGCTGTATTATAAGGGAATTCATCTACCTCTGAAATTTTGATTTCAACGAAACTTTATGTGTGTTCAGAGCATAGTGTATCCTGCATGGAGCAATCTTTTTGCGGGCAAAATATCTTTTAAGGGGGCTGTGATAACGAATCTCAAAGTTTCAGCGATTTTTCACGCTTTGAATACAAACCTTTCCGTGTTCTTTTTTTTTTATGACAGGCCGATAGAGTATTAAAAATTAAACATTTTCTGTTTGAAAGGTTTTGCTTCATCGAGTACCATTACAAAGTTATCTTTAAAAAATGAGAGGAAACTTCAACGCTGGTTTCACCCCTTTAAAATGGCGTTTAGATGAAAAGAACAGATTAATTCATACGTATACTATTACGATCTACATACCCACAAAGTTTTACCAAACACTTCTATCAGACTCAGAATTTCAGGGTTCAACGAATTTATTCGTGAAATAGTGTACGAATACTTTTTGAAGCCACTGTATGTATAGAAACCATAAACAAACGGCGACTCGACGCTTCCACACACACTACCATAGTCGCATAGCTATAGGCAATATTCATTGTAGTAGTAGCAATAGCTTTTTTCAATAATCTCAGAAACAAAGGCCGAACAGTGGTTATGGGTGTAGGAAAAAGTTGTTCAAAATATTGATTTCTACAATATAATCAAAAATCGTCGAACCCCCCTCCCCTTTTCTAAATAATTACCGTTTTATCTTTTGTAGTTGATCGTACGATACAAATTTGAAAGATAATAGTGCCGCGTGCGGTCACGGCAGTGGTTAATGAACATTCGCAATGTGACTCTCTCTCTCGATGTTACTGCCAACAATATTGCGATCCATATCATTTGAGCGGCACATAAGCTGACAGGCTGGCATGCTCTGACAATGAATCGTAGCAGAGAGATATCGCGGACAATTACTCGAAGCCTTATGTACCTTCAGGGTTTAAGGGTTAACATAACCTCTTCATGAGCAGACACGGTATTTTAATTTTTTTTTTGCGATCGGTTTCCTCGTCTGTGTGCGTTCTGTGCATATTTAAAAAAGAAACGAATTTATAGACGTTCGTGTTGTTAAAATGTATTACGAAATATATCAAGTACTTTGAATTGTATTAAAAAGATACTCTGCTACATGTGTACTGATACGTGCAGTATTATGTTTCTAAATTAGTGATGTTTAAAGGAGCTGTTAAATTGTGAAAGATGTGCAATTTATTTTTTATGGGTCTAATACAGCATTTTTGTAATTATCTAAGAGCATCGTATTATTTATTAAATACCTCATTAAGTACTTATTATGCTTTCTATTTAATATAACTGTAAACGATAAGTGTAGCGTATACGATATATGGAATTTTTCGTTTTTGTGTCTGTATAAAATATTTTATGGTGTTCTTGAAATTATGTAAAGATAATATTTTATTTTATCATTTAGTAATTTGTGATTAATCGGAATAATTTAAAGTATCGGACAATTATTTTGTCACTTATACAAGTTGTTTAAACAAACGAAATTAATCCTTTATTTAATGTCGTAATAATTTGCAAGAGTCTGCTGAAAGTGATCGAAGCAATATCTTTACTGTAACAGTACACAGAACAATCCTTGAAATTTGAAGAAATCGAGTTTATCTATCCCCAAATTATTCTAAACAATAATTATGAATGGAACACTTTCAGAATATATATTTAACTAGAATTTTTTCTTAAATGTTTAACAAAAGAGAATTTACATCAAATAAAAATTTACAAACGTTTTTTAACAGCATCAGATAATATGTAATATTTACTTCCATGTGCAATTTTAGACCAATAGTATTTATTATTAAATGATTGAAACCAAACACACAGGTCACGTGCACAAAAATTTGTATGCATTGATAAAAGTTCCAATTATCTTTTACAATAAGGTTATTATTTCCTAGTATTATAATTTTATCGTGTATTCACAAACATAATTTAATTGAATGCAATATTACTTAACGTTTTTTTTTTCTTAGTGTAGTTTCGTTTTAGTAGCATAAATATTTATTATTAGTTTTGGTCGCGTTTATTGTTCACATAAAAACGTAGATCGTATTAAAAAAGAGGGGTTGTCGCAGATTCAATCTTGATATCGACTATTTAATTTAACGTTCAAGTGGCCTCCCTATTTATGCTTCCTCGTTCATCAAACAATCAACCATAATTTGTTCTGTCAACTACGTCATTTGATGTATATTAAATGATAATCGAAAACTATTCAGTTTCGTGTATTTCGATAATCATTGTTTTTATCCAAGAAACAGCTTTTTTTTTGATCATCAATTTTTCGAGGTTCCCGTTTCATTTCCTTCTCTCGCCTTAAAGAGCGAAACGTAAGAATGTGCATTTAAATAAATGATTGTGTCAGTGTATTTGAATATTGTATCGGTGTATTCGAATTAACAGTTAACGACTTGTGGATATTAGTAACCAATTAAACGGATTAATTGGATGGAGGTAAATGATACATATATATTTTGTAATAAATATAGATGTTACAAAATTATCAATGACAAAATTATTCAGACAATATTTAAGCTAGGAGATCAATATGATCATAATTTTATAACAATAAACACCTGAAGAATATTCTGTTGTGTATTTCTTAGAATCGATTACTATTCCCATTTATTATTTGATAAAGGAAAATAGAATTGACGTATGAAAAACAAAAATTAACATATCTTGCGTAACAAATATTCAGTGAGTTTCAACTCTATATCCTATAACAACCATATCATAACATAAATTTTATATAATTGTTGGGCCATAAACGTGGTAGAGTAGAATAGAGAAAATTGTTATATATATATACATACATACATATATATACATTCCTAAAGTCATGGCGAATTTCTACAAGACAAGTATTATACCTCTAACATAAGTAAACATGAAAGTGAAGGAACCGAGTCGACACTGAAATGATAATACAAAGTAATGAAATGAAGTAAGCAAGTCCTGCACGTATATATCAAAGAGTTTGCTATAGAGACTACCTTAATTGCTTGACGTCTCTTTTCAGGCTTTATTTGTTCCTTCCCTCGGCCAAGGCTTAGTTTATGTAGGTGTAAACTCAATAAATTTAATTAGCAAGCGTTTCGTGTCTCGGTTAATATTGCAGTAGCAAGTTCGTGTCGTTGGATTATTTGTGTGCCACGTATACGAGTAATAACCCATTATAAATTATAATTTATAACATTAAAAGTCGCACGAAAAAGTCATTCATCTTATGCAATTCGTGTATCTAGTAATTTAGATACTAGAGGCGGGCTACAAAGTCATTGTTGGGAAACGAAACAGTTACTGGTTTCTGCTGTTACGTATAGGTTATCTTTCCTTAACCTGCGCCATGTGACGGCGCGAGAGTCGAAGTTGAAACTAAAGAACATTCACACGATTTAATGCTTACGAGCTATCGAGGAGTAAATAGCCCTTCTAAAGTTCAACAGTTTGCAAAGTTCTTTTCTACCATTTCCCTCCTTCCACCTCTTCTTTCTCCCCCCTCTTTCCGTCACCCCACTCCAACTGCTTATTTTTTCCTTCTTTTATCAAACAACTCGACGGCCAAACTTTTATTACTCTTGAAGTATTAACAGTCAATGAATACAGTAGTGTCTCATTAAGTGTAATTCAATAAGTATTAAAAAACTGTAATTGTAATCGGAACAATGTTGTCGTATAACAAAAATTCCATCGTTCGTTCAGTTTATTTTGTTCCTATCTCTCATATTTCCGTCAAACAATTTCGTTTCATCGATCATAAATTATGCTCTAATCGTCTTGCGTTTAATTGTTTTAAGATTTATGAGTTGTTTGAGAATCACGCATTGCCAGATGTTCTCATCGTTCGATCACGATCAGTTTCACGGAAGTGTGTGTATCGAGCGTTTTTTTTCCTATTCGACGTTCGATCCTCAATACCGCTAGAAGACGTATCGACTTTCCATAACTGCCAGCAATAATTTCTAATCTGTATCAGTCTGGTAGGTGTCGCTGAACAAGTAGGAAAACGGATGTGTGCATAAATGTTTTGTGCGTTTGGTGTTCATATGAACGAAACAAGAGGAAAAAAAAGAAGGTTATTTTTTGGTGTTACGTACGTAGCTTTTGCATATGCATATATGTGTTGTTGTATCGTATAGAGCGAGTTTCACGGATATAGATGGATGCGCAGAGGAAAACGAGAAGCGTAACGATAAAGAACACCGAGCATGTAGTCGCTATGAAAAATAACATATAACCGCGACGCGCGACACAGTCAAGCATACTTGACGATTCTATAGGTGCTCTTAATGCATTCTGAAGCTGTTTGTTGAACACGTCCGATAAGCCTGTTAAATTAATTTCCCTCGTTTTTACTACTCTATTTGATTTCCTGGAAATTATCAAACACTTGTACGTTGATCATAACCTCAGAGTTGACTTTAGTTCATGCGAGAATTGCGTTCCGTATGCGATCTTTTTGTCACCCACGATGTTAATCCCCTAGAGAAGTTTTAGTGCATCAATAGTCATTTGGCGGAATACTCAATTAATTTTAATCCGTCATCGTTAAAAAAAAAAATATCGTAATCGGTGTTTGTACAGCGATTTCATTTTGTGTTTATTTTTGCTAAAAAACACCGTGATGTTATACATACGAATAAAATATACACATTTATTCGACTAAATGATCATTTTTAATATGACGTAAAATTTTCATATGTACAATCACTTTACATGGATGAGAATGAAGCTTTTAAGTACTCGCGTGACGTTCACGTTTAATTCGTTTTTATTTATAAAAACGATCCTCTTTATTGTTCTTATCGTTCAATCGAGTGCCTCGCGGAAAAGTGAGGTTAAACTTGCTGTTATTAACGATAAACTGCCTAATGACCATTTCAACAAATACACTGGACACGCGATTCATGCAAAATTATGTCCTACTGCCACGAGTTACTCTTTGTTACAACATTTTCGAAACTTGGTCCAAATTTAGTGTTGCAAACAAAGAAAAACATTACGTTACTTTTCACAAGCGTTGAACAAAACTAAGTGTTTTACTAAATTTTGCAACCGATAGCTATGTATTTCGTTTCTAGATATTAGTTCATCCTCAATCTCTCCTAGAACTTATGGCAGTTCGGATTCCTGCATATCAGACATGACATGCATATCAAGCATATGTAACATTCATAGAGTAAGAGAAGGTAGTTCGGAGGGTAACTCTCTCTTGGGAATTGCTGGAGCCCAATTAATAAAAGCGGACGGGAGGAAAGAAGAGTGTGAAACAAATAAAAGTGTGTAAAGTATATGCGTGTGTGCGTGGAAAAGTATATGTGTGTGTGGTGCGCGCATGTGCGCGTACCTCGTAAAAGGGGCACGGAATATCCTAGTTTGTAAATGTTTAAAGTGAACTCGGCAAGAAAGCTCGCGAAAGAAAGAGGACGAGAGTGTGTGTGAGCGACAGAAATGCAGAATGAAGAAACATAAAAAAGTGAGAAAATCAGTTTTAAGGGATGTTAACGATGTACAAATGTGTAATTTAGTGTCGCAAGAGAAATCCGTCTACGATGCGGTAACACGATAGCAGAAAATATTAAAGCAGAACAAACAAACAAAAAAAAGATATTACTTTTATTTTATGAGAGAGAAAGAGAGAGAAAACGAAAGAGCGAGAGCGAGAGAGAGAGAGAGAGAGAAGCGCATACAGGTGAACCTTTAGAGAACCTAGGCGTACCTATATTTCCATGATTACACATTTTTTGAACGTATACATGATAAATAAAAAAAGAGAGATTAATTACCACGAGCGAGGAAAAGGGAGGGAAAGAAGGTGAAAGCCCTCTCACACACTCTCACGTGCGGTAAATCATGTGCTATGACCGACAGTTGTCGAAATAAAATTTTTTTTGATCAAAAGATCTTCCAGTGTTTTATTCAATACACCTAAATTTTTATACGGATATTTGTTTTTCTTTAATAACGTAAGTAGGTTACTGAAAATTTATATTGTGATAATTAGATATAATATTGAAGAATAATTTAACTGTACGATCCACACGGATGCATTCCTGGGCAAATTTAATTGTAAAATGTTACTTTAAATACGTTTTATTTTCACCATAATGTGTGGTTTGTTCCATAAATCAATTTCCAGCTTTTCAGATTTTCATAGCTGACTTCATTAATTTTTTTCATATATATATTTTCATTCATGTTGCGAAAATATACATTTATATGGAATTAAATATACCACAAATAAATCATACGTCAAAATAAATAAAGAAGAACACACAAACAATTTTAAACTACAGTTTAACCTATAATTTTTGTAGCTCAAATCATTTAAAATTTTAACAATTGTCCTAAATTTTGAACTAAATTAAAATGAATTTTCAAAAATTTAAAAAGATTCATATCAAATATATGGTAATAATACAATACATGTACTTACTTAAATCCAGAAATGAAGAAATTAGCCCTTCACATAATTAAAACGTTTGGCCATTTGAGAGGGTTTTTATTAATCCACGGAAATGATAATTGATGAGAAGATGAAGTCGGTATGTATTTTGGAACACTTAATAGAGTTGATCTCAATGTAAAAGTGCTGCCACTGTGGTGCGCAAAAAAGTGACGCGGTTTTAAAAGGGCGACTGTGACGACGAATAAAAACGCAGGCTCGTGACGCGAAGAAGAGAAGAGAGATCCCTCATCCGTCATTACTGTAAGCGGTCTTTTATCAATGGCAAGAGGGTCGCGGATGTGAGATCGATCAGTCACATTGTTAAGTGAGAAATTACGATGAATCTTGAATGTCTCGCGGCACTCAGCTGAATAAAAATCCAATTCCCAGGTATCTATCACAAGGTCTTGTTTTAATAACGTATATATGTATGAACTACTTGCATTTTATTTTTAATTGTTAAAATATTGGCTTTTGCATACGAACAGTCGTTTTCGTTTAGCGCCATAATAGTATTCGAATCTTTTAACTAAGTGATTAATTGAAACATTTACTGTTTAAAAGAAACCTGTTTCTTTTCATTCAAGCTTTACTTTTATTAAATTTGAGAAGAAGTTAAGACATTTTCGTTGGTTTTTCGTATTTACGCATACTTCCTTCCTTATTTAGCGTTACATTATTTATAGTAAAGATATGTTCTAATTATTTTCTTTTAATCTAGTAAGTGTACTTGAATTTTTAAACTACACGATTTAAAGTTGAAATATTTATTATTTATAAGACGTTTGTACTTTTTCGCAAGATTAAGGAAGTTTTAAAATATTCTGTTATTTCTTCGCTGACCTGTTTTTCTTTCATTCTCTCTTACATCGTTTCTTAGTGGTATAAGAATGTTTGAAACTCGTAACGGAACAATTAAGATTTAGATATTCATTGTTTGAAAGAAACGTTTTCTTTAGTAATGTTTCATAATCATTTTAGATTCAGTTTATATGAAATTTTCAAAGTTTCGAAAATTTTTGTTATTTCTTCATAAGCCCGCCTTTTTCTTCATTTTCGAGGTTAGTATTGCTGGAAGAAAACGTGTGGAGTTTTCCCTAACTTTCTACAACTTCTTTCTTGGGGCGCTAACTTAATATTACGCGTGATCTCGACTGCGGTATAACTGAACTGAAATTCGTGCGAAAGAATAAGGTAAGAGAGTCGTAATACTGTTTGAAAAGTAATATGTGGCTAACTATAATATTTTTCGGAAATAGCAGAGAATAACTTTTAATTTGATGCGAAAATAAATATTGTATCACGCTTTGTATAATGTTTATATGTATATGTACATCTCGATAAGCAACGTCAATATTTCTATGCTTCAGTAGATATTTCGTATATCCTAAGTTATGACCTAACGCTAAGCGACAAAGAGAGATAGACATATTTTGGTATGCACTATATTTTTGAAGAAAGAATCTCGTAAAGTAAGAAGAAAACTGTCCATAAGGAAAAAGTGGAATGTGACTATAAATCTGGTGAAAATTATGGAAATTTCATATCACTTTTCTGAGCACCAGTTGTTAAGAAAGATTTTTATTTTTATTTTAATAACCTCTCAGGGGTTTCTGATTCTATAGCCCTCCTTTTTTTAGATAACTTTCAAGACAAAAATTGTTCTTGTTTTTTAATAATATACAGTAAATTTTGAACTTCTTGGCACTGTTACAGAGGTTTTAAAAAACCCCGTTTGAAACGTAAAAACGACTTCGATCCAGTTTTCATGGGAACAATCCCAAGGCAGGGTATCCTGAATCTCACGGTACAATTTTCCATTTGCCGTTCCGTAATAAACATCGACACCCATATCGATATTTTAGATTTAACTCCTTTCTATATTGGCCATACATTTCTACCTTATCGTTCCGTGCTTACGTGGAGACATTTTTACATGGACTATTCTTCAGTACCAGCTGTATCTTTCAGGCGGCGAATCAAAATGCGAGGGAGAGAAGAATATTTTTCTTCATAATCGTCAATCGTCTAACATGAAAAAATATGTGGCAGTATATAGTTCTATACAAAATGAGATTTATTCTTGCTATCCGTTTCTTTGAGAATAGTGGCCGTTAATCGTAGTTTTACATGTATTTTTGAATATTAAGCATTTAATATGATTCTATAATGTGAATGAGGTAGAAGAGGTACTTTACATCTAATGTAGGCTTTTGTCCATCACCATTTTAGTATTATCCTCAATTTTACCGTTTCAACATGGAATAAGGTTAGGGTTCTTTACCATTTGTAATATTTTCGTGTACGTTAAAAGTGATAGTATGATGACTGTGATAGGTTTTTAATGGGTCAAATGGAATAGATAGGAAAATTAATTATAACATAAACAGCAAATACACACACGTTCCTTGATACATGTTTCTGTTAATATTGTCATAAAAATAGTTGTACAATTAGTATAATTTGGATTAGCTGTTACATTTCACATAAATTTAGCAAGTCTAACATTTTAATCTTTTTCTTGTATTCTTCTTTTTTCTCTTTTTTTATTTGTATTACGTGCAATTTATATTAACATCATCATGTATAAAAATGGTTTCCAGCCCGTTCACAAATAAAATAATAATAATAATAATAATAATAATAATAATAATATAAAAGTCCACCGTAACTTATACTGTGGAGTTTTAAAGAAACCATGCTACGGGTTCTATTACATTAGTGAATTTGCTGACAGGATGTTATCTTTTTATTTATTTTTTCTTAAATTCATCTCATGTATATGTCGTACAATGTTCCTGGAAATAGTACCTCTCTGAAATTGATATCTTTGCAATCGACGCAACGAATTTGCTTTTCTGCGGAGAGGTCGTCGGTGTGTTGACCTAGTGGAAACATCTGGTGAGAATCTGTCCGATGAAATCGCAGAAGGCGGCGCTGGCAGTGTAGGGGTGGCGTGTGGGGGGGAAGGTGGGGTGGGTAGGCGAGTTCCAAAACTTCATAACGGACAATCGCGTTATCAGGCCAATATCGTGATTGGTATCATTCTTTTCGCTTGGTTACTCCAAGCCATGATTCTGTTTTTTTTTTTTTTGGCAGCGTAATAAAAAAGAGACGGAACGATGGAAAAGGTGGAAAAAAGATTTGATATATATTCGGACGTAGCTTTCATTTGGAAGGAAATTTTCTATTTTGTCTCTGATGCATATTTTATAATGCTTATATCGAAACGTTAATGAGAAAGAGAAAAAACCAATCAGGAAACTATGCACATCCGTTTTTCATTACCTTTTTTAATCCGGTTAGAAAGTGGCGGTCGTAAGTTACCTTTCAGTTATAAATTTTCTAACTTCGTCGTTAATTACTTAAACTTCATCACTCGAGCTTTGATTACCGAAACTTGGCTCGATGTAGATTATATCAAAGTCGGGGTGTACCCTCGAGGAAGGTTTTACGATTAATTATTTTACAATTTATCGAATGACGATTGCTTCGGTGGTTAACGCAGGAGAATAAATAAATTTTCGAAAATTCAAATTGAATTACCGTAGAATTCCGATTATCCGAACGCAGCACCATTTAATAATAGTCATTTCCTTTAAAAATTGATGAAATTTAACAGTGATAAAGATTTAAGACATTCAGATATTTAAACTGAACTGTTATTTAATTAACTACAGTAATGTAACTGTTAATTAAATTTAACAGTGATAAAGATTTAAGACATAGATATTTAAACTGAACAGTTTTAACTGTTAATTAAATTTAACAGTGATAAAGATTTAAGACATACAGATATTTAAACTGAATTGTTGATTAATTAATAACAGTGATTTAACTGTTAATTAAATTTAACAGTGATAAAGATTTAAGACATACAGATATTTAAACTGAATTGTTGATTAATTAATAACAGTGATTTAACTGTTAATTAAATTTAACAGTGATTAAAGATTTAAGACATTCAGATGTTTAAACTGAACTGTTAATTCATTAATAACAATGGTTCAACCGTTAAATAAACTTGACAGTGTTAAAGATTCAAGACATTCAGATATTTAAACTGAACTGTTGATTAATAAACGAAATTTAGTATAAAAGAAGGCAATCGTTCTATTATTTAAAGATCTTGTTATCTGAACATTTTTGTCTTCCAATTAGTTCATACATATATGCGAAAGACTCTACTGTATACTAATCAATACATTGAAATTTAACGGCGTTTAAATAACTTACTAACGATTGTTCGATGTTATATGATAGGATATTTTGATACTTAGCCAACCGAATGGTGAGATCTAATTCTAATTACTGAGATTGATGAGATCATTGATTCTAATTACTTTTGTTATTAGTTAATCTTGATCTAATGTTGTTCACAATTCAACAAATGCATTTTTCGCTTTCACAAAGTACAATTTTCAGTAAATTCTTAATAAAGTTAGTAAAATGTTATCCCTTAAATGTTCAACATACCATTCAAACGGCCTGAAAGTTATTAGTATTCGCTTACTGTTGCAAAATTATCGCTATCTACACGATATATTTTATCGACAGGCAACAGATTTTTTTCTTTTATGACCGTCAAATGCGAATTAGACATTGACAAATCGAAGGCTATCGAAAATCTGAAATAGATGTAAATTGCATTGTTATTTTATTGTGTAATTATTTGATTTTCAAAGGTAAGTACGTACAAAAATAGTTTTTATATCCGACTAATATATTTTCTTCGATACAATTATTTTGTTTTGAGTTAATGCATTTGTAATTTTATCAGTGTTATTTTCTGGTAAATGCAACAGAAGGGTTTTTAACCCCTTAACGTGCACACTCGAAATAATTCGAGCGACAATTAAATTTACAATACAATAAAAATTTTGATTATTTTTGTATTTTTTTAATTTTCTTGCCAAGACAACGTTTTAAATTGTTTTTTTTTTTACATTAAAAAAAATTGATTCTTTTTTTTTCAAAAAACTGTGTATCACGGGATTAATAAATTACTATAAAAATATTGTAAAAAAAATTTTTTCTTTATTTTTCCCTGCACCAGCATGTACATGCCTACGTAATATATTTTTTTCAAGGTGCAAGAAAAAATTATGCATTCAAGGGTTAATAAGGTTCTCGATTGGTGAAGCCTTAGAAAATAGCCAATACTTTTTAAACGCAGCAATTTAATTTTACCATATATAATTTAATTTTACGTGTCCATATCGTGTTGAACTGACATCAGACACGTTCTTTTATCGCGTATTGAAAACTCTTCTTCGTTTCATATGACGGTCTATAAAATTTTGATACGTAACTATTGATTTTACCGGATTTATGTGGCTGTGTATATTCTAAACGCACACGAGTCTTGTGTATTGTCGATTTTTGTTGTTTTCATTCGAATTCACGCAGTCACGCGTTTTTAAGGCTTCGGTTTCAAGCGATTTTCGAATTGAGCCTCGATAATACCTGCGCACAGTGAAACTTGATTTCGTTTTAAGCTGATCATGGCCACGATCGTTATTTTACAATGGGATCGTTTTCTGGATTTTTTTTGTTTGTCGAATCTCCGGTATCGAGGTTTGATCTACAGATATCTGATTTTTAGTAGACGGATATTCGTAGGAATACATATTTTTTATTTCAGTCACATTTCTTTTTTTTTCTTTTCTTCTTAAATCAAACCCTAACTTCATGAACTTCATTTATATATAACTTTATTTTATTTATTCATATATATTTATTTATTTGTAATGTTTATGTATAACTTCATTTATATATAACTTTATTTTATTTATTTATATATTTATTTATTTGTAATGTTTATGTATAACTTCATTTATATAGAACTTTATTTTATTTATTTATATATTTATTTATTTGTAATGTTTATGTATAACTTCATTTATATAGAACTTTATTTTATTTATTCATATATATTTATTTATTTGTAATGTTTATGTATAACTTCATTTATATAGAACTTTATTTTATTTATTTATATATTTATTTATTTGTAATGTTTATGAATAACTTCATTTATATAGAACTTTATTTTATTTATTTATATATTTATTTATTTGTAATGTTTATGTATAACTTCATTTATATATAATTTTATTTTATTTATTTATATATTTATTTATTTGTAATGTTTATGTCTAACTTCATTTGTATAGAACTTTATTTTATTTATTTATATATTAGGTTGGGGAAAAAGAAATCCATTATTTTTTCGTTAGATAGCTGTAACAATGTACATATATCTCGTAAAGTATTAATCAGATAAATTCAGACTTGTGCTCGTTGAAAAAGTGACAATCCATGCTAAAAGAAGTTCTTTTACAGTTTTTCAACTGGTCGATTCAGTTGTGAGTAAATATTGTGTAAAAGATGGAAGTTAACAAAACGAAAATTTGGTGTATTTTACAATTTTGTTTTGATAAACGCGAAAATGCAAAACCGTGCATATTTAACCAAATCAGACAATCCGAACCGTGTTAAATAAAAGTCCTACAGTAAACGTAAAAATAATGGATTTATTTTTCCCCAACCTAATATATATATTTATTTATTTGTAATGCTTATGTCTAACTTTATTTATATATAACTTCATGAATTTTAGAATTAACTTTTCATAAGTTACGATTAGCCGTTGTGTTTTAATTTAATGAAATAGTAAAGTTGTATTGGTTAACTTTAATAATTTAATGTTACAAAGCCAAATATTTGATTAATTTCGTATATCACTATACGTGCACGCGTGAAATATTGTTTTTGGCTTTTCCGAACTGACCTGACCACATTTTAGTTACATTCTACACGTTTCAATATATTATAACTGAATAAACACCGGTGGTGTATACTAATTACTGTGTGTGATTCATGCGAAATTTATTTTGTACACATTTCGGTATGCACAATACATTTGTGTACAACTTGTTTGACATAGTTACACAACGCCGTTACTGCGGTAACAAATGTGTAGAAAAATCCATGGGGATTTCTGGTAACCTCGTTCCCGCCCGTACATCGAGTCGGTATCTAGGGAATAGATGAAATCCCTATTGAAGATCAGGTAAAAAGGAGCCGATTTCGATCTGTTGCGTCTGGTTTAACAATTTACGCTCGAGAAGCGAGTGTTAATCACCAAATGATAGTTTCGCAAAGTTTCAGACTTCAGTTCAATTTGTTTATTAGTCAGATCTGGAGATTCGATACGTAAATTTTAGAACATCACTTAACTAAACTAAATGATGTTCAACTCTTTTAGTGCCAACGGGCCGAACTATCGAACTAACGTGACTGACTCGAGCT
This sequence comes from Tetrapedia diversipes, assembly GCA_033822845.1. NCBI lineage: Eukaryota > Metazoa > Arthropoda > Insecta > Hymenoptera > Apidae > Tetrapedia > Tetrapedia diversipes. The sequence goes on from JAOPTO010001166.1 coordinate 147,304, forward strand.
ATACTGTAAGATAAGATTAAAAGAAAACTTTAAGTCACGTAAAAAGAAGGTTTAACTTCTTAATTTATACTCCATGCTAATTAATAAATAGTGTTCTACCATAATGACAATAAAAATGAATAGATGAACAATATTTGCATACCACAAAACTATGTTTTGCATCGTTCTGTCGTCTTAAGACCAAAGGGTCAAAGAAAATAAATAAATTAATTAATAAGAAATAACGGTAGAAATAAAATTTGTATTCTATGCTAATCAATAAATAGTGTTCTACCAATAGATAAAGAATATTTGTGAATCATAAAATTATTTTTTACATTGTCTTGTCGTCTTAAACTTTTGTCCCCTACTGTATGTTTTTTCCCTCCGAGGTAATGCCTCTGGATTCGTCCTTGTCCTTGTTTCACAAGAAAAGAGGGAAAAGGGAAAAGCTGTGAAGGCAGAAAAGAGAAAGGAGAGGAAAGGAACTGAAAAATAAAGTGGAGCAGATATTCATTTCCGCATAATATACAGTTTTAACGGGCGAGAGCAATATCTGGCGACAAAAGAAAGTTTAATGCGTCCCACTCTGTCACGCCGGGAACGTTGGGATTGGGGGGGGGGGGGGGGGGGTTAAGTTTCTAGTTGGAAGAAGAAAATTTCAGCTCGTAATTAAACTCAGTGAAAGTTTCATTAAGCCGCGAAGGTTTATGGCGGCAAACGGTGTCGGTAATTTACCTAGAGAGCGAAGGGAATCATAAATTAGCACGTGTAAACGTATGCACATCCCGAAGGATCGAGAACCGTGTAATGTCTGAATTTACGATTTCTTCTGCATCGCGAGAGGCGTGTAAAATTGAAGGCTTTGATTGATAATTGATGGTAACCATGTAGGGACGAGTGACACTCATTGGTTGGTATCAGCTTGTGAAAAAAATAACGTACATGAGATCTTTTGCCAGTGAGTCTCTATGGGAAACATCACATGTCTAGCAATTAAGCCATTTATATATTTATTATACTGAAATATATTATAATTAACCCTTTGCACCCGAGAGGTGACTGTTAGTCGTTTTTTAATGATATTAACTTAAAAAATTTGCAAATTCGAAATATTTACTAAGATTCGTCTATATTATACGTCATTTAGTTTAGTTAGGTGATATACTAAAATTTACGTGTATGACTATTTAACCTTTGAGTCTAACTAATAAACAAGCTAACTGAAGTCTGAAAATTTGCGAACTATTATTTAGTGACTAACAATCACCTCTCGAGTGCAAAGGGATAATATAATAGTATTATTAGTATAAGTATTATTAGTGCATTTATTACAACAATAATGGCTGCCTGATGCGTGTGTAGCAGAGTCTCTTCTATTGTCGCTGTCGAAAGAAGTTAAAAAAATTAATTATTAACCCTCGATTGTCACACTACATTGGGTCATCTACTCCAAAAGTTCACAAAGTGGAGGTCTTGACCCACTGAACTAATTTTGAGTGGATCGTGTTATTTATTGTCATTAACTCTTTGAGTGTTACGTTACACACATATATACTTGGGTAAGTGGACGATAACACAGGGCCAAAGACTTGCAATTACGAAAGCACAGTTGAGTTTCACTTCCAGCAAAGGCTCGAGCCGAGCTTCTAGGAAAGTCGAGGGATATATCCTCTCAGTAGTGGGAATGACTAAGTTTCACTTGTCGAAGCAAAAATGGCTAGCAGTTATTCAGGCTTTACTGTATATTAAACAGTAGCATGCCCACGTTGAAGTAGATGACGAACAGCTCATGATTCGTTGTAGAATCTGTTCGTTTATCTATACAGGGTGTTCGGACGAAGCTGGGAGAAAATTGAAGAGGTAACTCTATGCGACATTCTAAGACGAAAATCAAGAGTAAAAAAGTTGCGTTTGACGCTTTGTTTATGAGTTATAAGCAATTTAAAAAACGCGTTGTGTTACGCCTGAGAGCAGGCAATCGGGCAACACGGTAGGTAACGGCACTGTGCAGCTAGCTACGTTACCTACCGTGTTGCGTATTGCCTGCTCTCAGGGGTAAAAGTGCCCGTTTTTTTAGTTGCTTATAACTAATAAACAAAGCGTCAAACACAAAATTGTTACTCTTGATTTTCGTCTTAGAATGTTGCATAGAGTCACCCCTTCAATTTTCTCCGAGCTTTGTCCGAACATCCTGTATAACAGTGCTTTCTGCTCGTGAAAGTGTCTACGTTGCTGACTAACACAATTCGCGTGAGCTATTCACGAACAGCAGTGTGGACCTGACATAACAACAGTTCCCTCCTCACACACGCCTCGGCTATGAAAAATGATCCAAAAAGCAAGGACAAGAATATGCTACAAAAGATGGCTTTTGTAGAAAAAAGGGGGATCAGCGAACAACATTGGAGGGAAGAATAAAGAGGGGGGAAGAAGGAATCGAGATAGTTGTCAGTGGTCGACGATAGCAGTTGGATGCATTATGAGGGCTTCGCTGTGAAATTTCAAGCCGCGGCTGAATTCGCATTTCCCAGCTTGAAAAATGATGCGTTGCATCCACGGATAGATGCAACCGACTCCGCATACGCTATATCTGTTTGTTCTCCGTTCACGTGTGTGTGCACTTGGTATTTACGCTGCCCTCAAGTGTTTGTGCGTTCGTCTACCTGCAGGCACGGCCGTATTTGCCAGCGCATCTTTATTCCACGTTGGCAGCATGCGACTGTACACACCTGGTCATAAGTCTTAGGACACTTGTTCTGTCTGTTCTAGATCTGAAAAAATTAGGGATGCGGTGTAAAATTTTTATTCGACGTTCTGTTAACCCTTTACGACCTAAATTCCATGCCCTTCGTAGAAAAGAGAATCCACGACCGATCACAATTTCTGGTTGTAGGTTATAGAGCATTTTATTCTCTATCTTTTATTTTTTATTATTATTTTAATTTTCATTTATTGGTCAGAGTTGAAAATAAAAGAGAGTTTTATTCTCAATTTTTTATTTTTTATTATTATTTTAATTTTCATTTATTGGTCAGAGTTGAAAGTTAAATAAGCAGGAATTAATTTTAATTAACAAATATTGTAACGTACAAGACTTGTCGAGTTAACTCGTCGTCCCTTAACGATTTCGATGCATGAGTCACCTTATTGAACTTGGTGGCGGAAAAAGTATTGTCTGCACCGTAATTGGTTAGGAACAAAAGACAGAAATAGACTCTGAAGAGAGAAGGATATATTCCTTATTAGGCCCCTACGAAAGAGCAATTGCTGTATTGCTCAGCTTTCCTCTTTATCATACACCTGTAATGGTCAACAATTCCTAGGCGAGAAAGTCTCAGTGAATACCAAGCGAACTAGTTTACAATTATTCGCAAACTATTTCCACTTCGTTCCATCGGACCTGGTTACAAAGGCCTACATCGACTTAGAAAGGTCCAAGAGCAAAGCTCCATAACGTAGGATGAACCTTCTTACAGTTCATTAGTCAAGCGTGATCCTGTGTAACTGAATGATGTATGATGAAACTGACAAAACTTCTTTTGACCTGCTCTGTTGCTTCATAGAATCCCTAACGTCTGCAGGTGTGTCGTAACACTTTTAATGCAACCTTGACATGTATATTAAGAAGTTGAGAACTACTGAGTCGATCGTAAATTGTCATACTGGAATACAAAATTTAAGTTTCAGCATACATCCATGCCACAACGTCGATCGAGTCGAGTTCTAATGAATTCTTTTTATTAGTTAGACTCAGAGGTTAAAGAGTCATATATGTAAATTTTAGTGTATCACTTATCTAAACTAAATGATATTTAATATAGGCGAATCTTAGTAAGTATTTCGAATTTTAAAGTTTTTGAAGTTGGTATCATTAGACTACTGGTTATCTCTCGAGTGCAAAGGGTTAATACAGCTGGGTCTCGATTAATGCGAGTTAAAGTAATACGGTATTCGATTTGATATATATACTAAACTAAATGAAGTTTAATGTAAGCGAATCTTAGTAAATATTATGAACTTGAAAACCTTTGAAGTTAATATTGTTAGACGACTAACAGTCACCTCACGAGTGCAAAGGGTTAATACAGCTGGGTCTCGATTAATGCGAGTTAAAGTAATACGGTATTCGATTTGATATATATATACTAAACTGAATGAAGTTTAATGTAAGTGAATCTTAGTAAATATTATGGACTTGAAAACCTTTGAAGTTAATATTGTTAGACGGCTAACAGTCGCCTCTCGAGTGCAAAGGGTTAATACAGCTGGGTCTCGATTAATGCGAGTTAAAGTAATACGGTATTCGATTTGATATATATATATATATACTAAATTAAATGAAGTTTAATGTAAGTGAATCTTAGTAAATATTATGAACTTGAAAACCTTTGAAGTTAATATTGTTAGACGACTAACAGTCGCCTCTCGAGTGCAAAGGGGTAATAGAGTATCCCAAACTTCTGAAAGGGAGTGTACGCATATGTGCGTTCGAACGACTTTTTCATTCCAACACCGACGCGTTCAAGTGTCCATCGACACACCGCGAGTGAGACAGGAATTACCTAGCGTCGATCGCGAGCGCCCTCGGAGGCGGGAAACGGATGAAGAGCGAGACGATCGAAGCGCAGCGAAGAATAGCGGAGGCGAGTGGAAAAGAATGGAAGAAAGAGGAGGAGGGGTGTAGGAGGAGGGAGGAAAGAAAATGAGAGGGTGCGTGTCCAGAGAGACAGAAAGAGGGAGACCGAGAGGGGGGGGGGCAAGTAGGAAGTCCATTCGCGACTGCTTCATTAACGGCAGGGTGGCAAGGGCATCGTGGTTGAAAGAGATTGGAAGGTCGGGCTGCGAAAAAAGAAAGGAGGAAAAAAAAATGGCGGAAGGACAGGCCTTGAGGGGAGAAAAAGAGGAGACCAAGTCGTGACGGTCAAGTCGTGTTCCAGCTTAGCCGCCTCAGGATTGGATCGGGAGGGATATAACCGCGGAAACGTGGACGGAGAAACCGACTGAGGCTTTCGAGGCCTTAAGCAGCCCCTATTTTTTCGCTGACATTTTTCGACGACAGAAAAAGCAGGGGAGGACAGAGATTTACCGTCCCTTTGATGCTTAGGGGCCGAATGAATAATAAGAGGGGATGAAGCAGGGTGGGAGGGGTGCATACGTGGAACGGTATATGCGTTTAACGGTTTTGGTGCGCTATAATGGTAATAGAATGGTAGCACGAGAATAATTATTATTTTAATTATTTTAATGCACAGCTGTTTTGAAAAAAACCGGTAAAAAAAAAATCAATTTTTTTTTAACACGTTCGTCGTTTAGCATGATTCGGTTAAGTTTCTCGCTGGGTCTAAATCCGATTGCGTAGAAAATTAGGGTAAAAAAAATATAAAAATAGCAAAAATTTAAACTTTTTATTTTTATTTTATGTATTTCAAATTTATTTATATTATATTTCAATACTTATTCCATTGAATTCCTCTTAAAATTCCAACTTAAAATCCGATTTAACTTTAAGAAAAAGACGAACGTGTTAATGTAAAAAAACAATTTAGAATTTTAGTTGTCTTGGCAAGAAAATTAAAAAAATACAAAAATATTCAAAATTTTATTGTCGCTCGAGTTAAGGGGTTAATCAACGAATCGTTAATAATACCTACAAATTCCAACGTTTCTGAAGAACAAATATCAGTTACCACCGACTAAAACTTGTGCCCTTCTCAAGTTGCGAAATTGTTCCGATACTTTTGATCGGTATTTTGTATACAACAGTGAATGTACAACGTGTGGCAATGAATAACAGGATCCGATCAAAATCAGTTCAGTGGGTCAAGACCCGCACTTTGTAAACCTCTGGTCTAGATGACCCGGTGTGCCAATTGAGGGTTAATAATTAATTTCTGTAATTATCTTCGATTGCATGGGTTCAAAGCAACGTTGCACGAACACGTTTACGTTGCCTAAGAATAGTTAGAAAATCGGAATCGAGTAAATTGGACGTTTAAAATAGGTAGAACAGCTTGTCGTAATAAGATTCGTACGGGTGGCATAATTTTGATCTTCGTACTCGTTTATTATTCAGCGATTATTCGAGCAGGCTCGCGTGTCGGAAAAATCCAAGGATTATATTTTTAGTACAAACGGTATTTATCGATTTCCAGCGTCGAACGCGGCGAACTTCGTATCCTGAACTCGAGGTAACAAAACGCCCTTCCCCCACCCCCCCTCCCAGGGAAACTTTATTAATAAAGCAACAAAATAAAATGGTTTCCTGTGTATACGAAAGGAGAGGCGAACGTCAACTTGTGTTCCGAAGAAATCCAATCTCGTTATTCGGGGAAACCACGTCCCAATATCGGGCACTGTTTTTCGAAAATAGAGGAAAAAGTGGGAACACATTCCGGGGGAACGAAATTTTTAACGCGTGCAACGGAACGAGTTCGGATATTTATGGAAATAAAAGTTTAATCGAACAATTCTTAAGCAAAATACTGTTTCGGGAATGGTAATAGACCGGAAGCAACGCGAATTAAACTATGTTAATTAACCACTTAACCTACAACTACAGGCATAGCAGATGATCCGGCCAAATATAAATTGTTGGGTTTTTAAAATAATAATAATAATAATAATAATAATACTAAGGCACAGTCTCTCTACAGGGTGTACACGCTAAGCTTTGTCACCACTTTTTAGGCATTTCCGGTAGTGCAATTAAAAAATGTTTCCTAAATCTCAAAACATGCTTTTTACGTAAAAAAGTCAGTGTGCATCGAGAAAAAAAATTGCTCCATACATAACCCATTATGCTCTATATACGTACAAACTTTCATTGAAATCAGAATTTCAGGATTAAGTGAATTTCCTTGAAATGTAGGGTAGGAATACTTTTTGGAGCCACTGTAAGTCGTATATACTAAAATTTAATCTGTGAGTCTAACTAATAAACAAACTACAATAGCTAAAGTTTGAAAATTTGCGAAACTATCATTCGGTGACCAACAGTCATCGCTTGTAGCAAAAGGGTTAATTATTAAATGACTATTAAACACTATATGACCCTGGCGAAGTTTGCGTCCAAATTAAATCGAGGATGAATGAAAATTTTATTTAGTTTATTTAAATCGTATACTAAAATTTACATATATATATATGACTATTTAATCTGTGAGTCTAACTAATAAACAAACTACAATAGCTAAAGTTTGAAAATTTGCGAAACTATCATTCGGTGACCAACAGTCATCGCTTGTAGCGAAAGGGTTAATTATTAAATGACTATTAAACACTATATGACCCTGGCGAAGTTTGCGTCCAAATTAAATCGAGGATGAATGAAATTTTATTTAGTTTATCTAAATCGTATACTAAAATTTACATATATAACTATTTAATCTGTGAGTCTAACTAATAAACAAACTACAATAGCTAAGTTTGAAATTTGCGAAACCATCATTCGGTGACTAACAGTCATCGCTTGTAGCGAAAGGGTTAATTATTAAATGACTATTAAACACTATATGACCCTGGCGAAGTTTGCGTCCAAATTAAATCGAGGATGAATGAAAATTTTATTTAGTTTATCTAAATCGTATACTAAAATTTACATATATAACTATTTAATCTGTGAATCTAACTAATAAACAAACTACAATAGCTAACGTTTGAAAATTTGCGAAACCATCATTCGGTGACCAACAGTCATCGCTTGTAGCGAAAGGGTTAATTATTAAATGACTATTAAACACTATATGACCCTGGCGAAGTTTGCGTCCAAATTAAATCGAGGATGAATGAAAATTTTATTTAGTTTATTTAAATCGTATACTAAAATTTACATATATATATATATGACTATTTAATCTGTGAGTCTAACTAATAAACAAACTACAATAGCTAAAGTTTGAAAATTTGCGAAACTATCATTCGGTGACCAACAGTCATCGCTTGTAGCAAAAGGGTTAATTATTAAATGACTATTAAACACTATATGACCCTGGCGAAGTTTGCGTCCAAATTAAATCGAGGATGAATGAAAATTTTATTTAGTTTATTTAAATCGTATACTAAAATTTACATATATATATATGACTATTTAATCTGTGAGTCTAACTAATAAACAAACTACAATAGCTAAAGTTTGAAAATTTGCGAAACTATCATTCGGTGACCAATAGTCACCATTCGAGCGCAAAGGGTGAAAATATTTGGATAAATTAAATAATTCAGATTGTTCGCCTAACCGTATTGTATCCCGTATCCGAAGGACAATACTTTTCCGGCCGTTTCCGTTTCGCCGTGACTTTTTCCCTTCCGTTGGAACGCAGGAAGCATGAAGGGTAACAATGTTGCCGTGGCCCGGTCGGTGGACAAAGGTGGCTCATTCATGGCTTGTAACAGGCGATCATTGTTTCTGAGTGGGTAAGCACTCTTATCCGCGGCAGGCTGCGGTAACTCGACGGCGTTGCGTCGAATTTGTTTCGCTCAATTACCCGTGGGTGTGCTCCCTTGACGCTGTGCCAACCTTTCTGTTTTAATTTCGTCGCGGTGCGCCGCGTCGCGTACCTCTTGAGAGGGGAACTCCCTCTTTATGAACGCGCGTGCGCCCTCTGTTGCGGGGGTAAAAAAATATTAATCTCCCGGGACCTTATTATTTTCGATTCCACGGCGAACGGCTTCTTGTTGCTTTTTGTTACGAGTCGGTTTCGCGACGGACCTGATTTTTCGAAAATACCTGGCCAGAGGTGGACTTATTATTGATTTTGCGAAAAGTGTTGGCTGCAGGCTGGGTTGTTCGGGTTAATTTACAGTAGCGTATGTTTCATTTAACCTTCTATGGACCCGTGTGACTTTCAGGTTACACGCTAATTTATTGACATTTTAACGAATAATTTGTCTCTTTTTTCATGGGATGACGTATACGTATTAATTATACAGGGTGTCCAAGGTTTTAATGTTCAAACTTTGTCAGTGTATTCCATGGCACAAAGTAAGAAAAAAGTGTTACGTAAACATAGGTGATATATAGAGGTTTATTAAGAAGTTATTTATTTCGATTGAGTTTCTCGTTCAGCCTAAATTCGATTGCATAGAAAATTGGGGTAAAAAAATATAAAAATAGCAAAAGTTTTAATTTTTAATTTTTATTTTATGTATTTTATATTTATATACATATTATACTTCAATGCTTATTCCATTGAATTCCTCTTGAAATTCCAATTTAAAATCCTATTTAACTTTAAGAAAGAGAGCGTCACCCAAATATGGGTGACGTGGCGACGAACGCGTTAAACGGACGCTAACAGTTTGCGGAATCGAAATTGTGTACTTTGAGGGACAGTTGTACTTCTGAACGGGAGTGTACATTCGAGTGGCGCCCCCTACTTCTCCTATCTGCCTCCCCCCACTCCAACCCATTGATCACCGTCAATAATTGGCAGACGTTTTTCTTTCGCGCTCTGAGAAAATTGTGCCATTCTATTTTACTACACCCGTTAATAGAGTTCTCTAGCGATATCCCCCTCCCTCCCCTCCCGTTTCCGCGAACATTGAAATAAGCGAAACAAGGTAATTACAAACTTTTCCACCGGCTTCCGCTAAATTTACCCGCTCTCCACGGGAACATGGAAAGTCGTCAGGAACGTTGTTACCGGACGAATGAGTGTCCGTCGACGGATAACGGGAAATAAAAACAGGAATATTCGAAATTTTAAATGCGCAGCCTTGGATATTTTGTGCATCAAAGTGGGGAATGATGAATTATTTAATAAGGGTACGTGAAAACTACCCTTAAAGCTTCTGCGATTTTTCATGCTCTGAACACAGGTTCTTCTGGGAACCTTTTTTTTTATGGCAGGGCGACAGAGTATTAAAAACTAAGATTTTTTTACCTGAAAGGTTTTGCTTTGTCACGTATTAATACAAGGTTATGTTAAAAAAAAGGGGAAAAAATTGCTGAAACTTTAACGTTGATTTTGCTTCCTTAAAATGGTACTTAGTTATATGGGAAATATGTTGATAGACTTAGGGATTCTTAGGGATTAAAAATAATAATGACAAAGTAATAATGGCATATTTAGTTGCTATGTTACATAGGACAATAAATTCTACGTTGAATTAATCAGTAAAACAGTAATAAAGGTGTTATAGTAAAGAAATACAGAGGACGTATATTTACGGCTTTCGTATATATTGATGGATACGTGGGGACGTATATTTACGGCTTTCGTATATGAGCCGTTTATTTTGTAAGTGGCCTAACTCCATTTATCTTCAAATCAGGATATTTAAGGGTTTGCGTTTCAATGAATTTAAAAATATACGTATAGGATACTAATGAGTCATACTGCTTAAGTGTATCTAAGGATGTTAAATTTATAGTTCCTATTAAAATAGTGGCAATTATTAAGTGAATAATATGCATTTTCTTACCAAGAATGGAGTTAGGCCACTTTCAAAATAAACTTTTTGATCACTTCATTGACCAGCAAATTTTCGTGTTACAAAATCTTAATAATTTTAAACATATTAGTAACAATATTCTTCATAACGAAAATATCATGTAAAAGTGTAACTATTAAGGTAGCTAACTCGATTTTATTGAAAAATGGACTTAGGTCATTTTCAAAATAAACTTTTTGATCACTTCATTGACCAGCAAATTTTCGTGTTACAAAATCTTAATAATTTTAAATAGATTAGTAACAATCTTCTTCATAATGAAAATATCATGTAAAAATGTAACTATTAAGGTAGCTAACTCGATTTTATTGAAAAATGGAGTTAGGCCACATTCAAAATAAACTTTTTGATCACTCCATTGACCAGCAAATTTTCGTGTTACAAAACCTTAATAATTTTAAACATATTAGTAACAATCTTCTTCATAATGAAAATATTATGTATCTATCTATTAAGGTAGCTAACTCGATTTTATTGAAAAATGGACTTAGGCCACTTTCAAAATAAACGGCTCATATATTGATGGATACGTGGGGACGTATATTTACGGCTTTCGTATATATCGATAGACTTGTGAAAACGTATATACACGTCTTCAGTACTGAAAGGGTTAACCACGGCCGGTGGGGCCATTCACGATGACGTTTCAACCACGGCCGGTGAACTGGTAATGAATCGGTGAACGAGACGCGTCCTCTCTTCAGCTTCTAAAGGGAGAAAGTTCCCGGTGGCTTATCGTTCGAATGGCTCGTTCCGTGGGACAGTTTAATCGCAGTATCCTATCGTTGCCTCGAACTTTCCGCCGGTAGGCAATTTAAAAAGGGCGAAATTTTCCAGCTTGGCCGGAGGAATATTCATTGGAGCTTACCGTCGGATGGCTGGGCCCCTCCTCCCCCCCCCTCTCTTAAGCACGATTCACAAAGGAATCGATACGGTAAGCGATATTCTTTGTCTTTTGCCACCGTGGCCAGTTCGACGTTAATTAATCAGCACGCATTAACTTCTTAACGGAAACTTCGATTCGCAAAATTGATTCGCCTGTGCTGCGAAAGTTCCCGAGGCTATGAAAGAGGAGTTGGCTCGTTATTTATTCGTCGTTTTGATGTCGCGACTGTTGTTGGTTATTATATTTGCACGAGAAAGACAGACATTCGAAGGATCCTAAAAAGGAATGCTAAATTTTGGAATTTTTCAGGCAAGGATCGTTTGTTTCTTTATATGATTGTACAAGTTCATATTTTATTCTGGTGTATCAACAATTTTATTCTTCATTCCATTTCATTTTTAAATTTTACTTATAATTTCTAATTAATATATGACACTTTAAATTCTAAAAATTGACAATTCAGTTTATTCCTCATTTCATTGTGCATCATTTTTAGTTTTTATTTATAATTTTGTAATTAATATATGACACATTAAACTCTAAAAAGTGACAATTCAGTGTATTCTTCTTAAATTTACTAAATTTCCACGAGAAATTTCGAATTGGTTATTTTGACCGGTCTTGGTAGT